>WHYT01017054.1:31972-49511 GCA_009806455.1 Tetrax tetrax
GCATCCCCGGCTCCGGCGGCAGCCGCCCGCCCGTGACGGGTCCAGCCGCGCGTTGCGGTGCCCGCGCCGCCCGGGAGAGGCTGGCGGGTCCGCTCCGCTCCAGCGCCGACGGGGCGGGCGGGCCGGCGGGCTTCCCCGCCCTGCCCCCGGTGTCCCCCCGCGGTAGCTCGGCGGGATGGAAGTGCCGCTGCTCGCCGGGGCGCGGGGACCCGCGGGGCGGCCGGGCAAGCCTGAGGGTCCCGGAGCGAAGGGGGCTCCGGTGGCCGCCATCAGCAGAGGCGCTGAGAGGACCGAGCCGGTACCGGTACCGTCCCGGGCCGCCCCGGGGGTCCCGCGGGGAGAGGAGGGGCGGGGGTGCGCCTTCCGGTCCCCGGTGTCATCTGGCGTGGCCGGTCTGGGGGAACCGGTTTGTGAGGGCTTGCTTCTGCGTGGCGGCTGTGGAAGGATTGTGGAACTGTGAATCTGGGGGAAATACCACTTCCTGGGGATCGGAGAACTAGCAGTTTTGTGGAAAAGGGATGTACTCCTTCAAGGAAATGCGTGTTTGGAAGCGGCCGCCGGTGCCTTTCGGTTCCAGGAGATGCGGGCATGGCATGGCTGCGGTGTTGGCTGGTGGTGTTGGAGGGATTGTCCTGCAGAGTCCCTCGGGAAGGACAGCAGCCTTCCCTGGGATGTCATCCTCGTCAGGTTAAGGTGCTAATGCCGAACTGTGAGGTCGGCTCTGGATTGCTGTCGGGAGCTCTGCAGTGTGAGTCCTGCTCAGCACGGTGCTCCTGGTGATGGCCGGTGGGGCTGGGGTGGGAGCTGCTCCCCACGCTCCGCGACCTGACCTGGCGCTCGGGCGGGCAGGGGCGCGTGGCTTTGGGCATCCCAACGGGCAGGCCACGTGGATGTTTACTGGCGTTCCCCGGGTTGGTGAGTTTGCTTTCTAACACGCTGTCTTCCCTGCAGTTGTCCTGCTGGACTCGAAGGAATCGCAAGCGGAACTGGGCTGGACCTCGCACCCGTCGAACGGGGTGAGTGCGGGACTGGGCTG
The DNA here is from genome assembly GCA_009806455.1 of Tetrax tetrax. Taxonomy (NCBI): domain Eukaryota; kingdom Metazoa; phylum Chordata; class Aves; order Otidiformes; family Otididae; genus Tetrax; species Tetrax tetrax. The sequence goes on from WHYT01017054.1 coordinate 33,009, forward strand.
TCTCTCTGCGTGCTGGGGGGGGTCTCCCTGTTGGCGCTCGGCGGTGGTTGAAGTCCAGGCGTGGAGGAGGCTGGCGGCAGCGGGGTCTCCTTGAGCTGCGGCGAGCGGGCAGCCTGGCACGAGCAGTCGTGTTGGTCAGCGCTGGGCAGCCCGGGGAGCAGAGCGAGAAGTGAAGCACTGGTTGCGTGAGGGGCGCGACCAACGTGGAGCGCTTCCTCAAAATGAATTTTACCCTCCTGTAGTAAGCAGAAGAACAGCCAGTGGAAGCCCTGTATTGTAGTCTGCATGGGGCTTGGATCAGCACTTGGAAGAGGGCTGTGGCTGGGCTGGGATCATCAACTCTGCGTCTCACGGGGTTTGTTTCATCGGGTCCTTGCTTTGATGCCAGCATCAGTCTATGGCCGCTTCCAGGAGAGCGTGTCGGGACAGTCAGAGTTGCGTTAATTGCTGCTTTGGGTTCATTTTCCAGAATGGAAACAAAGCATTCAGAGGGAATAGTGACAGACTTTGGAGTCATCTACGTTGTCCAGCTGTTAGTCTGCAGAAAAAACTCTATTTTGGGTACATTTGGCAGTCTTGTGTAAATTTACCCCCAGAAAGAATTGCTTTGGGAAGCTGCCAGGTCATCCTTAGGGCTGTGAGGGTTGGATCATTGTTTCACTAATCAGAATCTCTGCTGGTGACTTTGAGGGAATACCGTTTCACTTGCAGTTAGAGGATTTGTCCTCTTCCAGCTAAAACTTCTCCTGACAGAGGAGCTGCTGCTGCTGTCCATGAAGATATTTTTCCTTGTGTGATGGTGTAACTGGCCTCGCAACTCCTCAGCCATCTTTGACTCCTCAGGGGAGCCCAGCCCCATCTGGCATTACGCTGTGTGGTAGCACCGTGCAAATTCACCCTCCCAGGGACAGAAAATCCGAGGCACGTGTGGGAGATAAAGGCCCTGGCTGGACAGATGATGTGTCCGGTTTTGTACTAGACTTTGTTTTAGAAGGTCCGATGCCAGTACCTTCTTTCTGGTTTTATCTCCCCATTTGTACCTCTGCAAAGGGCTCAGGTGTTAGGTGGTCCAGCAGCACCACTGTGTTACTCTACAGCTGTGGTTTTGGTGGACGAAGGACTTCTCGTGCCTGTGACATAACGGCCTGTGGGTGGAGAGACTCGTGGTGGTGATATTTATACTGATTGTTGTGTTTCTGCCAGGCAGGCTGATGGCAGCTCTCGCACTCTTACAGCCCTTTGTGTTCTTTCCCCAGTGGGAAGAAATCAGCGGCGTGGATGAGAATTACAAGCCGATACGCACGTACCAGGTCTGCAACGTCATGGAGCCAAACCAGAACAACTGGCTGCAGACGGGCTGGATTGCCAGGCGTGATGGCCAGAGGATCTTCATTGAGCTGAAGTTCACCCTGCGGGACTGCAACAGCATCCCTGGTGTGACGGGCACCTGCAAGGAGACTTTCAATCTGTACTACGTCGAGTCTGACTCCGACCTGGGCCGTAGTGTCCATGAGAGCAAGCTCACCAAGATCGACACCATTGCTGCTGATGAGAGCTTCACGCAGGGGGACCTAGGTGAGCGTAAGATGAAGCTGAACACTGAGCTGAGGGAAATTGGGCACCTGAGCAAGAGAGGCTTCCACCTGGGCTTCCAGGACGTGGGCGCCTGCGTGGCGCTGGTCTCCGTGCGGGTCTATTACAAGAAGTGCCTCGCCACGGTGCAGAACCTGGCCGTGTTTCCGGACACGGTGGCGGAGACGGCCTTTGCGACTTTGGTGGAAGTTAAGGGCACTTGCGTTGCTCACGCCGAAGTGGACGTGGATAATCCCCCCAGGATGCACTGCAGCGCAGAGGGCGAGTGGCTGGTCCCCATAGGGAAGTGCACGTGTGGTCCCGGCTTTGAGGAGAAGGACGAGGGATGCAGAGGTAAAAGCGACCGTCGGTGTCCTCTGGCAGTTTTTGTCTCTGCCGGTCCGTGTTGCTGCCAGACTGCTCCAGTCTGCCCGGTGGAATTGCCTGTTGTCAGCAATATGATTCTCTTAGTTGATTGCGGCTCCCCAGCTCGCAGCCAAACCTTAATTTGAAGGGTGGCAATTGGGTAAATGGGGCGTGTTGCCTGTAGCCGCTCTGTGGCGTCGGCTGGGCAGATGTGCCAAAGCTCTGAAGGCAGCCAGGCCCTTCCCGCAGCTTTATCTGTAACTACAGAATTACTCTAGAACGTTCATATGCCCATTGTCATGCTTTAGACACAACTTAATAATTTGATGACTTTACAGCTCGCAAGGTTATGTTTAATGACAGCTGTAAAAACAGATATAGCCTCTACCATAATGAGTATCCCTCTAGTGAACCTGGTGCTGCGACCGCTCGGATCTGGCTTTCAGAGGCAGGATCAGCCCTGAGAGCGCGGGATATGGGCTGCTGTGCCGCTCCTCCTCGGAGCGTGTGAGCTGAAAGGAGAGAGGGGCTGGGTTAACGCCTCCCTCCTGGCCACGGTCAGGACCTGGTCCCCGCTCAGCGTGGCCTCAACCGCCTCTGTGCCGAGCGGAGGCCGCTCTGTGTGCGGTGTGGGGCGACGGGTGCGCATCTCCTACCCCAGGTAGGGGGTCCATCAGCAGCCAGGGGCTTTTCCTCTCTGGAAGGTGTAATTGGCTGACAATTATTAACTGGCAGCGAGCGTGGCTGCCCTGTGAGCAGAGCCCCTCTGGGGCGGAGGGGAGGTCGGACCAGCGGCTGTGATGTGTGAGAGGAGATACTCCCTTCAGTAAGATATGCCTGGAAAGACCCTGCCTGTGCCTGATATCCATGTGATACCTTGGACCTCCACATCTTCACCTGGTAGAAAATGGATTGAGAGGAAAGTAGCTGAATAAATCCCAAGCAGGTACGGTTCCCCCGTGTGTAAGGTGTACGGTACAGAAGGAGAGTGAGCTTTTCCTGAGGAATCAGGTCTGTTCTTCAGGAGCTGCTCGAGGCTTTCCAGAGTTAAATTGTGCCAACTGTGCCACCTTCCTCCAGGAGGCGGGAAGCCTTTCCCGATGCTCCGGGTGGTGGCTATTCTCTTGGTGCCCTTCTTAAGAAGACCTTATTAAAACTATCGAATTGAAATCTCTGCGCTGTTCATTGCTTCGGTGGCTGCGTGGCAGCTCGCCATGCTTTCCCCATCTGTTTGGAGTGGGAATTTACATAGCGAGTCCCAGAAGGCTTTTGCTAATGTTTCAGGTTTCTCTGTGTTGAGTTTAAATAATTCATATTCTCTAAGGAAAAATATTTGAAGTAATTTAATGGACATAATTAAGTTTTTCCCCCCTCTCACAGAAAGCAGGTCATTAGTCACTCTCTGTGGAACAGCGTCTGATGTCTGGTCAAATATCAGAAAATAGTTTTTAAGAGTTGAAAGATTTTTGGTTTTGTTTTTTTTTTGAGAGACTTGCATTAGCATAGCGCTAAGTGAATCCCTTTAAAAGATTTCTGATGAAAGCATCTGGGGCTGTGGAAATTCTTCAACAAGGACAAAAGCCCTCAAGCTGGAGGCAGGTAAATATGGTGGGAGTTCGGGGATGTTAAAGCAGCCAGGTGATGGCACAGCAAATGTGGCTCTGCTGCCGTGGTCCTGTGGCGGTGGCTTTGGAGGGCTCAGCAGGTGTGAGTCTGCTGGATCCTCCTTGCCCGTGAAACTTCTTGGCCACAGTCTCTGTCACAGTGGTTGTGGCCGTAAGAGGTTGGACCCTGAGTTTAAGGGCTGCTCTGGGAGCAGGGACAGCGGGAGGGGGCCAGCCTCCCGTTCCGTGCGAGGGGGCGGCTGGCGGTTCTCCAGGATGTCTCGGGTGCCACTTCCCATCTCTGGGTCCTCTCCCTTATCCTTCGATCTTCTCCGAGGACTTTCTGGCTGTGCCTGCAGCGTGGGACGTGCTGGTGTCTGAAGTCAGTCGCCCGTTCACCCCGCTGACTGGCAGGGTGGCTGTGTATCCGGTGACACCGTGAGGGCTGGCCACTGGCCGGATCTGGGATGGATCCAAGGTGGTGCTTAGGGCCAAGTGCGTGGCGTGGCTTCTTGGGTGTGAATCACAAGGAAATCAGACAGCAGACCTGCAGAAGTTTCTCCAGGCCATCTCACAACTGGGCACCACCCTCGGAAGCTGGGGCGCCCAACCGTGTCCTCTGCGGGGACTGGCCAGTGCCCTGGGGCCACGCTTGCCAGGCAGAGGAGGCTCTCGGCCAGTTTGATCCCAGCCCAGCTGGCCAGGGGCGGCGGGGGGCTTCGTGTTGCTGGCACCCTTGGCGTGGGGCTGGGGTCGGTGCTGCGGGCGGCAGCAGGCAGTGCTGGCGTGGGAGGCGCGGGCTTCTCTGCAGGATGAACAAGCTTTGTTTCTTGCTGAACTGGTGATGCTGTTTGAACAAAAATCACAGAGCTAGTATCCTTGTAACCCTGATTTAAGTGCTGAAATCATCCTGCTGCTGAGAGAACATTTGTATCCTCTCACTGAAATTAGGACTAATGGGATTTACGGCACCGCTAATTACTGCTGCAAGAAAGCTGAGCCTTTTTACTGTCCATCTTCCTATATCGCACCGCTGGTCTGAAGAGACCCCGGCGCACCTGACAGGCTTCCGTGGGTTTGCACGTTTCTGATGAATCATTTCGGTGACGGTTGAAATGCAGCCATCTCTAGGGTGGGACCGAGCATCTTTAGCATCTGTTTAACATCCACTCCCAAATAAGAGGAGAGATTCTGTCACTGTAAATGCGTTCAGACTGTTTCTTGTCTAATATATATCCACAGCCAGATGCTGCTCTGTGCTTACTCTGATCTTAAAACCGAGCTCCGGCAGATGCGCGGTGGGCAAGTGAGGAGTCCTGCTGCGCTGTGGATGATCACCTGTCCATCCCTGTTTTGTTTTCGGTAGGCTCCTCGGCACCATGGCTTTTTACCCTTAATTTTAGCAGGCTTGAGCTGTGGCCCCTTCATGCTGTTTACTTTGCGGTGTATTGCAATAGCTTTTGTGTAAATGAAACCGTGATGTGGAGGATCTGCCTGACATTTGCTGTAAAGTTGTCTCTTTCTGCTTCATCTTTTCCATCCAATCCCTTGTAATAGCTGCAAGGAGAATTTCAACAAAGCCCAAGGTTAATATTTACCAGCCAGATTTGTTGCAAATGAGACAACTTCAACCAGACGTTGAATTAATATGATGGAGACCAGTTTCCAAAAATAGCCGTCAGCCAGTCTTCTTTGACAGAAACGTAAATTTGTGCTGTAGCTAAGTTTCCTTCTCAATTTATTTCCCTCTATTTCTGACAGCAGGAGCCGGCTGCGCGCTGCTGTTGCGCTGGAAGTGCCCCGTGCTCTGCTCGTGTCACCAACATCGCCTGCACAGGGCAGCCTGGCACCGCGCTCGTTCCGGGAGATGATGGTCTAATTAATAGGTTGTATCCCTTGCCTATGTAGGGATGACACTACTGAAACCAATTTTAGGGATGAAATAGTTTCTAGTGCTTTGTCAGGATTTAAAAAATGCATTTTAAAGTGAATTTGATGTGAGGAGCTGCTGTTTGTGGCAGCCCGTGGGCATGAGGAGCTGCTGCCAATGTCCACAGTGGCTGTTTGAAAAGGGGAATTAAGGAAATTCCCCTCTTCTGCATTACTGAATGGATTTTTGAGCATTAGGTTGGATTCAAGATGCCATGGACTGGATATGAGGAAGATTTACTGTATCTCACTTAGGGAGAAAGCTGGAGAAATAATAGCCCTTAGACTCTTTTTTTTTTTTTCTTTTCATAGAATCAATTAGGTTAGAAAAGATCGAGTCCAACCGTAGAACTATTTTGCACCTTTGCTTGCAAAGCATTTTGGTCTTCTGGTCTCTCCTGAAACAAATCTTCAAGGAGAGAGAGGGGAAAGGTGCTGCTGTTGTGGGATTTCTCCTTTTCCTACCGCCTTCACGCACACCGGTGATAAACCAGTGTGAGTTACCAGGCTCGGCCGGGTGGATTTGAAACCTTTGTCCCAGCGTGTCAGGTATTCCTCTACATTTCTCTTGCACAGATAATTTTTCAGCTACCCTACCTGTGTGCTTACATGGAAATGGGGCTTTCTGGGGAAATGGGGCTTTCTGAGGTCTGAAGGCACGGCGAGGCACGCTCCGTGGAAGACCGCGGCGCGCTGGGATGTTGGTGCAAGCCTGAGCCTGAGCTGTTTTCCCCTGGCTACAGCCTGTGCTGGGCTCATCCCTGGCCGAAGGGACTGAGGGGGCTTTACGAGGCGAGCTGGAGCGGCTGCAGGTCTCAGTGTAGGGAGGAGGTGAAAGGCACAGGTCAAGGCTCGTTAGAAGAAAGCAGTCTGTGCTAATGGTAACTGCTAGTGACGCAAAACGTGGCGCACGCTCAACGCTGCGCGGTCGGCGAGAAATAACTTCTCTGATCTACTGTGGGATTTGTCAGTCTGCTGAAAAATGGGGGATGCCAGACGGCAAGTCCGCTCTGCTCATCAGGTTGGGGTGCGTTATTAATCACCGTGATTGCCTGATCAATCTAACACTGTGTGTAGCATAATTAAGCTTTATGGAAGCTTATAGTTGTTGCTGTTAATGAGGAGGCAAGATTTGTGACAGCACAGTCTGCATTCTAACGTGGCCCTCAACTGTTGCTGGTTTCTTACCCCGTTTTTTTAGCCCCCTGCCAGTAATTCCTTACGGAGCTGTGCCTGTCCGAGCCAGCTGGGCTGCTTCCTTCTCCTCTGCCCGTTCTTCCTTCTGAAGTTCTCCCTGGAATAGGCTCTGGTGGATGTTACCCTCCTCTTACAGCCTCGACGATGGCTTTGCCACCTGGCTGGGCTGTCTCAGCACCTCGCTCTCCTCGCCTCCCGCCGTGGATGGTGTCTCGGGAAAGGCGGCGTTCTCTCTCCTGTGCTTGGCTTCTGGAGTGGTAGGGGAACAAGCAGATAAGCGAAGCTTTTGGGAAGATGACCCTCTTCTTGTGTGTAGTAGGTTTGTGGACAAAAACCCACAGCTGTAAATGCTGTGAAACAGAGTAGTTTCTTCATTGCTGCCAGGCGTTACTTGGATGTAAACTTGGTCAAGGTTTTGGGTCAATATAAAAGGAAGTTTTTCTGTAAAAAAAAAAAAAAAAGAAGATTTGGATAAAGTCCTTGATTTGTGCTTGTCCACTGAGACTTCCCCAGTGAGCGCAATTGCCTGGCTGCTGACGTCGGACGGCAGCACCTGTCTCTCCTTGGGAGAGAGAAATGCACTCGTTCAGGCCCCGTGCCCGCAGCAGGGAGGTGAGCAGGGATGCAGGCAGAGAGGGGGCCGCACCAAAGGGGGGAGCCCCAGGCCATTTTGGCAGAGGAGCGCATGCCCATGTGTCCTAGGCCGAGCTTCTGCTGCGGGAGCCGGCAGCGCGTGGGCTGGGATGCTGTGGGCAGCGGGCAGCCCCTGCCTGGAGAGCATTGCAGACATCGACTTGAAAGAAAGAAATCCCACAGCGGTGACCTGGCCCTGAGAGCTCCTGACACCATCTTTCTCTTAACGACAGCTGTGAGGGGGGCTTGTGTCCTTGTACGTCTCGAGGGCTGCGTGGGCACATCAGCAGCTCTGCGGCGAGCGGCCGGCGGGCAGCGATGCTCTGCTGTGGCTGGCGGCTTGGCGGGGCCGTGTGAGAGTGGTGGTGTTCCCTGCACCACCCCGAGTCCCTCCTGTTCTGGGAATCGGCCACTTCGCTTGCCTGGTCGCAGAGACAGGAAGGAGAGCATCTGAAGACTGTATGAGCTGGACACTTCTCGAACAGGCCATCTCCTTCTGGAAAACGGCTCTGGAAGTCGAGTGCGCGTGTGCTCTGCCTGGCTAAGGCTCGCTCTTGCTGAGTGAAAGTTTGGGGTGGGAAGTGGTGTTGGTAGGATGCTTTCCTGTTCATTGCGTGTGTGAAGGCATCACATCACTATGCTGTCCTTAAATGGAAAATAAATAGTTCAATTGGAAATCAGAGAAATTTAGAATATTAAATTACAGTATTTTGTTATTTACTGCAACAATACTGCTGAAGCCTAAGGTCTGCTTTTCTGTTTAAATACAAAAAGATGGATCCAAAGTACAGGGCTTGGGGCTTTGGATTTGTTTCATCTTTTATACATTAGCTTACAAACCTGTATGTGCTTCTAGAGTTTATTTTATCTTCTGACTGATGCTTGAGTATTACACATAATGAGTTTATTTTTTTCTCCTGGGAGAAAGTAAGTTGCACAAAGCCCCAGGTTTTACTTTCATGGCTGATGCAGCCACCGGCATCCTGCGCAGACGTGCACTGCACTTGCGGGACGGTACTGGTGTGCAGGCTTAGCAGCGCTGGTCAGGGCTGGAATCGGGCAAACCATGGCTGCGCTGGTGGTAGCAGGATGGAAAAAGGGGGCTACACGTCAAGTGGGGGCTGCAGGAGTAAATCCATGCCTGCTGCTGGAGGAGTAATCGCTGAGGAGGTTTGTACTTCAGTCTCCTTTCTGACTTATGGTTTGGTTTTCTCCTCCTTGTCTTCTGGCAGGACATGGCTGGAGCACCTCTGTGACGTGGCTAAAGTGGCAGTTTGAAGGCGTGGAGAGCTTTGTACTGAATGGACTTGGAGCGTCCGCCTCTGTCCGCGCGCTAGCAGCCTCCTTGGTAGCCGTAACGCCTTACGGTAGACACTGCTTTCCATCAGTCATGCAAATGAGACGCCCATGTAAAATATGCTTTCTCTTCAGTCTCTTTGTGGAGTGATGATCAAGCTTGGAGATATTTATGATTCCGTATTGCATATTATATTGCTGGTTTACAGTGTGTCTGAAATAATTATGGCTATGGAAATTGTGGCAGAGCCAGACACAAATTACTCTATGACACTTAATTTTAGAGCAAACTACTCAGAAAATTACAAGCATCACAATTGGTTTTCCAGAATTCTTGTCAGGCTTAAGGTTACGGATCCCTGGCTGCTGGATGGGCTTGCTGGTTATTCTGTTGAAATACAGGGGGAACCTATCTTGCCCGTGGCTAAGGGAGTTGGCGCGGGATAAAGCACTTGGTCACAGGTCAGTCAGCCCTTTGCAGGGAATAATTTGGTAGATACATTAGGGAACTGGAAGAGACCACAGTAAATTGCAGTTGGCTCCATGGATGAGCCTACTTTCGTGTGTCCTTGAGGAACGTTTCTGCATAAATAGCAGTGAGGCTCCATTCACTTCTGCCAGAGCACTGAATTCAAGCAAATTATTTCTTTTGGATATTTCAAGACTGTCCTACTAAATATTCTCGGGTATTTAATTTACTTCTGGGCTAAATCACTGAATTTAATTTTGGTTATTGAGAGCTTATTGTTAGAGATGCACAAACATCTAGCCTCTGGACATAGGTTTTCATTTCAGTGATCTTCAAATTGTTTAACAAGGACAAAAATTATAGAGTGGCATTGTCCTAAAGGTTTCAGAGATGCTGGGAACATATTGGACTGTAAGGTGCTGAAAAGTATTATTGAAAACCAGTTATTTAAAAAAAAAAAAAGTAGTTTGTGGAAGACAGGCTGCTTTTGAATTCTCTTGAGTGGCACAGCCTGAAATACCCACCCTGGCAGGGAAGGCAGCAAGGTGAGAGGAGCTGGAGACGCGATCCAGTGCTCGTATCGATCGCTCCCTCGCACTGACTTTGTCCCTCTCGTACAGGCGCGGAGATTGGACACGATTTCTTTCCCTTCCTCACAGCGGAGCTCTGTAACGGCATCGCTCTCTGCCTGCAAGGTATTGATTACAGTTTTTGCAATAAGACAAGGCAAGATTGAAAACCCAGCAGGCAATGGGGAGACAGGAGCCTCTCTATTACCTGAGGAGGTTTGTTGACAAGGCTCTTTCACCAGCTCAATACACAGCTGAAGCTTTATTCTATCAGTGTGTTTGGCACAAGGTGCCCTGTCTGGTTTTGGGTGACTTGTCCTTGTCAGCTGACCCTCTGGGGTACCTGCTCTGATGCCGTTCTTTCTGTTCCTCCTTGGGACCGGCTGCCCTGTCCCTCCAGCTCCTCCTACGCTTGGAGTGTAATAAACAGTGACTTGCTCGGCATGATAACGGAATTTAGATGGAGGCTGGATGTGCCAGCCTGGCCTGGGAGGGGTCAGCAGTAGCTCCCGTGAGAGATCTGTTGAGAACAACTTTGTATTGATATGACTGATGGTAACAGGGGGTTTGTAGAGACACCAGAAATGGATGTCGGTGCGTCGCATGTGCTGTTTACTGGTGGCCCATGTCACGGGGAGCAGGGGACTTCTTCCCCTTGGCACTGGAAGGGGCTGGTGTGGTCCTCTGGAGTGCCTAGAGCTGCATTAGTCGCAGGAGCAGACACGTTTGTTCTCTGCGCTCCCGGAGTAAGCCCCATGTGCTCCAGGCCTGCCCCGCTGGAGGTGGGGGGCTCTGGGGGGAACTGGTGGGGAATTAATGTTTCTCGAGTAAAACCTGACTGCCGTGCGGGAAGGACAGACCCGGAAAGAGTGTCTCCAAGACCTGGAGGGAGACCCCGGCAGAAGCCCAGGGCTGATGTGAGTGCAGAGGGGCTGGGAAGGGGGATGCTCCGGATCCCGCCCGTGTTGGGCGGAGGGGCGGACAGACCTGCCTGCGAAGCTCTCGGAGAAGCCGCTCTGCCCGAGGAGGGGTGGTTTCCAGTGTGGACACCAGTGCAGCAGAGACCCTGTTAAGTGTGATGTAGAGTTTTTTATTGTATTTTTTCACCCCATCCTATTTGGATGGTTCCAATTGCAAGTTTGACCATTGCTAGGTGCGGGCTGGATGCCAGCCCAAGAGCTGGGGGGCCCCGGTGCTCCGAGCCTGTCCTTCTCTGGGAGGGACTGTTGGTCTTTGGGGCGCCTCGAGCCCCGGGTGCTGTGCTGGTTCTCGCTGTGGCACCCCCTGAGCGCTGGCTGCTTGTTTTCCCTGGCTGATGTCTTTCCTAAATGGCGTTTTTATGAATGCCTACTTCAGCAGAGAAAATTAACACACGTTAAAAACAGATGAACTTTGTCAAATACAATTTCATGACAAAAAATGGAAAGGAATTGATTTTGGAAGACAACCGAGTTGTAGTGTTAATTATAAATGACTGTATAGGCGTTTTGGGTGAAACTGCGGGCGTTATTGATTCATGCTGGCACGCACGCGGCTCCGCCGCTCTCTGCAGGAGTTCAACAACGTGAAGAAGTTCAATAGTGCTAACGCAGGCGGTGTCCTTCATGGCATTTTTTCTTTCTTCGAAGATTTCTGCAAGGTTTGTGGGTCAACAAGCTGACCTGAGACAGTTTGAGGAGAGGAAAAAAAAAAGGCAGAACCCATCAAAAGCATTCAGACTAAATGCTGAGGAGGGTGTGAGGAAACCAACAAACTCCAATATGAAGAAAATGGTACCAGCAACCGACATGGCCTTGCTGGAGCTCGCTGCTGAGACAGTGAACGCTTTTCGTGGCCAGAGCAAAGTTTGTCCTGCTCGTGCCCGGAGGAGCCGACCCAAGGCCATGGTCTTCACCAGGCGCTGACGCTAGCGTGGACGTGCTTGTGCAGAGCTGTGACTGCGCTGTGTGCCCCTTCCCGTCCCCTCCGCCTGCAGCCAGGTCACTGCCGGACCCTTCGCCCGGCTGCCCCGGGCTGGGTGTTGTGCCTCAGCACGGTCACTCAACGGAACCTGTGCTGGTACGTACAGAATCGTTAACAGCACTTTAGTTAGGAAGTGTGGAAGTCGTGGCGGTCCATGTTCACATCCAGGTCCGGGAGGGGAAGGGGGGTCATGGCTGAAGGCAGGAGGAGGCCGTGCTGACGTCTGTCACTGGTTTTGTGCTGGAGGGCTGAGAAGCATCGCCCCAGCGTGGCACCCGAAATGGTCTGTAAAGCGTCCTCCTGATCTGCACCCCGGTGAGTCCTCTGTAGTGTGACTGTAGCACGGAAGGGAGCACACCCGTGCACACACGTGTTTTTCAGCTGTGGAGACGGGCAGGAAGTATGTTTGGTAGGTTTTGCCTGATTTTTGTGTTAACATCAAGATGAAGTTGTCTGGGTTAAGTAGCTTTATTCCAAGATCCGTGTTATGAAGCAATTTTAGCCTAGTATTTAATCTTCCATCTGTGCTCATCCTCTTAATATTTTATGCTAAGCTTCAGTATTTACTTAAGTCTCGACCCCTTCCTCTCTGCAAAATGAAGACTTTTTAATTAGGAGAGACTTGTAAGCTGCAGGAAATGGATTTTTGGTTTTCCTGGACCCTGCAATGTGTCAGGGGCAGTTTTGGTGAATGCTCCCATACTTCTGCTCACATTTGTCTGTTAAAACCTGCTGGATAATTTACGGAACGTTTTGCAGCTGTGTTGTGCAGAGGAGCTGGACGCTGGCACAAGCCTGGGGAAGGACAAACAGCTTCACGGCGTGAGCCGGCAGCGGGCCCGGCAGATCGACACCCTGCCTGGGTACAGGAAAGTCACATCGGAGGAGGAGTGTTGGCTGAACGGCTGAGGGTCCCGTAGCCAGGACGGAGCTGCAGAGCCTCTGCTCTGGCTTCCACCGTGGAAGCAGAATTTGTGTCTGCAGTGTGTCCATCCCCGGAGCAGGCAGTGGGGGGATGCTGCCCTGCCTCCCACAGCTGACAATGTCTGCAGCATCTCCTCCAGCTGCTTGGCCACCTGGTCCCCAGGGTGGGTGGCAAAAAAAAAGGGGAATTTCCTTTAAAGTTGTGCAGTTACAGGGTTGCACCTTTGCTCGCTCACCCAGGCTGTCTGCTCTTCTAAGGAAGATTGTCTTTTCCCCAGGAGGATTGTTGCTGGCAATGCAATTACAGTCAGAGGCGCGCTGCTCAGCCTTGCTCGCGATAAGATTGCATGTGGAAGCCATGGCTCTGGGGGAAGGGGAGATGCTCTCTGGACAGAAGCTTTGCGTTGAGCTTAGCTGCTCCATGGGAGAATGCTAGTGGAGCAGCACCTGCCTGAGAGGCTGCAGGAAAAGGATTTGGTCTGCTCTCCCTTAGTTAAAAGCCAATTTTGTGTGTGTGTGTGTGTGTGTGTGTGTGTGTGTGTAAACCTCAAAGCATTTGCAGAGGAAAGCTGTGAATCCTTAAGGGTCAACTGTTGTGATAGGATGAGGGGTAATGGTTTTAAAATAGAGGGAGGCAGGTTCAGACTGGATATAAGGAAGAAATTTTTTACACTGAGGGTGGTGTCACACTGGTCCAGGTTGCCCAGAGAGGCGGTGGATGCCCCATCCCTGGAAACATTCCAGGCCAGGTTGGCCGGGGCTCTGAGCAACCTGATCCGGTTGGAGATGTCCCTGCTCCTTGCAGGGGATTGGACTGGGTGGACTTTGAAGGTCCCTTCCAACCCAAACCATCCTGTGATTCTAGCTTGTGTCTCTGGTTGAGTAGTCAGCGTGGTGGCTGGATCTCCAGAGACCCAAGCCCTGTTCTTGCTCCTGTTTGTCTTGTATGACTTTGTGCAAATCACACAGTTGTTCTGTCCCAGTTGCCTGCTTGTCAGCATGGTTAATGTTTCTGTACTTCAAAAGGAAAACAAAGGTTACCTTAATTGTTTGAGGTAGTCAACTGTTGCAGCGATGAGCGTGATAAGTGCACAACGTAAAAGGCTGCTGACCAACTGGTGAATACTGCCAGGGTGATTAATAACTGTGTTTTACTGCTGCATGCAAAATCTTGGCCATGCAGCTGTGATCAACCCTGGAGCTTCCACAGCCTGTGTCCTGCAGGCAGGTTGTCCTGCTTGATGCACATAGCAAGTCACTTTTAGTTGCTGTTCACCAATTAACAGACAAAGCTGCTCAAAATCTGGTGCCCTTTTGCTGGTTAATCAGGATTTCAGCCAGGTATCTCTTCTGCCGTTTTTAAGCCCAAGCTTGTACGTTCAGCTAGCTGCAGCTTAGGAAATGTTGAGATCCTTGCTGGTGAAGGAGAGGCTTCAGCATCCTTGGAGCTGTGATTCCCAGTCCCTGGCTGGAGAGGAAGGTTGTGGCTAGGAGCTGGTGGAAAAACCTCGTGGTGCCGTGGGATGGAGGTGTCTGAACTGCCTGCTGGGGAGGGAGAACTAAAGCTGTCCCATGCTGGTTGAGTAGGAAACCATGCGTTTTTCAGCTCTGCATCCACAGTTGCCCCCGCTCTCCCTATGGCAAAGGCTGAGCCTGAGAGAGGATGTTGCACCTTTCGACAGAGCCGCCCGCTCTTGTCCGAGCAGTGCTGACAGAGTCAGGAAGAGGAGCCCTTCTCGTGGGCTGGGTGATCCGCCAAGCTGCAGCACCCCTCAGTGTTGCTGCTTCTGCTACTAGTCTGGTCGCGTGTGCGTGCGGTGTTATATCAGGGAGGGAACACGTGCGCTCCGTCCGTGAAACGAGTGCGGCAGGCCTGGTGAACAGGGAGTAGCTTGTGTGGGCAGCGATGGTGGAGCTGGAGAGAGGCGGTTAATCCGTCTGACCCATCCAGCTGCTTCTCTTTGGCTCGAGGGGAATGCATCATTGAATTTTATTATTTAATAATTACATTGCGGTAGTATCAGAGGACAAGCAATAGGATAGGAAATAATGTATAAAAAAAGATAAGTTCTTTCTATAAATTGGTGGCCTGATCTTTTGAGAGCTGTCACGTACCCACTGCAAAAACGAGCGCTGTGAAATGACAGGGACACCTAAACCAGCTGGGGACCAAGAGGAACACTTGTAGGATGAGGTGGAAGAGGGTGGGAGTTTATCCGAGAAAAGAACGGAGGTGCACACGTGATGCATCATATGTTCTGGTCTGCTTTTGGTGTTCTCAAGTGTAAGATTCAGACAACCAAGGAACAAAATTAACAATCAAGCCCACCGGCTGAGCTGCGCCCGGGCTCCTCGTGGGACGCGCTCGCGCAGGCTTGGGCTGCCTGCGTTTCTGGGAAATGCAAATTGAGGTATTTTGTACAGTTATTAACTGACATACCCTATAAACTTATTTCTAGCTATTACAAAATGGGGAGGAACAGCCTGAATGATGCTTCTCATTGGAAACACTCGATTTCCTACAACAAGATGTCAAGTCTGTGCGCCTATCATGCTCGCCCGTAAATCAGAGCTGTGGCGGCAGTGTGCTCTGGGTTTAGTGCTCAAGTCCCATGAAGTTTGTAAACAAGATTGATTTTTCTGTTCTGCCTGACAGAGCGTGCGCGCAGGAGTCTCACGCCAGCGTTCAGGCTTTGATGCCGTAACGAGGTAGGCTTCTCCCCGCGGGGAGGGATGAGCTGGAGCTGGGGCGGCCGCAGGCGGAGGCTGCAGGCGATGTGCAGCACCCAGCCGTGAGCCCCTGTCCCATTCCGCTCTCGGGGTGTGCGTCTGCCCTCCGGCCTCTGTTTTTCAAGTCGGTGCTTTTAGCGGTTTTATTTATTGTGCAGACTGTGAGATGGGAGAGGAGAACGCAGAACCACAAACTCTCTAGTCCCATGCTAGCAGCAGATGTTGCCGAGAGTTTGCAAGATCAAGGAGCAAACGTCAATTCTTCTTCCTAGAAACACAGTTTCCTAGAAATCCCTTCTCCAGCACCTGTCAGGAGAGGATGCTCCAGCGTTCCGGCGGGCACTGACAGCTGGTGAAGGTGTCTGGGCTGCCCTTGCAGTCAGCGAGAGCAACAGGGGCTTTCGGCATGTGGACCGTGCAAACATCGCAGGCAGGTCAGGCAGACAAACACCCGCGCGTCTCTGGTGACCGCTGCAGGGTCCCGGTGTCCAGCTCGGTCACCAGCTCAGCTGGCCGGAGCCCGCCGATGAGGCTGCGTTTTGTGTCTGCATGACTGCAGCATGCGCTGAAATGCTTTGTCTTGGCCAGTTCAGCCAGGACAGCCAGGAGCTGCCCAGGAATAATCTGCTAATTTTGGTGTTCTCATTTTTTAGAAAGTTTTGAGTTTTTAATTCTCCATTTTAACAATTTAACCCTTCTGTTTTGCTATGGAAATGTAACACTGAGTCCACATCAGTTGGAAAGTTGCGATTTCCGTACCAGATATGAGGAAGCCTCTTTTCCTTAGGTGGGTGTGACTGGAATGGAGGCCACATCGGTTGCTTTTTGCAGGCTCTGCTTGTGCTGGGTGACACGACAGCACAAGATCTTGTCTGGCAAGGAGCAAGGCTTTTAGGCAGCTCTTGAAAGGCTGTATCTGTTGGGTAGGAAAAGGAAGAATCTGTCATGTGCGTTGCTGCTCCCGGCTCTGCCAAGCTGCTGTCTGTCGTGTGCCAGCGGATGAGGGGACGGCTGGGAGTACAAACCTCGGCCGCAGAACTGCCATCTCTCCCCACGTGTGACGGCAGGGCGCTGAATTTCTAAAGACCTTCTGGTAGATGAAATCACCTCCCCTGAAATGTTCACCGGTTTTCAGCATCCCAGGAAAGGATCCGCTCTGCCCTGTGCGATGTCTAGTGCTTTGTCCTCAGATCACAGCTGTAGCTGCCAGTTTTATATCACACTAAAAAATAATGAACCCGAGCGAACTGGA
>WHYT01017054.1:60620-88566 GCA_009806455.1 Tetrax tetrax
ATGCAAATTGAGGTATTTTGTACAGTTATTAACTGACATACCCTATAAACTTATTTCTAGCTATTACAAAATGGGGAGGAACAGCCTGAATGATGCTTCTCATTGGAAACACTCGATTTCCTACAAGAAGATGTCAAGTCTGTGCGCCTTTCATGCTCACCCGTAAATCAGAGCTGTGGCGGCAGCGTGCTCTGGGTTTAGTGCTCAAGTCCCATGAAGTTTGTAAACAAGATTGATTTTTCTGTTCTGCCTGACAGAGGGTGCGCGCAGGAGTCTCACGCCAGCGTTCAGGCTTTGATGCCGTAACGAGGTAGGCTTCTCCCCGCGGGGAGGGATGAGCTGGAGCTGGGGCGGCCGCAGGTGGAGGCTGCAGGCGATGTGCAGCACCCAGCCGTGAGCCCCTGTCCCATTCCGCTCTCGGGGTGTGTGTTTGCCCTCCGGCCTCCATTTTTCAAGTCGGTGCTTTTAGCGGTTTTATTTATCGTGCAGACTGTGAGATGGGAGAGGAGAACGCAGAACCACAAACTCTCTAGTCCCATGCTAGCAGCAGCTGTTGCCGAGAGTTTGCAAGATCAAGGAGCAAACGTCAATTCTTCTTCCTAGAAACACAGTTTCCTAGAAATCCCTTCTCCAGCACCTGTCAGGAGAGGATGCTCCAGCGTTCCGGCGGGCACTGACAGCTGGTGAAGGTGTCTGGGCCGCCCTTGCAGTCAGCGAGAGCAACAGGGGCTTTCGGCACGCGGACCGTGCAAACATCACAGGTCAGGCAGACAAACACCCGTGCGTCTCCGGTGACCGCTGCGGGGTCCCGGTGTCCAGCTCGGTCACCAGCTCAGCCGGCCGGAGCCCGCCGATGAGGCTGTGTTTTGTGTCTGCGTGACTGCAGCATGCGCTGAAACGCTTTGTCTTGGCCAGTTCAGCCAGGAGCTGCCCAGGAATAATCTGCTAATTTTGGTGTTCTCATTTTTTAGAAAGTTTTGAGTTCTTAATTCTCCATTTTAACAATTTAACCCTTCTGTTTTGCTATAGAAATGTAACACTGAGTCCACATCAGTTGGAAAGTTGCGATTTCCGTACCAGATATGAGGAAGCCTCTTTTCCTTAGGTGGGCGTGACTGGAATGGAGGCCACATCGGCTCCTTTTTGCAGGCTCTGCTTGTGCTGGGTGACATGACAACACAAGATCTTGTCTGGCAAGGAGCAAGGCTTTTAGGCAGCTCTTGAAAGGCTGTATCTGTTGGGTAGGAAAAGCAAGAATCTGTCATGTGCGTTGCTGCTCCCGGCTCTGCCAAGCTGCTGTCTGTCGTGTGCCAGCGGCCAGCGGATGAGGGGACGGCTGGGAGTACAAACCTCGGCCGCAGAACTGCCATCTCTCCCCACGTGTGACGGCAGGGCACTGAATTTCTAAAGACCTTCTGGTAGATGAAATCACCTCCCCTGAAATGTTCACCGGTTTTCAGCATCCCAGGAAAGGATCCGCTCTGCCCTGTGCGATGTCTAGTGCTTTGTCCTCAGATCGCAGCTGTAGCTGCCAGTTTTATATCACACTAAAAAATAATGAACTGGAGCGAACTGGAATAATCTGCTTTAAAAGGAGCAGTCTCAGCAGCCAGCTCCTTAAAAATGATGAAAGGGGACTGCGTTAGCGGAGCGTTCATCTCGGGATTTTACAAGTGCTTAAGTTTAAATATTCAGGGAGCTGCTGAAGGAGTAGCAGGCAGCAGCACCACGCTGAGAAGATGAAGAAGCCGAGCAAAACTTGAGTGCTTCTCTTTGGCTTGAAACCCAGCTGAGTCAAACCGCTGCCCCACAGGGTCATCCCTCGGCGCAGAGGGGCTGCCAGCCCGGGGCAGCCCTGCGCAGGCGGGAGGTGTGCAGGGGCACCCAGCAGTGACAGACACACGTTTGTTTGCTGGCTGCTTCCTTTTCCGATGTTTTAGGACCTTTGTTGTTGCTGTAAGATAATAAGTCTTTCATGCACAGCTGGCTTCTGGGTGTCCTGCTCGGGGCATTGCTTGTAGGCTGCCTGCTGCTTGTCCTAAAGATCAAGGAAATCCTTGACCAGCAAGTGAGTAACGTGTTTGTTTGTGTATCAAAGGTACTTTTTAAAGGATAAGGGAAGCCTGGGCATGACCTATAAAAGCAAATTTATACTAACGTTCAACTTCAGTCCGTACCTTGCTGCCCACAGTGATAAAGCCGTAGCTGCTGGTGACGTGGCCTTGGGGCTTGGGTTTGTACATGAAACTCTGGTGACGGATGAGGTCTCCAACTTCTCCGTTTTCAATATTCCTCCCCTTCTGGGGTTGCTGCTGAATCTTGCTGTGGCTCCCATGTCGTTTCTGCTCTGCTCACCTGACTCTAAACCCTAAACCTTGTGTTTTTCATATCCTGCATCTTTCTGCAGCCACCTCATCCCCCATGTCCCTCCAGAACCTCCTGCTCCCTTTGCGCATTGCTCCAGGTGGTGTCTGACCATTCCTCCTGCCCCTTGAAGGAGTCCCACAGCCTGGAAGTGTAGAGCTCCAGTGCCCAAATGTCTGTTCTGGGTCAAACCAAAGGCACGTCTCTCCTGGTGCCGGGATCACACAGGCTCTCAGGGAAGGCAGCTTGGAGGGTGATATCTGCTGGCCAGTGGCAGGCAAAGGATGTCCCAGGAAATGGGGAAATGCAGTCCTCAAACATGTCCCCCATTTCACCTTTCAGTCACTCCCTCTCTCTGTCTTTTCAGCTTGCCTTCCTGGATTTTACAAGCTTTCCCTCCGTCTCCCTCTCTGCTCCCCTTGCCCTGAGCACAGCTTCGCGCATGAGGAAGCCTCCACGTTCTGTTCATGCCAGAAGAACTACTCCAGGTCCCCGTCAGACCCACCATCTGCCTCCTGCACACGTACGTCTCGCTGAAACGGCGGCTTTTTGTAAAGCCAGGGTACGAGGATCCAGGTGCCGGGTCTGTCCCGAGTGGGTGCGCGGGAGGCTGTTGCCCTGGAAGCCTGTGGGAACTGTGCCCAGAACGCGTGTCCCCGGGAGGGCTGCGCCTGGCACGCGTGTCCCTGGGAGGGCCGGCCCGTGCCAGGGCAGTGCTGCGTGGGGAGGGGATGGAGGGGCTGTCCCTACACAGCGGAGCTCCAGGCTGAGGCTGCAATTTGATGAGAGACATGCAGCTGGGCTTGCAGGCTCCCCAGTAAAGCTAGGTCATTTAGTCAATATAGTTCACAGATTTTAATTAAATGGCCTCTAGTTAATTGGATTGGACCCCAGCTGCTGCAGTGATGGATGCTGTGGAGCTGCCTGCACAGCAATGAGCAACCCTCCCTCTTTGCCTGATGACGACGGTGGCTGGGCAGTGTCCGACCAGCAGCGAGGCTCCCAGCTGAAGCTGGGCTGGCACGGGGAGCTGCTGGGCCTGTCCGGGTGCTTCTCACGTGCTGCGTGAGCTGCTGTGCTTACACGTCCCTCCAGAGGGGATTCCCCATCCGATGTTTCCACTGTGCCACGTTGTTCTGCCACGTGCCGTGGCTGCCTGGGACCACGCTCTCTTGCTCTGTCACTGGTGCTGCTGCTCCCAGAGGGGACCCATAGGTTTGCCCTCCTCCCCAGAAAATCCCGCACCTGCGGCCTGTGCACCGACACTCTTCTGCTTCCAGGTCCACCCTCCGCCCCGAGGAACCTGGTCTACAGCCTGCGGCAGTCATCGCTGGTCCTGGAGTGGAGTGCTCCCGCCGACGCAGGCGGCCGGAGCGACCTGACCTACAGCCTGTGGTGCGGCCGCTGCCCGGCAGCTCTGCGAGGCCGCTGCGAGCAGTGCGGCAGCGGCGTGAGCTTCGTGCCACAGCAGACGGGGCTCGTGGACCGGACCGTCACCCTGGTGAACCTGCTGCCTCACGTCAACTACACCATCCGTGTGGCGGCTGTCAACGGTGTCTCGGGCGTCAGCCCGTTGTCAGGGCAACAGTATGCCGAGGTCAACGTCTCCACCGGCCTCTCAGGTACGGCTGCTGCGTAGCGCACGCAACTGCTGAAGGCAGTCGGTGTCCCACCCCCGTTGCACCAGGACGACGGCTGCCCGCGCTGTCTTGCGCTCGTGTGTCACTTCTGGGGTGTGTGGGTCTGCTCGGTGGCCAGGGCTGTGGCTTTGTTGCTGGGGGGATGTGGGTTCTGGACGTGGTGCGGGCACCATCCTCGGGCTCGGCATGCTCCGGTGGTAGAGACATGGCGCTCGGTGATGGCGGGCAGTGCAGGCAGGAGCGGGAGGTGGAGACCTCCCGTGACACCGCCAAGGGGGTTTGGGTTGGTGCTCTGGGGAGGTGAGGAGCCTGTGGCCCCGTTGTCTGCCACTGTGCGGGGCCACAGTGGAGTGGCAGCGAGCGCGGTGACAGCCTGGGCTCCTCCCCACGGGTGAGCCTGCTCTGTGATCCGGCTGCGGTTTGAATTCACAGATCACAAAACAACATCTTCAAAGAAGCAACGTTTTCAGCCTATTCACAAGAAAACCTCCTTGAAATTGATAATTCAAATATTGGTTGTCTTTTGGAAACAGAAAGATTGATTTAATCTCTTCTATGCTGGTCCGTGGGACAATTTCTTACTGCAAGTGTCCCTTTCCACTCCACGTTTTGTGTTTCTATCCCCTTACGCGAGGGGAGCGAGCATCCAGCCTCCCGGCATCCCTGGGGCCCTGGCTGGCCGGAGGGGTTTAGTCCCTCCGTGGTTGTTGGCTGTGCCCAAGGGAAATCAGCTCTGGCTGCTTGTGTCCTTGTCTATTCCTCTGTGGTGAGTTATTAATTTGCATGAAAACCCTTTGCCAAGCCACAGTTAATGGAGACAGATGATCCCCACGTACCTTGTGGCAGGAATTGGCCAACAATCTCATCTGAAGAGATTAAACTTTGATCTTGTTATAGGTCATTTTCCCACCACTTGATCAAATGTTTTTTTGCGTGTGTTGTTGCTTTCTCTTCTCTCATATAATAATTCCTGCAAATCTGTTGGGTGGATGCTGCGCCGCAGACTGCTCTTCGGTGGAGGTGTCATTCCTCGTTAGGATCTTTGCTGTTCAAGGATGGATTTAGCTCTGGGAAGATCGTCTGTCTCCTGAGCTCAGGCTATTCCTGAGCCAGCATACAAGCTAGGGAGGGGCGAGCTTAACGAGGCCTAATAATGAGCCGTTCCTCTGGAGGCTCCTGCCTAGTGTGGGGCAGAGGGCAGGGGATTCCAGCTCAGGAGCTGCCTCCTTGCCTGGAGCTTCAGGTCTGAGTTGGGGACAAGGGATGCCCCGTCTTCTGCAGAGGGAAGCGACAAGTCCGCAATACCACCCTCGCCTCAGCCGTTCCTCCGTTTAATACAGCTTTTCTTCTGGGTGAGTGGGAATCTCAACACTGCATACTCCTGAAGGAACTGAGATGCACACGAAGAATATGGCGTGATTAATCTCGTAATCTGTTCCAAATCAAGGTCTCTTGTTGAGCTGTCAAGTCTCCGGATGCAGATGGTGGCTCAGAATTAGCTGAGCAGCTGAGGCTCAGGAAGTTTCTTGAAACACTCACACTTTTTGCTGGCGAGGGTGTCCCCTCCCGAGGGCAGCGCCAGGCTGGAGCCGCTCCTTCCGCAGGTGCCCAGTTTCTCTCGCTTTGGTACCGTGAGCAAGAAGTGACGGTGACAACTAACCTACACCTATGGGCACCGACGGGGAGAAGGTCATCTCCTGGGGTCTGATTTGCCTGTGACACCCCTCTTGGGCAGGAGACCCCCCCGCTGCGAGGAGGGCTGTTCACGGGAGGGGTCGGCGGGCACGGGTGGCTTGCGGAGTGTGACGTCTCCAGCGAGTCCCCGGAGCCCCTTGTCGTGGAAGCCCATCGCAAAATTGCTGGAGAAAGGGAGACGTCAGGGACGCGTGGAGCAGCGGTGGCTTCCTTGGCGGCTGCGATGCGACGGTCTCCAAGTCGTTTGCAGCAGCAGGGAAGCTCTGGCTGCAGATATGCAAATTCTGAGAAAAAAAAAATTTAAAAAAGAAACAATTAGTCTGTCAGATCCCTGCTCCTCTAAATATAGCTCTGAGTGCAGCTTTTGCACTGCCCTTCCCCTTCGGCAGTCGCGAGAGGGAATTAGCGGTCGTTCATTGTATTTGCAGGGAAAAAGAAAAGATGCTATTTAGTCCACGGGAGGCAAAATTAATACTGTGTTTTTTTCTAATCTGGCCCCAGCGTGGGACTAAATAAAAGTGTTTGAGGAGAAAAGGGAGCTGTTTACCTGCAGAGCGGAGCTGCATTAGCTGTGTAAATGTACGCTCTGGGACGATGTCGTTTATATTCCCGGCAGGGATCGGCTCCTATCCTCAAGGGCTTTTAAATCCGTTGTGGATTAATAATGCAGCCAGTACTGAAGTGCAGTCTCCTTTCTGAGACTGGAGAAGCAGTTTGAGCTGAATTAGGTCCTCTGAAGTAGATTTCCCCGCGCCTGCTTGTTGCCGGTGCAGCACCAGCCCGGCCCCAGCCGGGAGGGCAGTGGGCGCACGGGACGAGCGACTCCGGGGTGAGGGTCTGCGCTGCGGGGTCTTTGCCATCTGCGCGGTGAGAGCTGGATCTGGAAGAGGTAACTGATGAGGCTGAAAGAAGGACCCTGGGGCAGGGGTTGCCTGGGACGGTGCACGGTGCGTGTTCTGCGGTAGGGCGTTAACGGTGTCGGAGGGGAGAGGCCGGCTCTCTGCAGCGCGAGCGGCGCCGTGGGGCAGGGCGGCAGTGGTTCTGTCCCTCTGGTTGCCTCTCGCCCGTATGGGGAGCAGCGGGAGCACGAGGGATGGCTTGTGGTCTGTTTGCTGTGTGCCTCCTCGGCTGCCCTGTCTCTGAAACGTGCGGAGAGCGCGTTCCTGGAGACGCTGGGTGCTGGCAGCCGATGGGTGGCTCCCGCTGCGTGGCCTGCGGACGCTCTTGGTTCAGCTCCATCTCTAAGGACTTGCTCCATCTCTAAGATCCTCTAAGTCATCCCTCCCCAGCCCCTCCGGGTTTTGGATGCAGTGTGGAGGGACGCAGTGCCCGCACTTAGTCTTATGCCTTTTCTGCTGGTACACTGGTTAATTAAGAGGAGTAAACCCGCATATGATGGAACTGAGCTTATAAAATTGGGCAGAGTGGTGAATAATTTAATTTAATGTTTGCTTTTTCAGAATAGAGGCAATGTTAGGGTAGCTTAAAATATTGATGGGAAACTTTTTTTTTTTTTTTTTTTTTTTTTTTTTCTTTCATGGTGTGAAATGCTTTATAGTCTGCATGATTTTCCGTAATCCCTTTAAAACATATTGGAGGTTGGTGCCTGCTTTTCCACTACGGGTGGACTTTCTGACCCTGAGCAGGACAGCTTGTGGCACAGCCCCAGGAGAGATGTGAGGACCCTGCTTAGCATCTTCAGCCACTGGGGAGGTCAGATTTTCTAATTAAACCTAATTTTCCTCTTTACTCAACCCGAAGCAGAGCAAGGGGCTCCAGTAGGAGCTTTTATCAAGGTGCCAGGTACAAAGTTTATTTTCCCTACTAAAATGTTTAGTCTTTCTTGCATAGCACCTTTGTAGCAAAGACGCCGATGTCCAGCATGTCCCCAGCAGCGCCCTCCTCCCTACTCCTCCTGGCGACTGCCCTGGACAGGGGCAGATCCTCACATCTCAGCTGCTGCCGCCGTGCTCTGGGTGGTCGAGGGATGCCCTGGAGATGCTGCAGACAGCCCGAGGGGTCCAGCTGGCTTTCCGCTGGTGCGAGAGGCAGAGGTTTTCCAAGAGCTGCAGGGATGCTGCTGCAGGCAGGGAGCCTGGCGCAGGTGGTGCCACTGCCCGTACGGCTCCGGACGCTGAGCGCAGGCTGGGGAGCAGGAGAAGGTGGTCAGAGGAGGAGATGGCCTGGAGCAGGCTCTGGGAACGTAGCGGTGGGCGCAGCAGGGTGAAGCAAGCAGACCCTCCTCTGCTGCCGCAATCGGGCAAGGCGTCAGCGTCGGGCGGAGAGCCTGCAGATAGCTGGGAACCACGAGCTGCCTGCCGCGTGCCGGAGCCGAACCTGGTGAAAACGGGAGCAGTTGCCAAGTGCATCTTGTGTAGTGAGATGAACTAAACGGGAGCACGCGTGCCAGGGATGAAGATTCAGCTTGGAGCATGTGCTAACGAGAAATAAACAGCCGGCTCCCGTGGCCCAGGCAGCGGGAAGGGCAGGCGGCTCTCCCGTCTTCCCGGCTGGCCGGCGCGGTGTTGGAGGCGGCTGGAGAAGCCTTGGTTTGGCCTACGAGCCCTCCTGCTCGGAGACTGTGTTTTGCGTTTCCCAGAGATCGTTAGCGGCAGGGTCAGAGCACTGGATGTCAGCTGCTGCTCAGACCCCTTGCAGCACCGTGGGCAGAGGGTGCCTGCAGGATTTTTTTGCTTGTTTTTGGTCAGAGCGTTATCAGCTGCCCACGGATGACAAAACCATTGTATTTTTACCATCATCTTCTCCCGCCGGCTGATCACCAGCTTGGAGTTTGCCCTATTTCAATCCTGATTCAGAGAGAGGGAACTAGTATCTGCAAAAGAAGCGTGCTCTTCAGCTTTTTCAGCTGTTGAAGCTTTTACTGTGGCATCACAGGGCAGAAGCAGAAATGAAGTAACCGGCCGTGTTCGTGCTGACATGGGACTCGCAGCTGAGATGAATATGAGGATAGAGATTAAAATTCCCTCTAATGTGATCTCCTGGTTGCACTTGGCTGTTGAGAACCACAGTTACCAAAGCGTGGTGGCATGCAGGGTCACTGGCCGCGTCCCCAGCTGTGCTGGGCCATTTCGGGGGCTTCAGGTGCCGCTGGCTGCGGGGAGGGCACGGGGCGTGCTGCCGGGGTGGGGGGGTGCTCTGCCTCCAGCGGCACCGCGGTCACCTGCTGCTTTCCTCTCCGCTTCTCCAGCGCCGACTCCCGTCACCGACATCCGCACGGATAAAGTGGATCAGAAGAGCATCTCCTTGTCGTGGCAGGAGCCGGGCTTCTCGAGCGCCAACGGCACCGAGTACGAGGTCAAGTACTATGAGAAGGTAGGCGCTCTCAGTCGTGCTCCAGACTTCTCCAGCCTGTTCCTGGGTGCTTCCCTGGCCGGCCAGGTCTGTCCCTCGGGAGCGCGGTGTGCGTGGCTGCGGATGGTGCTGCCGTGAGGATTTTACTGGCACCTGAAAGGAAGAGGAGTGCTTCAAAGGGAGACCAGTAAGGTCCTTTCTTCTCCAACAGTGTTTAGCAATCTGCTTATGCAAGTTTTAGGAAATTTGGATTATTTGTAGAGTTTATGTTAATTAGTGGCTCTTTTCCCCTGTCTATGCAGCAAGATTTCATCTGGTCATAATGCTGACGTCTCGTGGGAAAAAGAGTAAAGCTAATAATTTTCATTCATTCTTTCTTTTGTTTTGTTTTTATGCACTGTATGGCTTTTTTTTTTTTTTTTTTTTAGAAATCTGAGGTTTGGGTGCTTGCCATTAGCCAGCTAGACAGGGACTGCTAAACCATACGAGGTTTCTAAATCTTTGATGGGATGACACCTATATTTATAGCCCGCTCTCTGGGAAAGTGTGGGACCTTGTGGTCTTCACTGGTCTAGGACAGAGGGTCACCAAAACTGTGACTTCAGTGAGCTGTGAGTGGTCTTCCATGAAGGAGGGGACACGAGCAAACATTTTTGTGACAGTCTCTTAATTTTAAAAATAGCTGTTGTTTGACAGGTGCAGTGGGTTGAGAATTTTAGAAGAAATACCAGTGGGCAGAGAGCAGGGACAATGCTGTAAATCAAAATAAATGCAGTTTATTACACAGTTCCACAAATTACCTTATCTGCGTGTGCTCAGGCTCGTTATGAAACTGATTGCATGTCAAGCAGGCTGTGCAGGTGACATGTTGGTGTTCTGTATTTAGAAACAAGCTACCTTGAAGCTGATTCATATTAATGTGATTTCCAGTGTTTGATAGATTTGAAAAGAGGAATCTGTGGGTGAGGGTGAGTGCTGAAGCCCAAGACAGTAATTCCTGTGCAAATGGGCTGCAGCAACGAGATACTCAGGGTATGTGACATGAGGAGATGTCCTGCTTGGATGGAGAATTCAAACTATGGTTTAGCAATTATTCACTGAAATGAGACTCTTGATGCTGACGTGAAAATCAACTTAGTTCCCAATCTTTGCTTTTAAGAACATGCTTTAACTGGAGATTCAGAGGGAAAAGCGTGTCAGATGGGAAATACATTTCACGGTGATGTGCCCGGCCCTGGGAGCCGTGTGATGTGCGGCTGCTGCCTGTGCCGAGCTGGATGGCAGGGCTGGGACACTCATTAGGGGCTGGGACGCTCGTCGGGGCTGCTCCCCAGCGTAACGAGGTCAAGGCATGTGCGTGTGGGACCCGAGAGAGGCGATGCTGAGGCAACGGCATGCAGCCTGGCCCTGCTCCTGGTAGAAAGTGGCCTCAGACAACCCCACTGTGTAAATGAGCAAAGGTGGTGTTTCTGTGGGAGGTTTTATGTTTAGATAGATCGTCCTGATGGGACCCAGAGGCAAGGCGAGGATGCAGCTGTGTGGTGCCCGCTCCGTGGCGCAGCTGTCAATCCAGCTAGAGCTCAGTGTCTCATTATTTCCCAGGATCAGAGGGATCAGAGCTACTCAACTGTGAAAACCACATCAACGGCTGTGACGGTCAATAACCTGAAGCCTGGCACCCTCTATATCTTCCAAATCCGGACGTCTTCCTCACCAGACTATGGCAACTACAGCCCCAGTATTGAAGTGGAGACGCTGGCAGAGTGTAAGTGTTGGCAAGGCTCGTTGTCCCTTACACACCTGCGGACAGGAGGCCCTTTGAGCTGGGCCGTCAGGATGCTGCCGCTCGCTGCTCCTGCCCCCGATGCTCACGGCTTCATGGAGCGGCGTCTCTTCCTCTGCTCTGGGTCTAAGAGCAGGTACTTCCCAGGACTTGCTTTTAATTACATTGCCCCAGAAAGTGCTTAGCAGAGCTCAGGTGACTGGGGGGTGGCTTTGCCTTGGTGTGATGTTGGTGCTGGAACACATCTCGCCAGATCCCTTCCGTGGGACCACCGAACGGGTGCTGGATGGGAGCGAGTGGCAGTCCCTGCTGGCATAGCTGCCGAGGCCACGATCCTGCCCGCGCTTGCGAAGCTGTGCAGCCCGCAGCGGGCACTGCAGAGATGGGGTGGCTGGCCGCACAGGCTGCAGCGGAGGAGGCAAGGCTGGAGTTCCAGCTGGCCTTGGATGCATCCCCCAGATAGATGACTCTGACCCCCGCTGCCATCCTGGCTTGTTAGCTGCTTGGCTGAATAAGGTCAGCCAGCATCAGTGTTATTTGCTGGGAGTTTTCCTTTTCACAGTTTCCATTCATAAGTATAGTCCAGAAGCATCTCATTTCACTGACTAAAAGAGGGCTTGGAGAGATGGTTGGGCTTCAGCTTAATAGCCTGCCCTGGCTAGAAATGAAAGCCCTGAGCTGGCTGGCTCAGTACGACTCTCGCAGATTGTGTTTAACGGGGCTTTAAATTGCATCCATTTGCCACACGGAAGACATTTTCAGAATGAACTGAGGCCAATAAAGATTTTATATAGAATGTAGCTTTCTAATACCCCTGTTTGCAAAAGTACGAAGGGAAGGGATTAATGTGATGAAGAAAAACTATTTGTAAGTAATAAATTATAATATGTCCCTCTGATAAAGAGGAACCTTTCCTCAGTGCTGGTTAACAAAACCAGGCACCCAGTGTGGCAATGTTGCCGCTGCTCTGTCCGTACCTGCAGCGCTGCGCACTGGTCTGGGTGCACCAGCTCGAACTTTTAAAACCACACTGGAATGTGAATTGCTGTGAGAATGGTGAAGAGTGGCCTGATGTGGCAGGTGAATTGTCCCCCAGCCTTACTGGAGAGCACAGGCTGGTGCTAGGAGGAGCGGCTGGGGCTGCCCCATGCCTTGGACCTGCCCCAGCGCGCGTTACCGACCGGCTCTGCTTCCCTCCCCTAGTGACGGTGGCCTCCAGCGAGCAGAACCCCGTCCTCATCATCGTGGTGGTGGCCATCGCAGGGCTGACGGTGCTGGTGTCCATGGTGATCGGCGTGATGGTCTGGAGGAGGTGAGCATGGACCGAGGAGGCTGGGGATGGGGCAGGAGAGGAGGGCTGAAGCGAAGCCCCCGCGGCAGGGGCAGCGCTGGCTCTCGGCGTGGAAGCTGGGTTGAACTGCCTGCTGGCTCTTCGTGCCGTGGGGCTGGACTCTGGTCCTGAGCACTGCCGCTTGAGGCTTTTATACCCAGCGAGGGGCTGCTGCCCAGATAACGGCGTGTGTCTTCGTTCTCGTTGCAGACAGTGCGGGTACAGCAAAGCCAGCCAGGATGGGGACGAGGAGCTGTACTTCCACTGTAAGTGAAGGCTGGCCGGTGTGACTGTGTGGGGATGCCAGTATTTATTGCTATTAATAACCCAGCTCCTGACGAAGCAGCCCTGAATTCTTGCTTTTTGAAGTGTTGTCATCCTGCATTATCCCAGAGCAGAGGCTCAGCGCAGCGAGGCTCTCTGGGGACGATGGGCTTGACAGCTTCATAAGCCGGTGTCCGTCCTTCCTGCACACAGGTCACTGCCTGCTGAAGGAAAGGGAGATGCTTTCCGCTTTCCATGAGGCGTTTGAATTATTCCATCAGCTTTTCACAAACGGCTGCATGAGAATACAGCTTTGTTTTCTGGGGCTACTCTTGATTGTTGAGCAGCAATAATTTTACAGACAACAGTTGTCAAAGGAAATTCAAATGTCAGGACTGATGAGTTTATTTGATTCCTGGCGTATGCCTGTGAAGCGCGCACATGCTCTTCTGCTCCCCGAAGCATTTCAGAAGCAGCAGAGCCTGCGTGCTTCTTGGGTGCAGCTTGGCCGTTTCACCTGGCTTTGAGGGGCCTCGCGCTGCTGAGCTGCCCTTGGGAGCTCGCTGGAGGTTTTCCGTGCAGGGCGAGGGCGGCGCAGCAGCCGCCCGGTTTCGGGAAGGCAAATGGAGCCCAGATGGAAGGGGGAAGCCTTGCGTGGTGCGACCCCTTCCCAGAGTGATCTGGCGGTCGCAGCAGGGCTCTGCTGTTTGCCCCTGCGCTGGTCCCAGACGGGCCAAGCAGAACATCATCATCCTCCTTGCTTCGCGCAGGGAGAGGGGGACACGGCAGCGCTCTTGCAGGGGCCCAGTGAGTGGCAGAGCTGACGCCCTTCGGCTGTTGTTTTGGCTGTTTGTTTTCAGGAAATGTTAGTCAGGGTTTTGAGGAAATCCCAGGTAGCTGTTTCCCCTCTGAAGCTTTGCAGGGGCCCCTGCGAGCGGGTCAGCCTCGTGCCGCACGGTTCTCCTGGACGCGCTCCCCGTGCAGCAGATGGTAGCAGCCTGTGGGAGGCATTTTGCTGCCCGTGCTGCTAATGGGGGGACCTGGGACATGGCTGTTGGTCATTATTATAATTATCTCTGCTAGGAGATGGTTTGGATGCTGGAGGATTAGCCCGAGTGGCAGAGGCTCAGTCTGGGAGGGAGCTGTGCTGGAGTGAAGGGTCTGCTCTCTCTTAACCTGGAGGTTGTGCCAGTGGAGCAGAGTCGTCATGTTCACTTAATCCCACAAAAATTTTCCTAGCTACCTGAAAGCTGGGTCTTTTGCTTTGCTTAGAAAAAGGTGGCAAGTTAGTCCTGCCAGCACACCTGGAGATGGATAACCTGTGAGAGTGTTTCCGGGACAGGCGGCCGGGAGCTCTGCTGAGCCTTTCTCACGTGCCCTTTCTGCCTTTCCTGCAGTTAAAATACCAACCAGGAGGACGTACATCGACCCTGACACCTGCGAAGACCCTGTGCAGGCCGTGCACCTTTTTGCCAAGGAGCTGGATAACGCTAGTATCAAAATTGAGCGGATCATTGGGACAGGCAAGTTCCTCCTCTGTGGCGGGCGCTGCGGCGGTGGCCGTGCCATGGGTGTCCCCAGCCGGAGCACTCCCCTCTCACCCGCAGCACGCACAGCTGCGGTGGTGCTGCCAAGCTGGTGCTGCGGTCCTGCCTGCTCCGCAGTGCTGTAGGCGCGTGCCGGCCCTCCCACCGCTGCCCGTGGCTCTGCTCACTTTGCTGGTGTCTCCCAAGGCAGCTCCTCATCCTCCAGCGCTGCGCAGACCTTTGCTCTCACTCGTGTCTTGGGGTACATGCTTGCAGCGGGGAGATGGGAGTGGGGCTGGTGAATATTTTGTTTGGGAGGTTGATTTCGCATTCCTGTTTGTTTTTCTGAGGTGCTAAGTACAGCCAACTGAGTGATGCGGGGACCAGAAAGCATCAGCAATTATCTGCATCTGGGCAGTTTGACAGCAGCATGAAAACTATTTATAAATATGTGAACCTAATGATTTATTGATTTTCATCAACTTCACTGCCTATAACTTAAAAGCAAATTAAAATCCCCTCACTGGGCCCTAGAGCCTTCATCGCTAATGTGTGCCAGAACATGGGAAACACGACTGTTCTTTGTTGTTTCTTTTCCTAAATATAAATTCAGCTGCAGGAAAAAGGAGAGGTGGAGGAAGGGAAGAGGGAAAGACTTGCCCAGCAGCTTAAAGGGAAGAGGCCACTGAGGAGAAGAGGTTATCTTTGTAGATGCTGGGTGGAGCAGCTGAGACTAATCCCACCTACCTCTCAGATGCAAATTAGTGTTTGAAAAATCAAGAAAAATTAGGAAGACGTTTCAATATAAGAAATTTGGGAGTGCACTTGTTTCACTGCTGACCTGACAAGTACCTGGCTTTCAAATCAGTAAAGCTTTTTATACCTACACATTTTTTCCTGTGAAGCCAATATCGCCCTTTTATGTTCTGAATTTGGTAGCTCCTGCTGTCAAGCACGTGGCTGTGAGCAGTGGGATGCTCTGCCCCAAAGACTGCAGAAACCCTCCTGGCCCTGCCTTGCTCTGTTCACGAGAAGCAGACCCAGCCTGTGCCGAGCTGGAGGCTCGGGGAGCGCGATCCTGGCCGGGGGTTCATCTTCTTTTCGTGGGAAAAAGCACAATATGTTCTTGAGCAGAAAGGCTTAGAGGTGTAGGAAGAGGAAGGAATGGCATTGCATTATCACACGTTTTCAGTATCACATGCTGATGCTAAACTCGTGTGAAGGGTTGTGTGTTCGGCAAGGGTGGGGGAAGATGGTAAAACAGTCTGCGGGGGAAACTCGCAGCCGCGCAGGGCTCTGCGCGTTTCTGCGTTTACGGATTGGCAAATCCTCTGATTAGCAATGGGAAAGCCTTGCTTGTCTACACAGCGAGGCATATCGCCCGTGCTACAGAAATGCACTTTATGGTCCCAAAGCGAAGAAAATGGCCCCTAAGGGGAAGCTGACTTCCCAAGAGAGGGCTGCTGCCCTTTGCGGGTGTGTATATAACCTGTTTTTATAGTGCAGCTCAGTAAAACATCGTCCTTACGCGGCGACACTGACAGCTGAGGAAGCTGTAGAGTCAGGTAGCAGGTAGCTCATCCTTTCATGGTCTGGAAATGGCAGAGGGCTCTGTGGCCACGCACAACGGAGCGGGGCGTCCTCTGGGAAGGGGTGGTGCCGAGCAGCAGGCTGCGAGGGACGTCCTGCCACGGCTGCTGTTTGACTCATCTCTCTACTGCGCAGGAGAGTTTGGAGAAGTCTGCCGGGGATGCCTGAAGCTGCCCAGCAAGCGAGAGCTGCCAGTCGCGATCCAGACCCTGCGGGCAGGGTGCTCGGAGAAGCAGCAGCGTTCCTTCCTGGCAGAGGCGTGCACCATGGGCCAGTTTGACCACTCCAACGTCATCCGCCTGGAAGGGGTCATCACCAGAGGTGAGGGGGGTCCCGGGCTGTGCGACGCGGGGCAGCCTGAGCCACGCGCGGTGGAGGAGAGCGTCGGTCCAGGCAGCGTGCCTAGGCTGTGGCTTTGGAGCAAGGACCTGGTGCTGGTGCTAAACTGTTGGCTCTCTGGAAATCAGGTGTTTCCTCATGTATTAGCTATTTTAGCATTCTAATGATTAATACAATGCTTACAGCTAGATTAATAAATCTAGGTAACAGGACTGGCTTAGCAGCAGAACTGTGCACTCTTCACAAAAACAAATTGAAGTGAGGCTCTGTCAGTGAAACGGATGACTCTGCTCCCGGCTCTCGTGCGAGTGTGTGTGCTGAACTAGTCTGTGGATCCTGTAGTTAAATGGATATTCATGTAAATCCAGAGGAATGGGAGCACATGTGCTGGTTGTAACTAGCCTTTCTATTAGGTGAGGAGGTATTTCTGTCCTGAGTCTTGGGCTGAGCTGGTTGCTTTTGCTTTCACTGGGTAGTGCTGTCCTCCTCTGTGATGTGGTTCAGCATCCTGATAAAGGAGCACCTGATTCGGAGATCCAGTGGAATCCCAGCTGGGAACCGCAGGAAAGCCTTTGACCCACTGCTCCTTGCAAACTGTCTGAGATAAAGTCCTTGTCCCCCTGAACAGCCCGGCAGTGCGGGCTGGCCGCGCTGGAGGTCAGCGCCCAGGTTTGACACCCGCGATGTCTGAGCTGCGGGCAGGACTGAGGCGGTGCTCCTTGTCTGTCCGTGCAGGGAGTCCCATGATGATAGTGATGGAGTACGTGGGGAACGGCGTGCTGGACTCTTTTCTCAGGGTGAGTGCTGTGGGAGCCGGTGGTAACTGCTGGGGTTTGCTGGTGGTGCCCCCTTGAACTGGGCATTACTCACCTTTCCCTCCTCTTTTTTTTTTCTCCACAGAAACACGAGGGACAGTTTACAGCCATCCAGCTCGTTTGCATGTTGCAAGGGATTGCCTCTGGGATGAAGTACCTGGCGGAGATGGGTTACGTCCATAAAAGCCTTGCTGCCCACAAAGTCCTTGTGAACAGCAGCCTGGCTTGCAAAATAACCGGTTTCAGACGACCATTAGAAGATAAGATGGAGACCATCTTCTCCACCATGGTAAGCTGCGTTTCCAAATTCTATTGTCAATGTTCCCTGAAAGCAAAATGAGGACAGAACGGCTACAAAACCTCTGCAGAGGTGGATTTCCTGGCTGCAGTGGCCAGGAGCACTTGGACTAGGGCCTGGCATCGCTGGAGAGGTGTGCAGCCTGCTCTGAATGCTGAATTAGGATCAGATCCAAAGCCAGCCAGCATCCATGGGTGGTGTTAATAAGACACGTAGCAATTTTTCCTAGGCTCCTGTTTCTTTCCCCGTGTATGAATGCGGGCTCTGCATCTTAACAGCTTCTTTCTCAGCTAGAAATGAATCGCGTTTAGCCAGGGAACTGCATGGCGGCTGCGAGGACTGGCAGGGAGGCGGCGGGTGGCTGGAGGCAGCCCTGGCAGCCTCAGGGTTCTGTGTGTCTGTTTTATCACTTGTAATGAAATTCATGGTTTTCAATTAAGAATTTAAGTCCTGCTTGATTCACACTCATGCCTCGTCAGCTCTGCTAGCCAGTGTCTCTCCCCGCTGCCTGCGTGTGCTTGGAGCAGCTGCCCAGGAGCCTGTGGGTGCAGAGCTGGGGGGCTGTGCCTTCCCCCTGGGCTGGGAGCACCCCATGGGCCCCCACAGCCCCTCGCTGGAGCTGGCTCCCCCACCCCACTTCTTCCATGTACTGCTTCGGTGCGTTTCACTTGAGGGCACATGAATGCATTTTTAACTGCAGAACGATAAGATGTGCCGATTTCAGCTGGGGCTGTTAGTGCATCACGTTAACAAGGCATTAATGTTTTAAAGAACATTGATTCCTCAATCAAACGAGCACTTATTGTGTGCAGGGAGCACTGGGCAGTGCCAAGGTGTGTCCCAGTGCAAGGATGGGTGTCCCAGAGGGAAGAGCCCGTTTGCAGGGTTCGGCCCGCACTCTGCCAGGAGCTGCAGGTATTTGCCAGCTCTGAGCAGGATGGTGGCAGAAAGAGTCTTGGAAAACTTTTTTCCAGCTGTTATCCCTAGCTGCAGGGAGACAGCTCAGCGCGCTCCGTAAGGAGAGCACCAGCGTCCCGACGAGTCCCTGGCAAAGCACAGTCCCGCCGCGCTGGACGTGGCGAGCGCTGCCTGCAGAGCTGCCCTGGCACTGGTGTGCTGCTGGGGATGGAGTGGCCCGCTGAGCCAGGGGGAGGCAGAGCCCAGCAGGAGCCCTGGCTTCTCCCACGGCAGCACAACAGGGCTGCGGTTTTTGGGGTCAAGGTCTCCCCGCTGTTAATTACAATTAGCTGCGGTGTCTGTCACCTGCTTCCCCTAGTGCATCCAGAGGGCTCTGCAGACGCCGAGACGAGGATTGCTAATTACAGGAGAGCAAGCCAGGGTGGAGGGACTGTGTGTCTGTGCAGCTCTGAAATGACTTTCATTAAATATTGATGCATAAAATGCCATCAGCTCTTCCCAGAGGCATTCTCCGCTCCCGTTAATATTTCAGGCCTCTCGCTCCCATGTAGTAGATGATTGCATGGCCATTTTAAAGCCAATTGAGGGAAAAGTTTTCTTGTAGCACTAACCCTGCATGTGGCACATGGACTTGCTCAGTGTCCGCCCTGGGCTGCCGGGCAGGGCACGGTGAACAACTGCCCAGGAATTGCGTGTCCTGGCTACGTCCCACTGTGCGAGCATTTTCTCCCCTTCTGCCATCCAGCGTGGGAAGAGCCTGGTGCTGTGGTCGGCCCCCGAAGCCATCCAGTATCACCACTTCAGTACGGCCAGCGACGTGTGGAGCTTCGGCATCGTCATGTGGGAAGTCATGTCCTACGGCGAGAGACCCTACTGGGACATGTCCAACCAGGACGTGAGTCCCCGGCAGCCGTGCGGTAGATGATGTTGCTGTTGCTAATGGTGTGCAGGTGGCTCTGTGGCACACGGAGGAGCGGCCGCTCCCCAGGCAGGCTGTGGGGAGGGAGGTTTGCCCCAGGGGTTTGCCTGCTATCTGCATCGCTGTGCCTGACCCTCCCCTCCTCCCTCCTCTGCTGCTACAGGTGATGAAGGCCGTGGAGGATGGGTTCCGCCTGCCCGCCCCGGTTAACTGCCAGCCGCCCCTCCACCAGCTCATGCTCGACTGCTGGCAGAAGGACCGCAGCCAGAGACCCAAGTTCTCGCACATCCACAACATCCTGAGCAAGATGGTGCAGAGCCCGCAGCCCCCGACGTGCCCCAGCTCCACGTGCACCAGGTGAGTGCCCTCTCGCTTTGCTGCCTGTTGTTCTGCCGGTTCCCACCTCAGGCTGCCGTGCTCTCCTCCCTCCTCACCGCCCCGTTCTGTTGGCAGGTCCCACGGCGCATCCATCCCCCTCACCGAGCGTACCTTCTCAGCCTTCCCGTCTTTCAGCTCTGTGGGCGAGTGGCTGGAAGCGATAGAAATGGGCAGGTACAAAGACAACTTCGCTGCTGCGGGCTACTGCTACCTGGAGTCGGTGGCCAGGATGACAGCCCAGTAAGTGAACTGGTTTCCTGGCTATAACCTTGTGTTGCTGGGTGCCGCGTGAGAGCTCTGCTTTGCAGTTACAGTCAGGCATCACTAGACAAGATCTTCCAAAACGTGTCTGTAAGAGCTCGCTGGGTGGGTTGGGCCGCATGTTGCGTGTCCCAGTTGCTGGTTTTTGGAGCTGAGATTTAAACCTGTAGTTTCTGGCAAGAGTAGCGTTGTCTGTCCCGTCCAGAAAGCAGAGTCAAATTGAATGCGGTTTACTGATAACCCATTGTGCAGGCAGCGCAGGGCGGCAGGGCCGGGAGCAGTCTCACGCCCGGGGTGCTGCAGGCACACGTTACCCCTGGATCCCCTGTCAGGGTCTGTATTGCTTTGGTTGCGACAACCTGAGGATTTTTTAGTCCAACAGACCTGCAGCAGGCTGATAGCCTGAAACCTGCGCCGCCCTTGCCTGGGAGCGGTTGGTGGGGGGACACTTTACAGTTTTTCACGGCTGACGCAGGGCTCCTTTCGCAGAGACGTCCTCAGCCTGGGGATCACGCTGGTGGAGCACCAGAAGACCATCCTGAGCGGGATCCAGACCCTCCGGGCCCAGGTGATCCAAATGCACGGCCGAGGCGTGCAGGTGTGAAGCGGTCCCCGCGGAGGCGCAGAGCACTGACCCGCCGGGGGAGAAGACAGCCAGCCGGCCCCGAACCAGACCAAATCCCCGAAACCTCCTAGTTTCAGGTGGGATGTAGGAATTGCAGAGCTGCTGCCAAACAAATCGTTCCACGTGGCAAGAGAGCGGGGCTTCCCGTCCACTGTGCCGGGAAAGCCAAGGATTCCTGGGACGTGTGCCTAGGTGGATGTGGCTCTCCCTAGCACTGGTTTGTAAGAAGATTCAAACTGTGATGATGCCATTTCAATGGTAATTAGGTCAACAGGGTGGATGGACATTTGTGCACTGTCTTTTCAGAGCTGACAGCGTTTTCCTATCTAGCATCCTACAGGTGAAATCCATGGGTATTTTTATACAAGCTGACATGTTCTAGCAACCCCACAAGGAGCTTTTATTGCTTTTATTTTTAGAGACCAGAGCACAGCTCACACCCAGCGACCAACTTCTGGAAGGTGACTTTCCCCATCTGCTGTGCTGAAAGGAAACTCGTTCCCAGCCAGGTCCCTTCTGCTCCGAGAGTTACTTCACCGAGTCTTGACGCCACAGTTGTTGAACAAAAAAATATTCGCCACTGAAGTGCAGAGCAAATGGTGCTGAATGTTTCTAAGGCTCTCCTGACAGGACAATTTCAGTGGAAGAGATGAAAATCTTTGATGAAGAGGGCCATAGCCAAGAGAGGGCAAGCAGTGGAGCCCTTGGGCTGCCCTGCCTCTCAGCCTTCGCTGCCTTTTGTCCAGGTCCCAGTCCCTCATTTTACTGCTGGAGACCAGCAGTGGGGTGGGAACTTACAGACCAGAGCAAGAGCAGGCAGCGCGCTGCTGCTGCACGCGGACTGAGACCTGCCCCCCGTGCAGGACTGATGCTAAAGCCGCTCTTCCCTGCTTCCTGCCGTGCAGTGTTGCAGGCAGAGCGTCCCGCATCTTGGCTTTGTGGGCAGCTGTGACGGGCCCTGACTGCTGTCCCGAGGCTGCGGAGCAAAGCGGGCAGAGCTTTGGGACAAAGCTGGGGCCGGAGCCTGGGGGGTCCCTGCTGTCAGCTGAGCTGGAGCATCCCGCTCGGAGGTGCCCGCTCTGCCTCGGAGCAGTAGATGGGCAAGTGCTCTTTCCTCTCTAGGTCTGGAAGCTTTTACAGGAAAAAAGTTTTATGAACAGCATTAATTCATCCTGCAGCAGCAGAAGGGAACCTCCCAGTTCAGCCAGAAATGGGATAAAAACCTGGGAATGGTTTGGAGTCAGAGACACAGGTGTGACTGTGCTTTGGGTGGGTTTCTCATGTCTGCAGTGGCCCTTGGCCACTGGAATGGCCACCTCAGCTGTGGTGAGTGCCCTTCCCCTCCTCCTCCAGCTGCCCTGCGCCCAGCTGGGAGCAGGGAAGGGAAGGGCAGGAGCCTGGATGGAGCATCCTGCTTTCTCATGCCAGGGCATCAGTTTTCCACCACAGGTTAACGGCTGGGCAGAGGTCCGTGCCCGAGGGCTGCGGTGCCAGCGTGCCCCACAGCACCCACACCCTGGCTCTGGGTGCCGGAGGTGGCTGCAGGGGCTGTGCCAAAGGCACCACACACCCGAGCCAGGCACTGGGGCTCGGGCAGAACTGTGGGATCCCTGAAATCCTGCCGTGCAATCCAGGCAAAGCAGGGCACATCAGCACTTTATTTTGTGGCAGGCAGCAGTGCGGTGCTGCCTGCCTTGCACCCTGGCAGTTCCCACTGATGCAGGCCTGATCCCTGACAGCAGACATAAATAGCATCTGCTTAATAATACAAGTTTCCTTGAGGTTAGTTAATTAAATGAGTCTTTGCAGCCTTGCACAGGGTTTTGTAGGCCTTTTATTATCATCTGTAAGTATTGCAAGTGAATTATTAATGATGAAAGGCAAAGATTTACAAAGGGAATGAATGCTGTGAGAGATGTGCACAGCGTGGCTGGAAATCTGTTCGAGTTGGATCCTCCTGTCAGCCTGCTCCAAGACAATGAGTTTCCAAATGATGGTTGAGCAAAGGGCTCTAAGGCAGCTTCTCCTGGGGCATGCACCTGCCCTGCCTGGGCATCTTCCATCTCCCATGGTCGCATGGTCAAGCAGAGTGGCCCAGCCGTAGGTGCTGGTGGCTGTCCTGGGCCCGCTGGCCTTTGCAGAACGCGTTGCCGTAGGGATCCAGCTTCTGCTTCTGTTTCCTTTTCACCAGCCTTTGGGCTCTTCTGGCTCAGCATCATGGCCAGGCTGGGTCCAGGAGTGCTCAAGACTGACAAAATTTCACTATTTTCAGGTATTTTAGCTTGGTTGCATCAGAGATCAGAACTTCTCCTGAACTTCATTGGGCAGTGGTCTCAAGCAGGTGCCAGGTGCCGTTGGTTTATCAGTTCTCTGCCTTGCACCGGCGTTCCCAGGCAGTGCCGTGGTGAGCTCCGCGCGCTCCCAGCCGTGCTTGGATCCTGCAGCCCCGGCCGTGCAGGCTGGCAGGGAGATGGGCACCTTCCCCTGCGCAGGGTTCTGCAAACGTGCAGAGGAGTGCGAGCCAGCGCAGACAAACCCGGCGGGGCCAGGAATCTGCAGGCTCTGCGGCAGCAGGCGAGAGCTTGGCGTGCTCCAGGGAGTTTGCTGCTCTCTGGGATAAATAAACTCTCTCCTTTGTGCAACCTCTGCAGTTTGAACATTCCCTTGTGTCAGCTGTTTTGGGTTTTTGGTGGAAGGAATTTGTCTTTAAGTTTGGCCCATGTCTGGTCTGGTTGGTCACTGCTGTTTCACGTGCAGAAGAGGAATAATGGTGAACCAAACCTTCATTTGGTAGAAATGCCAGATCCCAAGGATCAAGTGCAATTTGTACGCTCTTTATGTTTACATTTTATCTATAGAGAAAGTAGGTTATAGTTCTCTAGGCAGGGAGTTGAACCAACTCGATTCCAGAGCCTCTCCTTGCTCTTGTCCTGTCTGCCGGGATTTCCAGCAGCCTCCTCCGTCGGGATGCGGTCCCTGCCTCCCCACAGCCGCTGAGCTCCACGCGGGGCTGCCAGCCTGCAGGCTCCTGCACCACTTGCTTGGGTAATCGTGTGATGCTCTGTGCTAGAGTCCTCCAGGTAAAAATGGGACCATCTTTCCATCACTTCTTAGTGTTTCCCCTGCTGAATTAGGCTCCTGTATGACATTCATACACAATGTGTATGACGTTCATACACAATCAGAATTGAAGGTGTAATTTCTTCGTCTGAGTCTCTCTAGCTGTTCCCAAAAGAAATGCAGTGTTTAATTACTTTTCTGACTTACTCTGAGGCACTTGGATGTGGTGTTTCAGAAAGCTTTTCTTTCAGACTGTGGTTCTGGGGATGGGACTGTGCGCCAACGCAGTGGAAACAAGAGGTTTATGCTTTCCTGTCCTCTCTTTCAAAAAAGAAAAAGCACATAATGGAAGTATGCTTTCTAGCTTAGCTTGCTGTGACAATAAACACTTTTAATTGAGCTCCTCATCAGCACTGAAGATAATAAAATGAGCGGATTAACCTATAGATTATTGTTACGGTTTTCAAATTAACTCGCGTCCTCTCAGCACCTCTCTTTGGGGAAGCAGGCAATGCCTCACTGTTTTGAGGCTGTTTGACCAAGGGAAATGCCTCAAAATCATTTCAGTCTTTTTGCCCATCCAGCCTCTGAGACGGTGCAAGGCTCCTTCCTCCTCCCTTGGCCGCAGGGAAGCCCTCCTCACCTCCGTGCTGGGAAGGGTTCAGGACCGGCCAGGCTGCTCCGGAGCGCTGTCGGAGTTAATTGCCTTGTTCAGAGAAGAAAAAAAGAGCAAGTGTTTTGTAATCTGCAGCCTTTGCTGGAGCTTTCTATTCCTTGTGGGAACATCTCTGTTAGCTGTTCTTTGCCGGTGAGAAAAGGCACAGCACGGCCTCTCCTGGGGCGGCTGGGGAGCGATTCCCGCTGCTCGGTGCAGGCAGGACACGCGGCTTCCATCGCCGGCACCCGGCAACACCCCTCTCATGGGAAACCAAAACTGGAATCGAGTTGGTTCATATCCAGATGCTTTTTGATATTCATTGACCATGTGTTATATAGTGTACATATGTACTTGAGAAGTCAATCTATATTTTTATAAGCTTGAAACAAATGTAATATAATATCATAAGGGACACCGTGTGCATTTCATGTTTGAACTATAGTCAGGCATCCCCAGGGAGTCACTGTTGGTTTGGAATAAGTAATAACAATAATAATAAATGGTAATAAAGATCTATGGGCACTTTTGTTAATTTTGTATTTATTGAACTATGTTTGAAGATTGCAATAATGAGATATCTAAATACTTCAGTAAAAATAACCCCTCATTCCACCCTGGCTGTCTGTGTGGGTCATTGCAGGGGGGCTGATGAAAACTACCACTTAGCAAGGGTAAGGGGCGTCCGGGGAGAAGGGTTTGGGCAGCAGCAGGGTGTGAAATGCTGCCGTGGCGAGGAAAAACCACGACTTAAGTAGCACAGCTTGTGTGCTTTGTGGACGGCAGGGTCCGGCAGTTGGCTGGTCAGGTCGGATGCCCTGCGTGCCGGCGGGAATCCCTCCGGGCACCCTGAGGAGCGGATAACCTTGGGAGCGCTTGTGGTGTGAGCTGTCGATACAAGGGCAATTGTCAGCCTAACGCACGCGTTGCTGTGTGAGTGTGGGGATGCTGCTGAGCAGAGGGAAAACGCTGCAGAGTTACTGTGCTCAAGGCGTGTAATTAATTGTTTAATTGAGTAAATGAAAGCAGTGTTTGGCCAGCATGTTAAATGCAAACACTGCATAAACAATAATATTTAGAAATAA
The DNA here is from genome assembly GCA_009806455.1 of Tetrax tetrax. Classification (NCBI taxonomy): domain Eukaryota; kingdom Metazoa; phylum Chordata; class Aves; order Otidiformes; family Otididae; genus Tetrax; species Tetrax tetrax. The sequence continues at coordinate 85,478 of WHYT01017054.1, forward strand.
TTTGGTGCGACACTTTGGCTAGTTGATATTTCTTCCCTTTTTCTCCGGTGCTCGGTGCCAGAGAGCGCGTACCAAAGCCTTGTTTCGCTGGGCTGACACCGGTGACAGCTGCTAGGGGAGAGGAACTGAACGGGTGCTTAAAATGGATGAAGTCTATTTGCCTTCTGCCGATCAATTAATTCAGCCAGGGCTGTATTGGCACCATAAAGAAATAATTAGAGCTCTGAAGCGCGGTTATGGAGAGTGGATTGCAAGTCACAGCCAAGCAGATGTGGTTTTTGCCCAGAGTTATCTGCGCTCGTGCCTCCTGCGCTCTGCGGGTGATGGTTTTACTCCTCTTTTTGTGACCTTGGCATGGCTGTGGGACACCTCCTCTCCTGACTGCCCCGGGGGGCTGGGACCCCCAGCACAGACAATGGTGGGGTGCAGTGGAGGACGTGGAGGTGATGGGGGGGGCTCCAGCTGCAGACACTGGAGGGCAGGGAGCAGCGATGGCAAAGCTGCTGCGCGTTTGGCCGGCGGCACTGCTGTGTGCGTGGGCAGGGGCAGCTTCCCCAGGGAATGTGCCAGGTGAAAGCTGCGGCTGCCTCGCACCTCGAGCCGTTAATAACTGAGATCATGTCGTGTGGAGACAAGGCTGCCCGAGGTCGGATGCAGTGGCTGGCAAGAAATCAGCCAGAACACCAGGAAAAGTCAGTGTGAAAGGGGGTCAGTGCGGGGCAAGCACCAGCCATGGCTCTGTGCCACGGCTCCGTGGCCACGGCCGCCTGCGTGGGGCCTGCCTGACCCCTCCCCGCCTGGGTCTGAGCCTGGATCCAGACAGGAGCCCCTCTCCTGTCTGGCTGGCAGCTTTGAGCTCATCTCACTTTGTGCGAAGGGTGGAAAAAAATAAAAATAGGGAAGGTAATTGCCCAGAAATGATTTGTTACACACCTGTATAATTAGCTGGCATTAATTAATGGCACAAAAGGGCTCCTTCCCCTCCACCAGCCAGGGAGCAAAGTTCCTCAGCTGTCCCACCACCGATCCGCACGAGCAGTTCGCTGCATCGCCTGCCACGGAGCGGGTTTTCTGGCTTAGTGGGTCAAGCTGCTGCCGCGAGCAGCGTCAGCCTCTCCCTGCCCGTCTGAGTGGGAAGCTTTGTCCTGATAACTTAGCGCTCGCGGTTTTACGGCCGCCCTGGTGCGGTGATGGATGGCACAGGCTGACAGTGAAGCTGCTGCTCCCTTCTTCTCCCACCCTCCACTGATGGAGCTGACCAGACTGTGAATATTTTCTGCACAACAGACCAGGGAAAACCTCTCTCCATCAAATTCTGCTTCCCCGATCTGGAGATTTGAGGGGAAAATTACAGCCTGGTCTGCTACTGTGCATGTGTCTTGTGTATCCAGCAATGGATTTACCAGCTTCTGACACATGAGGAAGAAAACTAGCTCTGGAAAATGTCTGGAAAATCACAGCAAAGAGGATGGCTGTTAACGCTGTGCACGGCTGGCCCGCAGCTGAGCAGTGCCAGCGTCAGCTCCCGTGCCCTGGAGAGCTTTGCCCCCGTGCACCCAGCACGGGCTTGTGCCCCGGGCTCACCGCCGGCGCTGGGGGAGAGCGTGCCGTGACAGAGGATGTTGTTCTCTGGTGGCAAAGGAGGGGTCAATAAGCTGTTCTGGCTGAGACAGTAAAACGCGAGATGCAGCAGCGATCGGTCGGGGAAGGGCTGAGCGCTTGGCAGGTGCTGCCTGATATTGGGGCATTTTTTTAAATAAAACATTTATTGTGTGGTGCTTGCGAGAGCAGCTGTCCGCAGCATCCGGCCGGCAGCTCGGTGTCTCGGGGAGAGCAAAGGCAGAGCTGGCTCTGCTCCTCATCCCCCTCACCGCCAATCGTGCCCCTTGCTGGCCTCTGAGACCAGCGCAGGACGGAGATGGGCAGGAGAGAGCGATGCCCAGGGAATGTTAAAAGGAGCCTGGCTCTGGAGGAAGAGCAACGTTTAGATATGAACGACTGCTAATTACCAGGAAGAGCTGGTGCTATCTATTATCATAATCAGCGATCTGTCAGCTCAGGTGTCACCGGGATGGATGCATCTTCCTCCTCCTATTAATCTCCCACTGTCTCGGTGTGCGAGAAGAGTGCTGCACACACTGGGGCACAGCCAAAACCCCCCAGCTCCTCCTGCCCCTCTCCAGCTCCCACCTTCTCCCTAGAACTTCACTGCGGCGGCCGGGTCCCCTCCCAGCCGCTGTGCGGGGCTGCCCGTGGCCTGCAGAGACCTGGGCTCGGCCGGCAGCCACGGAGCCCCGGCTCGGCTGAGCGGGAGCCAGTGCTGGGATTTGCGGCCATCCCGGTTCAGGTGGCCTTGGCGCAGGGCAGGGTGGCCCCGTTGGGTGACCTTCGCTGCCGACTGTGCTGACAGGAGAGCATCTGCCCAGCAGCAAGCAGTGCCTGGAAGGCGCAGGAGCCATTTAATTACGCAATTATAAATGTCTTTGGCCTTTTTATCTTGTGGAGGCTGGCAAGCACCTTCAGCATCAGACAAAGAGAAGCCGTTATCGCTCGGCGCAGCGGCTGCCTTCCTGGGCACCGGCCACAGCCGAAGGGGCACGGACAAAAGCAGAGGAGCAGTACTGAGTCGGTGGCTCCGGATCGGTCCCGGAGCTGCCGCCTCAGCATGGGCTCTGCCGCACGGCCGTGTCTCGGGGAGCGCGAGCTGGCCCTTCGCCTGCTGCATCCCCAGACCCAACAGCAGCAGCCCGTGGGCTGTGCCGCTGCCATCACCTTTTTGGCTTTGTCTGCTGGAAGCGAAACACTCTGGGGATGGGACGGGACGTGTCCTCACCCAGCTCTGCTTGCTGCAAGCTGGCGGCAGATCTCTGGTGGCAAAGCAAGGAAGAGGAGGGACGGGAAGTTGCAGAGTTTCTCCTGTTTCTGTTACAACCAAGAGCACTTACAAGGTGTTCTCCCCAGGCACCTGCCCCCCCCCCCAGCCTTCTTTTTTTTTTTCTTTTTTTAGGATAGCATCTGACTTAGAGGATGTCAGTAGTTGAAAGGCCATTTTTCATTAATTCTGGTCTATCAGCAGACCAGACTTCCAC
>WHYT01017054.1:100520-121679 GCA_009806455.1 Tetrax tetrax
TTTTCTTTTTTTAGGATAGCATCTGACTTAGAGGATGTCAGTAGTTGAAAGGCCATTTTTCATTAATTCTGGTCTATCAGCAGACCAGACTTCCACGAATAAGTTGTGCAGGACGAGTGTTGCAGCACTATTCACAGAGTTCGTTGCACGCAGACCCCTCCAAAGCGAGCCGGCGGGCTGCTGGAGTGGGCGAGCGGCCTCGGCACCTCGCAGGAGAAGCAGAAGCCCTTGGTGCCTGGCGATGTGACCAGCCGGCATGCCAACACTGCACAGGGCCCCGTGGCCGCTGCCAGTGCCAGCACCTCGTCTCCCCATTGTGGTGGCAGCCCCGGAGGTTCCTGCACCCAGCGGGGCACCCTGAACTGCGAAAGCCAGCGAGCCTGGCCAGGATGGGCATTGCATCCAGTAAAACTTTCGTTAGACGAGAGAAACTCCATGAAGCTCTGGCAGCGGTGGGTTTGGGGCCATCGTCCCACCAGCTCAGGTACCACAGCATGTGGAGAGCTGGTCTCGCTCTCTGCGCAGCGCGATGGGAGCGCAGCTCGCTGCTTTATGTGCAGCCATAAACATCGCCGTTAACTTGCACAGTATTTAAATTCCATAATGGAGCTGAAATAAAGCAGCAGCATCTTATCCCCTGGAGCCTGAGCTCATCTGTTACACAGAGCCACGTTGGGGAAACTGTGCACATTTGGAGGACTTAGAACTTGACAATTTGTTTTTTTTTTTTCCTTGCAAGTCTTTTCACTTTAGTGAAGTCTGTTCTCACTGACACCTTCCCAGAGGAATACCGCAGCTCTGTGAGCTGGGTGTCTAATAGAGTGGTCGGATGCGATGGGGCAGCAGTGGGGCAGCAACGAGGCAGCGGTGATGTATTTGCATTCTCTAACAAAAGCAGCAAAGGTCTGGAAGGGCCTTCAAGAGCCAAACAAGCACCGGAGGAAGGACATCACAAACCCAGCCTGGTGCAGCGGTGCAGGGCAAGGTGCCTGTGTGCTGTGCATCCCACCGCACCCACCTCACCCCCGTGCCGGCCACGCAGGGTGGGCAGAGGCAGCAGGACCACCCCAGGGGACCACAGACCTGGAGTGGGTCTGCTGCTTTTTAAAGCAAAAGCATGAAGGCAGGAGGTGTCAGGGCAGCGACAGGAGCTGCAGCACATTGACTGTGACGGGGCACAGCAGCTCGGGTCCTGCTGCAGGCTGTGTCACCAGCAGCGACTCAAACACTGCAATGGTTCTGTAGCTCAGCTTCATTTGTTCACCACAAGTGGCCATGTCCCACCATGCTGTGAGTGCCACCTGGGCACCATCTCGCACGTGGTTATCTCACACCACTCCGTGCTGCAGCTCCGGTTGGGCTGTGCCGAGGCGCTGGCAGTGCCGCTCCCCATCCTGCTCAGGTGCCATCTTCTCTGGGCAGCCCACGAGATGTCCAGAGTCCAGGTTGATCCCAAGGGCCCCATTCCATGCAGCTTGGAACCCAAACTCAGTTGGCCTGATCCTCGTGCCAGGGGAGCAAAGCACTGCCCCTGTCCCGAGCCAGGCCATTTCTGCAGGCAGGCACAGGGATGGCACCCAGCCATGGAGGGCTGTGCTGTTAAATATTTTTAAGTGAATTCTATTAAACGCTAGGAGACGAGGAGATTAATAGGGCAATGAAAATGCTTTTTTTGTGAGATTTAGGTGCTCTGGGGTGATGGCAATTGGTGTGCTGGATAAACAGCAGTTTGTGGCTGTAAATACACGCTCCTGGGGTAAGTGGTGTGTAAATGGGTAACGCTGTATGTCTCTGGGGAGCGCAGGCTCCGGGACTCGGACTGTGGCTGCTTCTGGGGAAAGTTAAATTAACTGAGGATATAATGCAGCTTTGCAGGAGCAGCAGAATTCATTACAGTGGTTCATATGATGAACAGGAACAGAGTCATTCCCACCCCAAAAAAAGAGTCTTGTGTCAGTAAAGATGCTGCCAAATCCTTGCTGGCTGAAGGTTAAAACCACCACACCAACAGGCAGACACCCTCCCAGGCGCTGCCCAGGTTTGCAGGGTGTTGGGGTTTTGAGGAGCCCCTGCACGCTCGGGTGCCCGGTCGGGAGCTGAAGGAGCAGGAGGCGGCCGAGGCGCCCGTCTCACAGGTGCACCCAAGCCCTTTCCCCTCTCCAGCACCGGCAATCAAAGCACTGGTGTGAGTGGGGCAGCAAGACGCTTGCAGTCCGCTCTGCAGCATCCTTGAGTCCCTGAATCATGATAACTGCACAGCAGGGGCTGCAGTGCCTGCAGCTGGGGCAGGGTCTGGTTTCCACTTAAATAATTCTATAGGGAAGTTCTGTTACGACTGTAACGCCGCAGAAGGAAAAGAGTTTTCTTCAGTCTGTTAAAATTATTGTTAACAGGGTATTGTCTCGCCTCGTAAGAGCAGGGCAGCTCTCAGAAGCGCGCGCTCTGTCTCGGGGCACAAAGCAGAGCGATAGATAAATCTCTGCTTTGACTTGCGGGGAAATGCAAGGTGTCAGGTATCGCATCACGCTGCATCAAGATGTGATGTGGCGTAATGAACCAGCCTGCCAAAAATAAAACTTTCTTCTAGAAATAAACTTGTCACTGTCAATTTAAACTCTTGCCAAAGAATCGTGATGTGATGCAAGTTACTTTTGCCAGCAATTTACAGAAGTGGGTGGTTTTAATTACTATTTATAACTGAGCAGGAGTCTACAGAGAGGGAGGAAGGTGTCTCTATCGAAATACACTTTAGCTGTATGACAGAAAACCCAGCGCCTTAACACAGCTCCAACACAGCAGAGCATGAGAGGGTGAGCGAAACACAAGGAGATCAAGGAAAAGGAACATTTCCTTCATTCCTGGTTACCCCAAACACCCACGGGGGCGACAGCAGCTGCCACTGGTGGGGAGACTCTGGCCAGGTCTCCCACAGGTCCCCAGCCAGGGCATCAGCCCAGGGCAGGCTCCTCTGGGTGGATCAAAAGAGGATTTTTTATTTTATAAGCAGTATATTGGTCTAGACCTTTGAATTCTTCAGCTATTCATAGCGGTCAATGCAATGGGAAGATGCGCTTTCCCCAATTGCAGCTCCCATTTCCATAGCCTCCATGGCAGGTGGGTGCAGTGAGGCTCGGTGACGTCCTGCCTTTCCGCACGGCCCTTCACAGAAAAACCGGTGGGCAGAGGAGGGAACGGGCCTGACCTCCGCCGCTTGTGAAGGGAAGAGCCCTGATGTGGGCTGCACGGCTCTGCGCTGCCTTCTGAACCAGCACCAGGAGATGGAAGAGGACAGGAAGACGTACGGGCTCAGATCAAAATTTTGTCAGACTTCCCATGTCAGCAAGGAGCTGGGAATAAAAAGAAATCTGTCAGAGAGCATCTGGGAACCTGAAATACAAGGCACAGTAAGAAGCCACGGTTATTGATGATGAAATCTCTGGAATTTAGCTTCCATGCATCAATGTCTAGCTGTGTGGAAGGGCTCCGTGTTCATCTGATTTAGTGTTTCAGGAAGAAAAGAGCCGATTAAAATGCAGCAGCCTGAGGTATTTTAAGTGGTTATTTAGAGACAAAACCTTGCAAAATTCTGCAAGAAGAGAAGCGATCCTGTCTTGTCAACAGGCTGTGAGAAAGATTTCAGTCTTCCAGCCTTGGGAAGGGCGTTGGGAAAAGCCCTGGTCCGTTGGCGACGCCGATGAGCACAGGCGCTGATGGCAGCAGCTCCCTCATTCACGCGTTGGCCCTGTGATCACCAGGGACAGATGAGGTGCCACGCTCCTGGACTGTTTTCCTGCAAAGACAAACCTCTTGCTTGGCCCACGGCGGCGGGCGATCCGCCCAGGTGAGCACCCATGGGTGCACCAGCTTGTGGCTGTGGGACCCACAGAGCCACCCGGCCTTGCTTTGCGTTTGGCAGTGGGACCCCTGGGTGGCACGGGCAGCCTTGCCCTCACCCAGAGCCCTCCGGGACCCCCACCCATCCCAGCCTCTGCCTGGAGGTGACCAAACGCAGGTGAGAAGGCAGCCAGGTGGCAGCTGCCACGGGCTGGGGTGGGGGGGGCGGTGGCTTGGGCTCTGTTATCGATTTGAGGAACGTCTCAAACAGATCATTTATTTTCATTAGACTTCTGCCAACGTCTTCATGTCACTGTGCCCTACGCAGGTCGACATCTGTCCTCAGGAATGCTTTAATTGCATTTTCTTCGCTTTACGCAGCTCTTAGCTAATGCATCCTGGCTTCATTAGATTAGACCACTATTGTCCTGAGGATGTTGTCGTGTTTTCAAATGGCTTCAATCAGCACCTCCCAGGCACCGGCTATTTTGGGAGATAATAAAAGCGAACCCTCATTCAGGCTGGGTGAGTAATGGAAGTGCATCTCCCACCCCCATCCAGCCTGGCTTTAAATTTGACTCGCTGACATCCCCGGGATGCTGGCAGAACACAATTAAGTCTCTTGTCTTGCAGGCATCGTCCGTGTGGTGACACACTGCTCGGGAGGAAGAGCTTTGCAACAGGAGCTGGGTTTCTAATGATCTTGTCATCTGAACAGCACAGAGAGATTAAACGCAAGAGCGAGGGAACAGTCAAGATCAAAACTCAGATTTCTAGGTGTCTGCAGGCTCGCCGTGCTCCGTCTCCTCAGACCCAGCCTGGCAGAGACGTGGGCACAGCACAGCACTGTGCTCCACGGCCCCGGCGAGGCTGAGGGCTGCGGGATGGGCTCGGCAGCACACCGGGTCCCCAGCACACAGGGCCCCAGCCAAGGGCTCTCCGTGCCCAGCCGCGCTCCTCCGGCGGGATCACCTCAGCCCTGTCCCCACAATATCTGCATCTCTCCTTTCCGCCCCACAGGCGGTATTTTGACTTCTGGAATTCATCTTACCTAGCAAGGGACTCTAAATATAGCCCAGACAATTTCCTCCTCTCATTTTTAATAATCTCTTTCGGCTTTAAATTAGTTTTTGAAAATATCTATTGGGATGATAGGCTTTTTATCTCAGCTGATAGACAATACTCATCACACCTATGTCCTAATCCTCACAACACATGCGCATTCATTACAGTTGCCTTGCATCAATTTTAACAGCACTTAATTTGCCACACCTCCATCGTTGCCCATGCGTGCTCCCCATACCATCTCTACCAGCAATTTGTCACCCAGGTCCCCATGGGCAGCCCTGCTCCCCACCCTGCGGAGCTGCGGTCGCTCCTCAAGCCATGGGATGGGATGGGGTGGCCCCATTCAGAGGGCGGTGGGTGAAGGATGCTGCCCTGTCCCCCGCGCAGGAGCAGGGCCACGCTCGCTCCAGAAACCTCAGAGAGGTGACAGGTGGAAGAGCAGAGGTGAAAAAGCCCTTTTTCCAGCCCAGGATCGCTTTCTCTGCATGCTGGGCTGTGAGCACGGGAGACGGCCGCAGCCCTGTGGGCACAGCAAGGCTGGGGCTGCGCAGGTGCAGCCTCCCATCCCCAAGCCATGGTGAGACCAAGCCAGCAGTGATGGAGAGCAGCCCCGTGGTGCCTCTGTGCCCCGCCTCAGTCAGGGACCCCAGGTCCCAGGAGATGAACCCGCTGGCAGAGCCCATTGCAGCAGCGGCTTCACTGGAACAACCACTCAGGCAAAATCCCAGTTTCCCAATAAATCTCTCTGTAAGCAGAGATCTAAACATCAGGGCAGACGAGGAGCCACCATGCCCGCTTTGGGCCAGAGCCAAGAGCAAGAAGAGGAAGCCATCCACGTCCATCTGGAGACCAGTGACAAAGAGGAAAGTCACCGAGGCCTGGGACGCTCAGCATCGCATTACGACGAGCGCTACGGGTATGGTGAAGCTGCAACATCTGTCGCGTCCCTGGAGAGCGGGAGTTGTCTACTCAGCAAAAAATAAATCTCGTCAGGCTAGCTGTGCAAGACCAAGGACACGGCGACACGGCCCCGCTGCTGGTGTCAGCTCGCCTCATCCTGCGCCGTGCCCCTGTCGTTAGCAGGCGCGTGGAAGAGCAAGGGCAGGATTTACGCTCCTCAGCCTGCGTGCCGGGAGGTTTACGGCACCGTAAAACGGCTGGGCTCCGAACAAACACAGCTGAACCATTCTGCACGGCCCTCCGGCCTCCACAGCAGCTTTACGATTCCCCTTTAGCGTGACTGATTCCCTTTCACCGCGCTGGCTGATAAAAGTGTCGCCAAGGTGGTGACGGTTCCCTCTTGCTTGGGGCACTGCTGTGCTGGGGGTCCCACCCGTTCCCCTTTACACCGCGGCCAGCCGCACTGGGAGCGTTCTCCCGCCAGTCTTGCAGGCAGGAATTAGCCCGGAATGGATTCGACCCACTCTTCCAGGAAAGCAACACCCTGCAACGCTGCTGACACTGCGCAGAAGGCCAGGAGAGCGCTGCCAGCAGTGACCTTCGGAGCCAGCGACGACTGCAGCAAATCATCTCAGCCTCCAAACAGGACAAGAACATTGTCGGCGCGGGAAGATCCTGGGAAGCAGGAAAAGCAACAAGATGGCTCTATGTTTAAAATAGTATTTCTACTTCTAAGCAAAAGTGAATTGGTTTTTTTAAGGATTATAATAGATACAAAGAACACAAGTGGTCCGACTGCAACGCCGGGTTTAGGCAGGAAAAGGAGAGAAGGTAAGGCCAGGTCACCGGCAGATGCAGACAGAGAACAGCCTGGCAGAGCCCTTCCATGCTGCCCGGGTCAGCTACGGCTCCTCAGCCCATCCTGGATGATCATGGCCCTGCCGAGGCCCCCCCTAAAAGGACAGGGGTGCCTGTCCTTGGCCAGGCCACTCACAGCCAGCGGGGCGGCAGCAGGGGTCATTAACAGCTTCGTTAGGATCGGACGTGTCTGTGGTGTTTCACCATAATTAACTGGTAGAGGGTGACCATGCAGGAGGTGCTTACAGAGGTGCTGGGGGGATGCAGGACCCCGTGAGCACAAAAACACCCGTCCTGTCCCACCTCTGCTCCTGCCCACCCTGCCTTCGCCCGCGGCCGGGGCTCGCCTGCTCCGCGGCACCAGCAGCCCCCTTCCCGGGGCTCTGGCTCCCCCCACGCTGAAACTTCCCGCAGCAAACCCGAGGTGCAGCAGGGAGGGTTTGGGAACAGATGGCGAGTGCAGATGGGTAGGGCGGCGGAGGGGGAGATGTGGTACGTGAAGTGAGCCACGGGCTCCAACGATCCCACTCCAAACCACGGCAATTACCTCAGGCTGTTAGCATCAAACTTCGTCTCCACTGTTTCCTCTCTCCTCCCTCTGCCATTGGGCCTCCTTGTTTCTAGGTGAGCTGGATATTTGATGAGAAAATGGACCTATAATTCATTCACAGCAAGATGTCTGGTTCCTCAAACAAGAAAAAAAAAAACAAACACAAACAACCAGAGGGATGATTTGCCAAAAATAATGGGATTACTCTCGGTCGGCACCTTCCCAAAACAAAAAGAAAATTGGGTCCCTCTTGCAAGGGCTTTTATTTATAGTGAGGAGGAGGAGCCCTGTCACTGTTTTGTCTTGGCAGAGGCCTGGGACGCGTCCTTCCAAGGGATGCTCGCGGGCAGCACCCTGGGTGCCCTGCAGAGCTGGAGCCACAGCGCAGAGCAGGGACCCCTTCCCTGCTGTGGCCTGGGACCCCCCCTCAGACCTTCCCGGGCACCTTGCCTTGGTACAAACATCTCCCACCACGCGTCTGCTCCTGCCTCCTCCCTCAGGCCACCCGCTCTTAAATCCAGGGTGCTGGTGACTCCTCTGCCAGGCTGGCATTATGCTGACGGGGCGACACGCTCCCACCATCCTGGAGGCTTGTATTCTCCAAGGCTCTGCTGCAATATAACACACAAAGGCCGTGCTGCTGCCCCGGTCCCTCAGGACGCCCCTGCCACCGTCCCAGCTCTGCGTGCCGCGGGCACCGCTGCCAATGCGGCACCGCTCTGCGCATTCGCTGCAAAGTGCAAAGCTCTTGCCTTTCAAATCTCTGCCCCTTTCTGCCCAGCGGGATCACAGCATCTCTTCTTTTTATCTGCAAAAGCTGCTCAGAGCTGGCAGCCCTTGGCACACAGTTTCCTTGTCCGGCAGGTTCCCGTGGAGCTGCATCTCCCATCGTCTTTGTCTGCAATAATTGAAGAGCAGAAGGAAAAAGGGGGAGCGTCCATGAGTGTGCACGAGCCGAGTGCTCGGCGCTGCCCTGGCCGAGATTCCCTCCTGGGCCGCAGGATCCAGACAGAAGCATTTTGAATCGCGCTTTCCATCTGGCATTGATTACTGTCCAATTTCTCATGCCTTCATTTGTAGTCGGCACAGGCACGCTGACTGACACTAAGGGAGAACGACGCCTCAGATCCCATCAATCAAGTGCCATCAGGATCCAGCTTCTCAGGCTCCCGGGCCACAGGGTCACCCTCAGTGGGAAATCCGCTCTCCAGCTGAAGCAAAACCCTCCTCGCACCCCTGTCCCACCGCAGCCCCATGGCAAGCTGCCGTTACGCACCGTCCTACTCCACCCCACCCCTGGACTCCCAGATAAACCATTCTGGGGAGAAGCTGGGAGAAAATTCACCTTATATTCAGGAAATAGTGAGATAATACACAGGAACATCTGACAGTTCCAGCTGCAGAGCTTCTGCCCAGGGCAAGGTTCAGGTCCCCGCTCCTCACAGGGGCATCAGCCAGTGGGGTCACCTCTCCCCATGGGGACATGGGCAGGGGGCCGTGCCCAGAGCCGAACGCCCTGGTGCTGGGAGCTGGAGCTTGGGGTCTGTCGAAGCTTTTGCCCACCTTTCTCCTTCAGGGAAGATCACCTTTCCTGACCACAGCCCCTCCTGCAAAGCGAGTGTCTGCTCAGAGCCCCGGCACCCCGGAAACGTGAACCCCGCGGTGACCCAGATCCAGCCTCTGCTGTTTGTGTGGGTGAGCCAAAGCCCCCGGACAGCGGGGAGACGCACAAAGGGGGTCGCCCAAGCCAGCTCTTCCCTCCTGGTTTGCACACTTGGAATGGCTGAACTGAGCAAGAAAAGCTTCCATTGCCAACACATCCTGCAGCAATGCGAAGAAATCACTTACTGCTCACAGAAGGCATCATTTGCAGAAGCTCATCACACCAAATTACTCTGCAATTAGTGTTCTTCATGAAGGTGAACTGGAGCCCTTTGCAGAAGGAAAGGCCTGGAAAGACAGAGCGCAGCAGACATTTCCTAAAGGAAACCAAATAAACCATCTCCTGGGTTGGATTTAATGGCTGTAACAGCAGATGCAGGGCGAGCACCGGCCGGGATGGCAGCAGGACAGCGGGTGCAGGAGGTGCAGAGCCACGGTGATGCAAGCAGGGACACACAGCTTGTGCTGCCCACCCGTCTGCAGGTCTCTGCCCTGCCTGCTCTGCAAGGCACTCCCACCTCTCCCCCTTCCACCAGCGCTTGCCTGCCTGTCCCGCTCCCCGGCCCAGCGGTGCTCAGCGATGGGCTGGCTCCCAGTAAACCCAGCAGCCCTCCCAGGAGCTCCCTGCCGAGAGCCACGCTGCCGGATGCCGCCCACAATCTGCAAAGGCTGCCGTTACTGCCATTTCCACAGTGATACAGGACAAGGACAAATTGTCATTTTCCAGTGGCTTTGTGCTTTAACACTAAGGACAGACAGTGACTTCCCCCACCCCATCCCCTCAATTCGGGGGGCTGCAGCCCAGTCCCAGCACCACCCAGGGCTCCTGAGCTCACGCCCAGCGACGGGGTCACAACAGCAGCCGAGCTCTTGTTAACATTTCCAGTTACTACCTCACAGCAAATGAATTCATCTCAAATTGCGTTCAAAACGTGTCAGCGTCCCTGCTTGGCATAGCCCTGAGCTGTGCAAATCAGCAGAGTTTGTACGTGGTAGGGAAGATTGACCCATAACCAGGAACTATTGATTTTTCCCTTGAAAACCGCTCTCAGCCCGTTGCGGCAGGGCTGCGCGACGCCTGCAGAACAGAAGACGACAGGCAGCGTTGGAGCATCGGAGCGCGAGGGCGTATTTTCTCTTGGTGACAATAATCGCGGCTGTGGCTCGAGGTGTTCTCTTGGGGAGCACTTTGGCAGCGCATGGTGACTCAGTGAGCGCGCCAGGGCCACGGCCCTCGCCGGGAGCCCGAACAGGGCATCCTCCCCATCACGACTTCTGGCTCCAGAGGGTCTTTTGCCCGTTCCTTGGGAGACACAGCCAGGCTCAGGGACAGCAGGCAGCTTCGAGGACATGGCTTCCCTATTAACTATCTCACCCTTATTAAGGGAAATTAGATTAATTACATTGTAGCAGGCAATAAATCTCTCCCTGGAGAGACAGGGAGGAGAGTTGGATTTTGGTCTCTGTGTGATGTTAAAATTAGCGATTGTCTAATCCCATTTTTCAGTGTAATAACGCTTCTAGGCAAGAGGGGTGTAAAGCTCTGTGGCCATGTGCACTAATTTTCTGAGATAAATAGCGAATTTTGTCCCCGCTCTCATCAGAGTCAGGGATGAAATCGCTCTGAAGTCCGCACCCTGTAAGCTGTTTCCCACTGCTGTATTTTAAGAGGACGTTTATGCTTTTCCCAGCTCCGATGTGACAGCCGAGCAGCAGCACCCTGCAATTCCACAACGAGGTCCAGCCGCACCAGTTTTCACATTACCTGGCTGTAAATGAGATTCCCTGGACAATATGGATCTGATGTGCAGCACAGCTGTGAAAGAAATCCTGCCTTTAGGCAAGCTGCCGTCTATGAATAAATTGGATGTACTTGTTTTGGTCTCCTGACAGGCTCAGACTTTCAGTTGTGCGGCTGGGGAAGCCGAGAGGCAGCCTGCCTCGTGGGCACCTCTCACGGAAGGAGACACTCAACGGTCACCTCGGGAAAGGGCTCGCCTTGCCAGAGGGCACTTGGCACAGCTGGCATCCTCGCCCTGCGGGGATGGCACCACGGCTGGAGGGCACTGCACTCACAGTTCCCCTCCCAGGGGCCTGGGCTGTGGGGACAGCTGGCTTCCCCCTCTGTCCTCAGAGTCCAGAAAGGACAAAACCCTTCTCATTTTGCCAGTCAGCTGCCGGTGGGACCCAGAGGGATGGGCTGTGCCCAAACACTGTCCTCACGGCCACGCAGGAGTGACAGCGGTGGAGCAGAGGACAGCAGGTACCAGATGGGACAACCCGTTCCCCTGAGGGCCTCACCCCAGAGCAACGCAGCTTCCCAAGAACTCCTCTGCGTCACCAACAAATTCCCTACCCAGAAGCTAAGCTACAGACCCCCTGGCTCCTTGTACAGGTTCCCCAAGCCAGAACCTTGCCAACCAACATACCCCTCCCTGCTAAGCCATCAGGTACTTGCCAGGAGACCACCCATCCCACCTCCGAGCATACACACACGTGGGGAGGGAAGCGGGCACCGCAGCAAGCCTCTTCTCCCACCACCACCTCCGGGATCCACCCAGTCCTGCAGCGCAATCCGCTTGAGGAACACGAGCTGCAGCTCAATTTGTGGCAAACAAGTGTTTGATTTGTTTCCTGGCATCCCCAGCACACACAGCGACACACGATCCGGGATGGGCTGAAAGGCTGGCAGGTCCCACGGGGAACATCGCGTCACGGCAGACGGGGACGGGCAGAGTCCGGCTGCCCGAAGCAGCGTGGATGCTGTTAACCACCGCGCAGCACGGCTCCCCGCAGCGAGCTGCCAGCCTGGAAAACCCACCACCGCTTATGTCTCCTAATTAATACATTATACCTAATTGAGTGCCCAACTGCTAAATGATGTCAGTCTGGTTAATTAAATGTTAAATCTTTCTCAGTTAGCAAAAACACAACTAAACAAACAAACAAACAAAAAAAACACAAAGAAAGGAGGAAAAAAACACCCAAAAGAAGCTTGAGCAGAGTGAGCAGGCTGTGCCCCCTCACAGCTGATGAAGGGCAATTCAAGCCTTGTAACTCCACTCTCAGAGCATCCATTCCCTCAGCAATCAGAGAGGGAGAGGTTTGACGAGCCACAGGATGCAGCTACAGAGCTGAATCCCTCTGCTCCATCATTAACTTCCCTTTCCCCGGGCAGATTCCCAGCTCTTCAGCACAGAGAGCTCTTGCCTGTGTGCATTGGTAGCCCGGCAGCGGGCTGAGGAACAACGCCTCGCTGGGTCGCAACCTGCCACCAGCATCGCTCGCCGCAGCCCCAAACAGCACAGTCCCCTTCGGAAGCAGGGTGAAGAGCAAGGTGAGCAGCCAGCCACGTCTAGCGATTCATGAACCAGGCAGGAATGCGGCTGGCAGCAGACCTGGGATCCAGTTCCCAGACTGAATTATTCTTTTGCAGCATTAAGAACTGCACCTTGCTCAGTTGTGAACTGCTGGAAGGGTCAAGTTAGAGCAGAGCTGGTGCCATGTCCCAGCTGCGCTCATGGAAACCCACGCTGGGGTGGGAGTGGAGAGAGCAGCGTCCCCACCAAGGAAGGCCACCGAGAGCTGAACCGTATCCTGCAGAGACTTGGCACCAGGAGCTTGAGGTTCTCACTCGTCCCTAGACAGCCCCTCCGATTCACTGAGACACGGGAACTCATATTGAAGTCAGTTTGTGAACGTTCCGACCAGGACAATTTGTCCTCCTAAAGAAGTAAATAATGGGTTTTTTGGAAATAGATTTTTCTTGTTATTTCTCTGGCCTCTGAGACTTAGACGTGTGCAGTTTTTTTCAAAGTGCCTTACAAATTTCACAAATGCATGAATTTTTGCAGAATATCTTTCCTGCTCGCTGCAGACACTGCAATTGAATGTAAAAATTGGAGATGCAGCCTGTTCAACTAAACTCACCAAAGTGGCAGGTGTTTCCAAACAGGCATTTCACCTTTGAATCTGCAGTTCTCCCAATCACCTATTTTGAGAAGAGAAATTACTTACAAATTCCTCCATGCCTCTTTTAGTGATGCTAAGGAATAGTTCCCTTTGTTATGCCTTTGGCTGGCCCAGGAAACATGGATTTCTGGTGGAATTACACAGGTCAGCTGGAGGAGTTGCATGTTCTGTCCTGCACCTTCAAATCACAAACTCCTGCATGAAAAAAATTGCCTAGAGACAGTTCTAATTTGTTCGAAACTATCATCCCTTCCATCAGCAAGCAGGAAATTATTGTTATCTATTTATTTCTCACAGTGTCACCGAATAGGTGACCACCGGCAAGGTGTCCACAATGATAAACGCTTGCTTTGTGCACGGAGCTATTTCTGACAATGCTTGATAGCGCACATCTATCAAATCGCCTGGAAGAGCCACCTATTAGGATCATTATCTAGCACAGTCCCTTTGCGGGAGTTCAATGTCAGCACATCCTGGGAAAGGTCCCTCATCAGTTACCTATTCTGCTCATTATTCCTCTAGATTCATAATTTCACATTTCCGTTATGAATTTGGGCTGAACTTTGGAGTTTGGCACCCAGAGAATACAAGCACTGAGACCCCCGAGCATCCTTGCTGAGCCCTTGCTCCCCAGCCAGGGGACGGCAGGAACCCTTTTTCCCTGCAAGACTGTAGTCATTCAGCACTACAAACGCCCTGATGAAACACAGACATGCCCTGCTACTTGCTGGCTCCCTGCTAGAAGTACCACCAGCTCTCCTGCAGCTTGCTCTGTCCCAAGGGTAACTCATTCTGAGAGCTCTGGTTCAGGAGTTTTGATCTTAAGAAGTCAGCGCACAGCAATCTTTTACTAAATCATGGCCATTACTTGCCAAATGACCCTTCCTACAGGAAAGTCACAGCTCTCAGCCTTGGGCAGGGGTTTTACAACCAGGAAAAGCACTTCTTTCTTATACAACCGACCGCAAAACACAAGGGCCTTGATTCCTTCTGCAGAGCCTCACCTGTTAACGCAGAACACAGGCCCTCGGAGGTCGCAGAGTTCAGCTCTTGGGAGGAACACATCCAACAGTGATATTCTGAGGAGACACCTCCATGTCCTCTAGCCTTTCCCCGCACGACCGGCTCTGTCCAGAGGACAGCCCCTGAAGCCATGCCCGCAGCACCTCCGACCTCACAGCAGTTCAGAAGACACAAGCTACCGACCGTCTCTTCCTGTGGGCTGAACCGCTCCAGCCGGCGATGAACACAGCCTCTTCCAACCTGACAGAAAAGTTCTTTTCCTGCATTGCTTTTTATTTCCCAGCACTCAGTCTAAAGAGCAGTTCAGGCTACAGCCTGGCGAGCATGGCAAATAAACAAACAAAACCTCCCCAAATCCACAAAAACGTTAGCCAGCTTCCCTGTGTTGCCCTTGTAATCCTTGAACTGAGCTGCAGTGAGGTTCCAGCTTTGTTAAACAAAACGCAACCGCTACGTAACATGCAAAAGGGCCAGAAGCTACGCCAGTCACTTACACGAGCAATAAAACCAGCAGAAAAAAAATGGTGCATACAAAATGGATTTAGGTGATGAATCTGCTTAGTTATTAGCTGCCAGATAGCTTTAATTCACGTCAGATACAATTAACTCTGACAACTGGAAAAGGAAGCCTGACTGTTAACGGCATTCTTGGCTGCATTGTGCTGGGAATACGATGCTTCAGCACTACCACCACTGCTAAAAGGAACCTTGAGCTGTGCTGCCTCTGCAGAGCAAATTCAGCACAAAGACAACCCAAACAGGTACAAACCAAAATGCAGTCACAATCACTCCCTCCAAATTCTACAGACTCTGCTTCTTCCAGGTGCTAAATAGTATTTTGCAAGCAATTTTTTGCTGTAGGCATAATGTGTCTGCACTGGAAAAGCCTGCGAAAGCAGTGAAGTCAGGTCTGCATGTCCTTACCCCTCAAGACTCAATCTGGAGGGACAGTACTACTGCCTAGTGCTGGCAAAAACATTAATTCTTGGATTTGCAAAGTAACAATACCACAGCTCAGCATTAAACAG
Source organism: Tetrax tetrax (assembly GCA_009806455.1). Lineage (NCBI taxonomy): Eukaryota > Metazoa > Chordata > Aves > Otidiformes > Otididae > Tetrax > Tetrax tetrax. Next base: position 115,416 of record WHYT01017054.1, read on the forward strand.
GAGATGGAAGTGGCTGACAGCGTAACAAGCGTGTGTAAGGTCTTAAAGATTGTAACTTGAGCTTTTAAAAGCAGACAGTATTAACAGAAGAATTCTCTAGGCCAGCTAAGCATTCTAGTTTTTTCCTGATAAAGTCATTTTAAAGCAGAATCTAGACTTACACATCTGTACCCAAGCAACAAGTTACAGTTTTATTTACAGCTTAACTAATTGGCTTTTTAAAATTAATACCTTAACAGAATTCCACAACAACAAGGCAAGTGTGCTTGTAGCTTAACAGTTTACAATATTGCCACCTGCAGTTAGGACTTAGAAGCTGCCAAAAGCCTTTAAATAGCAATTTCCAAACGCATGGTACATACTTGAGGTTTGCATTACAGTAACAGGTTTGCTTTTCAAAGGAAATCCATGTATGAACACTGTTCTACAAACTGTCTCCAAGGCCATGCGCTGCAAAGATTTACACCAAAGCGTAAGGTATCTCTGATAGCTGGTCTTCCTTCTTAATCACACTGTAGGGCTTGGCTTTTGCCAAAAGCAGAACTTTTCCAAACCTAGAAAAATTCCCAGAGTCTCACCATCCTCATTTATAGCCCCTTTGAAGAGGCTTAAATCAAGGTGTGGTGCAGTCGACAACGCTGGAGGGGAGGGAGCCATCCAGAGGGACCTGGACAGGCTGGAGAGGTGGGCCCGTGGCAACCTCGTGGAGTTCAACCAGGCCAAGGGCAAGGTCCTGCACGTGGGTCGGGGCAATCCCAGGCACAAATCCAAGCTGGGTGGAGAATGGACAAGGCCAGGCTAGACAGCTCTGAGCAACCTGATCAGGCTGGAGATGTCCCTGCTTCTTGCAGAGGGGTTGGACTGGTTGGCCTTTGAAGATTCCTTCCCACCCAACTATTCTACAATTATCAAGTTGTCTCTTGCAGAAGCCATTTTACAAATTCAACTTCGTATGACCCATATGGAAAAACACTTCAGGAATCAAAACTAACCACGCTTGTAAGGGATTCCATATCCGAGTTCAACAGACAAGAGAAGTGTTCTCTCCCATCCTGCACCAGCTACAAAGATTCACAATAAAAAGGAAACCCTGGGGTTTGAGTGAGAGGAGTCCTTTACATTTTAAGACTTTATGCAATCTTCCCAGAGAGCTACCGCTTCATAGAGAGCTTTGCTTTTCTAGGCTGTTGAAAAGTAAGACAGTGGTTGTAGGAAAGCAAATACAAGACCTTCCCTGATCCATTTTGCAAGGAAGAATTAAGCCAGATGGGTGCTCCTGCTTACACTTTTCAATACACACACAGTTACTCTTTCCCCAATGGGCTGCATTTAAAGTTGAATTTTCACAAACTTGAAGTGGAGCAAGATTCTTTTTGTATTTTCTACCATCAATGGGAAAAAACCCCAACATTGATGACTGAGGAAGTTATCTTGTTCTGTTCAAACAGCATTTATTGGATATGGCTCTTTGTCAAAGAAATGCACTGAATCAACTCAATTTAGATGAGAAGAAAGGGCAAAACAATAGTTTGATTAGTCCAAGCTTTCTTCTTCTTCCCTGCCTATACTCAGTTCCAGGAGTACTGCTTCTCCTAAAGATTTTGAAGAGGGTGCAGGAAAGCAAAGCTCTCTCACATTAGCGGCACTCCAGTAGTTCCAAGATTACTCTCAGTAACCTAGTTAAGCACAGGTCTAGCTGATTGATTCAGTTAAAGTACCCGTGACCTTTTATTTCTTTGCAGACAATAAAATGCATACGTTCACTACAAAAACCTCAAAGCCAGTTAAATACAATGGCTGCTATAAGAACAAAAGGATTGTTCTACTCATGGCAGCATCAGGAACTCCAAGCAGCTTTCCATTTGGTCCCAGGCACCAGTAACTTGCCTTTAGGTATCCCAGGTACGGCACTGACATAACCATCACCTTTACACGTATTTGCTGAGCAAGGATGTGCCTGGAAGTGCAACAAATCTGCTCTGCTGCTTTCTTTGCCCAGACAGATAAAAACTCCAGGCACTTGTGTCCGCTGCTTGTGTCTTCCACAAAATATCAGCGTAGCCTTTCTACCCAGCTCGCTGCTCTGCAAGCCCAAGATATCTGTATCTCGTTCTCAAGCTTCGAGGAAATAGGAAGTCAAGTATTGTTTTTTTCTCTTGAATAAAAAAGAGCACCTCTATTCTAATCCCATAACATATTACAGGTAGAAAAATCAGTTCTTAACTTACACTTTGTAAATGAACAGAAGGAAGACACAAACTAGAACAAGAACTAAAGGTAGCAGTCCTAAATGTAACGTTCTGTATTTACAGAGGGACGTCAACATTCACCGAGTTTCACTTATGGGTTTTTGCACCGCTGCAGGCTTGTGCGAGACGAACCTAGAGAAAAGGAGAAATTAATCAGTACTCTAAAAGACACTCATTTACCACAAGCACTTACAACAATAGCTTTTTTCAAGAAGTGCATGGTTTATCCACAGTTTGCATTAACCTAGAATGTGGTGTAAAGCTACTCCCTCTCCTTCCCTCCTCAGCTGCTTCTTGACCGCTGACATGAGCCAAAGTACAAGACAATGGAGGAAAAATAATGGGTTTTCTTACAGCTCAGTAGTCCAGTGACTAACTACAGGGTGACAGTACTGCCTCACAACTTCAGGTCACGAGTGACAAAAATACACAGACTTACTGATAGCTTCTTCATAATTCCTTGGGCTTCAGAATTCAGATGAAGAAGATTCTTCTTGGTCAAATCATTTGCTGTTAAACGAATGCTCTGTGAAAATAAAACCCCAAATCTTAGGTTTTCTGTTTGGTCAGCTGTAGTAGCCAGAAGCAGAAAAAAAATTAAATTAAAAAATAGAAGTAAATAAAATCCAAGTGTATTAGGAGACCACGCACATCCAGATAACTACATTTAACTTGATAGAAGATCATGTCATGCTTCCCTTGCAGTGCATTAACACATTACTGCCAGCAGAAGTTACTTTAAACATTACTTAAATGCACAGCAAAACATCGTTCTACATTGTTTTGACCAGCTTGAACAGCTTCCACATCTGACAAAGTCTTCTAAGGTTCTTTTTGAGCTAGATCAATGCTCTGATAAACTGCATTGGCACAGCTAAAGAGACAAGAGTGGATGAACTGAAGCTGGTAAGGCCCCCAGGAAGTTCCAAGCACAGATTTTACAGATTCAAGTTTCTGATTTACCTCCCCTCCTCCAACAGGGACTGTAATGAAGACATCGCTGCTGTCGGCAAGGGGGCTGCCGTTGGCGGAGATGGTGTAAACGCGTTCATTTACTGCCGGTGTGCGCAAGCCCGGTGTCTTGAAAACTCTGAAACAACAAATTATAGTTAAGTAATTTCACCACAATTGCTCAAAGCATGTTGACTAAAAATCTCTCATTTCAGGGGCAAAGAGCCACTAAGGATTATGTTGCAAATAGATGACGTACATAAAGCAAACAGCAAGGCATTCTTCTATAGAGAGATTAACAGAGAAATTCAACAGAACACAAACCTGGAATCAAATCTGGGTGTGACCATGGAGGTACCTCCCCGAGCACAGAGATCCAAAATTCTACCAGTAGCTGGAGTGATAAAGTTGTTTTTGCTTGATCTGTTACAGGGAAATAAGTAAACACCTGCCCATAAGAACAGTTTTAACAAATATACAAGCGCTATCTTATCAAAGAGTTGACTGAGGCTATCACCAGAGGTTCTTAATTATCCAAGGCAAACCCCAAGGCTAGGGATAGCTGGTCACACAGGAGAGGAAGTTGTCCATCTTTCATTCACTGTCAGATCACTGATTTTTTTTTTTCCTACAGCATGGCACAACTACATCAACCAGCCTACTAAACCATACTCCATCCCATTTAAGAGTTACGTTAGCACTATACACTTACCCTTTATTTCTGAAACCCAGTGAAAAAGATATCCCCTATTACCTTTTACTCATGCGCTTCACTCTTGCTGAAGGAGGTCTTCTGCTTCTGGACACTGGCACTTTCTTAGTGGATGCTTTCACCTGAAACACACACATTACTCACCAAATCAGTGACTTCACTCTTGTGCAACAGCTGAGTCCACAGTGAACAAATACAAAATGTTTGGCTCAATAGGCTCCTTTTTACGGCACAAGAGTCCAGGAACAAACACCATAGCAGCTTCTGAGGCCTTCTCCTATCACCAGAAGTTTCAGGAAACAATACCTGTTTTGAAGTCCCCCTCAAATTATCCTGGACAGCCAGATTATCATAGGCATCATCTCAGTAAGCAGTTAATATCCTGGGAATAAAGTCGTCACAAAGGGTTTCTATTTACCTTTCCAGTTCTTGGATTAATGTTTTCAGCTTCTAGCTCTGGAAGACACTGGCTATCGTGTTTTGCTTTCTTTGCTAGAGGAAGCAAAGGAGGTTCTGCCTCTTCTTCAATAGCTTCAATATCCTGTTTGGATTTTTCCACTGAAAAGATAAAGTGTTATTTAAGTTGAAAATAAAGAATAACTTCACATTATTAGTTAGCAGTGGAGGTAAACAGTAAACAACCACAAGCATCTTTGGCAACAATTTGCTTCTGAAATCCCAAGTCCAATGTAATCCAAAAGGTCGGCAGAGCACTATCGTGAATTATTTTGAGTGTTTTAATAAAATTTGGTAGAGCTACTGCAAACAGCAGGGATAGAAGTGGGATCATTTTCCTGTCTTTAAATATATTGAGGGGTATAAGTAAGAACTGATTTATTATTCACAATATGTGCCATGGTTTATAACCCCAGTTAGCAATCAACGCAGCCTAGTTTGGGCCAGCTGTGCCGGCCACACCCCTCCCAGCTTCCTGCACATTAGCAAAACTTGGGAAGGAGGAAGAGTCCTTGATTTCTTTAACAGCAACTAATAACATCAGTGTATTATCAATGTTCTTCACATACCAAATCCCAGGCTAAATCCCAAAACACAGCAGCTACCAGGAAGAAAATCAGCTCCATTCCAGTTGAAACCAGAACAGCATGCAAACCATGACGTGCTTTCATTTCACTGAACTCATCACAACGCTTAAAACACACTGACCTACCTCTCTTGATCATATTTAGAGGAGTCTGGACAACTTCTGCTGTTAACTTGTTTATTTCTCTTATTTCCAAGTCTGCCTAAAATTAAAAACAGTCACAACAGCATTAGGATTATCAGTAGCATGTAGTTCTGAGAACTCCCAAGTTGTATGGTAAATCCCTAACTAGCTTACAGTGAGAACACCTTCACGTTTTCTGTTGTGCTCAAACTGCAACCTTTTATGCTATTCTGGAGGTGAGGCTGACACGCGAGGTCTGCGTGCCGTTCAGGACTAATGTGGCTTATTTGGCAGCTGTGAGCATGCTTCACCCACGCCCCCTGCTCCACCCATTTGGAAATGCTTTAACTTACTGAAAAGTGCCTGTGCTCTCAGGGATCCGGGAGTGAAACCAAGCAGGTAAGGAGAGAACAAGGAGCAGCATAAGCACACAAATCCTGTGCTGGATACAGCAGGCATCTCTTACTGTTAATGCCCAAAGCAGCGCTTGTGGAAGTATTCCCATAGCCTCCGCTATCGCAACGCTCCTACAGCCTCAAGGGACCTTTTGTTTCCTACAACAGCACACAACACCAACGGGAAAGTTTAGTATTTATGCTAGACACCTACCGTTGCTGCCTCTTCCAACACCTTCTGGCTTCCTCCTTTGGCTAAAAAGAAAACATTTTTAAAAAATCAACATGTATCTAAGCGAGCCTACAGAGATATATGTTAACGCATCTCCGGGAGGCCGCAAAGCCCCACACAACCCGGTTGTCCGGGCAGCGAGGGAGCAGCCTCGGGCAGAGAGCAGCCCCTTCCAGTGCCCGCAGGCCCCGGGGATGCCGCTGCTCCGCCGTTACCCCCGGGTTCCGCGAGGGAAGGGGAGCGGTGCCCCGCCGCGCCCCGTACCGAAGTACTCCAGCCAGTTCATCTCGCGGACGGCCACCGGCAGCCGCAGGATCTCCATGTCGTAGGCGTTCTCCATCTCCTTGATGAGGCGGTCCCCGTCCGTCCGCAGCTTCTCCACCCGGCTCCTCACTGCGGGGACACGCACGGGTCAGACCGGGCCCCGGGCCCCGCTCCCCGCCGCCCGCCCCGCTCCCCGCCGCCCGCGGCCTACCCTCGCGGTCGAAATCCTTCAGGAAGGCCGCCAGCTTCCTGCCGCGCGCGCTCGCGCCGGCCTTTTTCCGCGCGGGAGCCATGGA
>WHYT01017054.1:122280-159078 GCA_009806455.1 Tetrax tetrax
GCTGTGCCTGGACGGGCTGGGGCCGTGCTCCCGCTCCCCGTTTTCGTGACAAAGCCGGTCCGGCAGCCGCGGGCCCGTGTCGCCACCGGAGGGCACTGCTCGACCCGCTCACGGCTGGCGCCGGGGCCCGGGAGGTTGCCGGCGCTTCCCGGGCCGGGGCTTTATTTGAAGCTTTAATTGCAGAGAAAAATAACGTCACCCTCTCGGCGCTGGCGTGGCTGCCGGGCGGCGCGGCGGATGAAAGCGGCGTTTGCCGAGGGAAGGGCGTCGGGCCCGGGGAAGCGGGGCGGCTCCTGCTCCCTCCCGTGCGGGGCTGGGGGCCGGGGCTGGTGGCTCGGCGCTTGTGCTCCCCCTCTGTGCCTGCCCGCCCGCCGGCTGCCAGCCGCTCTCCTGGGTGGGTGGGGGGTGATTTCTGCGCCCTGCATCCCTCCAGACCCCCTGCATCCCCCCAGACCCCCTGCGAGAGCGCAGAACTGTGCTGGGAGTCACAGCACGACCCTCCGGAGCTTTTCGCTTGGCCATCTCCTTCCCAGGGAAGGGAGAAATGGAGTCCTCCTGCTGCTGCTTCAGCTTAAGATAAAGCAGATGAGGCAGTGAAGATGCTGGTTTGGCAGAGCAGCCAAGAATGCCGTTTGTTTAGCAAATGGCTGCGCGGCAGTCTCGATGCAGACACTTCTGTGTGCAAAGCGCTTCCCATCCCTGAGTGGCTCTGTCTCACCATGACCTGTCACTGACTCATTCTGTCAGCGTGCTGCTGATGCCGTGGTTGCATCACGGCATCCGTTCTGTACGAGGCATTTATTTGCCTGTCCACAGCAGAGTGAGCAACTTCATCAAGTTTCCTTTTCCAGACCTTTGATTCCAGCCGCAAACTCCTCCCAACCCTAGGAATTCACCTCCCGTGTTCGGGTTCCAGTCGGTGAAGCAGTGTGGGTCAACTTCATTAGCCACTGCCTGTTGTCCAACCCGTGCACCCTGCCTAGGGACATCTCCGACTCCTGATTTTAAGGGAAGGACAGGTGTACACCGATGGATGGCGCAGATCGCGGCAGATTTACGTAGGTGCCCTCCTAGACACAGCTGGTGTCTGCAGAGGCCGCCACTCTGAACTCCACCTGACAGACAGAGGTTGAACGTTGCGGTACGGCAAAGAACGAAGGCAATAGCAGTGTCTTTCATCCAGCTCCTGTTCCTTTTCTGGTAGGGTTTTGAACCTCTGACTGAGGTGTTGGGAGTGTCCTGCCAAGCTACACAACTAATGGCAAGTGAGCACACACCTTCACCAGTGCTGACGGCGGCCACTGCAACCAGCGACCCACACGGTTCTGGTTTGGGATGGGGGTGAGGGGGAGCAGGCGAAGGGACGGAGAGCAGCTGCATGGCCTCGTGTCTGTTACCCATGGTTTCAAGGGCTGGGGTGTCACCCTTGCTCGGGCCTTGGCCTGTCGTCATCATAAACCAATAAATCGTGGTGTTTATGCATGCAGAATTGTGTTTATGTGTGCACACGCTATGCAGCTCTTCAACACCCCTTTTCTCTTCTCTGTCAGTCTGTCCTTAGTATAGATAAGCTACGTAAAGAACAAATGGATTTAAATTTTGTCTTCAGAACAGTTCGGTGTTGGCCCTTCTGCTTCTCCCAGACGTTTGGCTCTCTGCTGTCTGCCTTTGGGCTAACATCCACCCTGCTAAAAGTGCTGAGAGCGCTTTCTGAGTTAAAACTGGCCACGACCTGACTCTGACTGAAACGGGATGAAGGAGGTGCTCATGGAAGTGTTGGTGTGATTAATCACCCTGCACGGTTCCTGGCTGATGGGCCATGTCATCAGCTGCCTTTTCGGCAGTGTTCTGGAAGGGCACGACTGAAGCTCCGCATCAGAGCGCTCTAATTCCGTACAACCGTGTGTTCATTCCCTTTCAAGACCTGGGTGTTACAGCTCAGGCCGGCTGCCAAGGTCCCCAGTTGCTAACCAGAACGTGGTTCCCTGTGTGTGTGAGACTCCCTTCGGCCGGCCTTCGCCAGGGAATCTCTACAGGTTTGAAGGTTCCCACCATGAAGACAGCCAGGGTAGGCATTCGGTCTTTACTTTAAGAGTGGGAAGGCCACTCCTGCTCTTCCCATGTCTGGGAGCCCGCGCTGAGTTGGATACCTGCGCTCCGATAGCAGGGATGCCCTTGGGTGGTGCAGTCCCAGAGAAGCCCGGGCAGGCTGTCCATGGTAGTGCTGCTCTTCCTCCCCACCGCTCTCCCTCATCCTGAACGTCCCTGGCTCACTCCGAGCTTGGTTCTGTGCCTGAGCTTTCCAAGACTGAGCTGTGACATGGCCCACCCTTAGCAAGCTGCGTCTGTTGTCATCAGTGAAGGATTTTGATGTCGGCCCGAGTACTGGGACAGGAGGGAGGCGAGTGAAAAAGCAGCAGCGTCGCCCTGGCAGGCAGTGGGTCCTCTCCGGAGGAGCCGAACGCGGGGACAGGGCGCTCCAGCCTGCGCGACACCCGAGTGAGCCGGTGGGTAAGGGCAGTGTCAAGGGCTCTGAGACTAACTGGTAAAATACACCTAACCATAAAAAGAAATCTGAGTGCCTTTATTTTTGGAGCAGAGCTCTTAAAGTATTCTTGCACAGAGATCTGTCTTTCAGGAATGCAATAAAACAAAGTTAGCAGCTGGAGCTACCTTGTTAAACTAAAATTTTCAGGAAACACAAAGCTCATGCTTTGATTTTCAGCTTTACCTCCTGCTAGCTTAATTTGAAAGTAGTTACTCTTCACTTGTAGGGAACGCACAAACTAAAATCAGTTACTAAATTTGAATACCCGCGAACATTTATAGAGCGCATCTGAATTCTATCTGGTTCGTTTGTTTTTTCACGTAGGGTGGAAGTTAGCTTCTGATGCAGTGTCTGCCCGGTTCTGCCTCAGAAATGAGGACCCGCTGTGGGTAACTCCAGACTTTTAAATGAAACTCAAAAGCTTTGCTTCAGCATAAGCTCATGGATTTCAAACGGATTTCAAAATTTAATTTACTGCAAGGGTCCATAGTTAGGAAAAAGATGGAGCATTTGGCACCTGCATTGAAGTGTAAAGTGTGTTGGAGGCAGAAATACGTGATAAAAAGCTTTGTGAGTCATTTAATAAACCAAGCATGGGTTTCACAAGCCCCTGTGGTTTTCTTGCTTATTCTTTGAGACTTTCCTCTTGGCCTGAAGCAGAACTCCTTTGCGATTGTGCAGGGCCCCAGGGGTTGTGTGGGTGCTTATCCACTCAGAAATAAAACAAACATTCTCCCATCTCCATTAATCGGATGCGTGGCTCTTTTCCTGTCGACGCTGTAGTGTTTCTCTAGTGCTCTTGACTTTCTCACAGCATTTGCCCTGTGGAGTGGCTGGTGAGCCCCAAGGTGGGCAGAACCTGCTGATCCTCCAGCTGTGGGTTGGGTGGGGGCACATCTGGCTGGGCAGCAGGGATGTGCTTTCCCGCGGTGGAGACGTGCTCAGCGCAGGGGCCATCGTCTTCCCCTGCAAGGGCGGGCACATGCAGGGATTTGGCCAGCTCTTTGCCACCGTGTGTTATCCCTGGCTGCTACCCCAGCCCCTTCTGTTCCAGCAGACCCTCTGTGGCCACTGGTTCTGCACTTCACGCTTCTGCAGATCGCAGGCCGTTCTCATCGCCTGCCTTATCTGCCAGTCCTGCGTAGATTGGATTTCAGTCCTCCCTTCCTGCTTTTCCCCTCAACCCTTTCCCTCCTCCTCCCTCCTTCTGTGGAAACAAATCTACAGTAGGTGTCTCTTGAACTTGCCTGAACTCCTTGTCCCGAGCACCTTCCTGACTAATCCTTTCCAGATGTACAGGAACTTTTATGTTTAGCAGTTCTGCTCAAGTTCCTCATTCATTCTCAGATGGAGCAAACATTATATTTCCTAATGTTGTTTGAAAAAGAAGACTGATCGTGGCCTTCTGAGAAGTAGTTACCACCTCAAAATACAGTGAATCCAACAAAGCACCACTGCAGCCTTTCACCCCTAAACTGGAGCACGATGGATACTCGTAAACAGCACAGGAGTTGTATTTTCCGTAGCTGACTGCGTTCCATGGCTGTCCACACAGTTTTGCAAGCTCTCAGTACCGCGCTTGTGCCCAGCCAAGTGGCAGGGGCGTTGGCTTGCGATTTCCCAGCTACAGCAGCATGGAGGAATTAGGAGATCTGTCTGATGTTCCTCCGACGGTGACCCAGCAACGGAAAGCAAGTTTCCCTGCCCATCCTCTCATCTAGTTTCCAGCATAACTTTGGTTTTGGGGAGATGACTGTTACTTCAGGCAGGGGAGACGGTCAGTGGCTTCTTTTGATGATGATCTCCAAGTGACCTGTGCATCCTGTCCTCTTTGATGTTGAGTATGTCAAGCCGCACGCAGCCTCATGGTTTGGGCCTCTGGGGAAAAGAGCTCTCTGTTGTCCCAGGGTCTGGTGGGATGGGATTGGTAAGACTGGAAGCAATGCCTGAGCCAGTTTCCAGCCCTGGAGGCTGCCTCTCCAACACAGCCGCTGCTTGTCTTGAAGTCACGTCCTGCCGTTCCCCATGTGCATCCAGTGGCTTTTCACCCTTCCCCACCCCACTCCGCGTGCAGCGAGGCTTGTGGTGGTTTTGGCTACTGGAAAGAAGCTTTGGGCTCTTCAGCGGGACTTGGGAAATTCTTGTCTTTTTCCTTCCATTTTTCCTTGCTGTGGTATTCACCTTGGCATGTTACATGTTGATTGCAAAACACTGGTGGTAGGAGAGAGCGAGCTCCCTGAAGTTCAGATTCTGGGTATGGAAGGGTTTCGTGCCATCAGCAGCCTGGTCCTGTGTCCGCACCAGCTCTTCAGTCGCCATCGCCTTCCCACACAAGCAGAAATGTTAAGAGCTCTTTAATTCCACAGCAAAGCCAGCCCCTGTGAGACTCGGCGCTCCTCTGTCCCTGGAGCACCGCAGCCGCTGTCCTCGCTGGGGGTGACACGAGATGGCTCCCTGCTCCTTCTTCTGCCCAGACCATTCTCTAGGCCACCTGGGGAAGGCCGAGTGAAGAACCTCGAGCTGGTAAGTCTCCTAACCATTCTGTTATGTGAGGAATGGATCCAAGAGTCTTTGCACACTATTAATCTTTTCCAATTCCTAAGAAAGCAAATTATCTCCTCCCGCTCCCATAAATTCAACCTCGCTCTCCCGCTTCCTCCCCAGTGTTTGAACTGTTCGCCAAGAGCTTTATTAAAAACTACAAAATGCAGTTTTGTTTCTAACCGAATCCCAAACAACTGTGTTAGGTGGAGAAGAAACATTTGGTGCAGTCAGCTTTAGAGCATTTTTGTGTGTAGTCCATAGCCACTTGTCAGCCAGCGACCAGATTCAGCTCTGCACTGAGCCTAATAGGACCTTTTCCTCTTTTCTCCTGAGGTTAGGAGATGAATTCAAGCTGGTGAAGCTCATGGCCTCATTTCCAAGAGCACCTGGCAGTGACTGCTGGGAGTAATTCCTACGGCCCCGCAGAAGGGATGCTCCCCTGAGACGGCAGCGTGGTCCGGTGACGCCTCGCCCTCCCCTGGCTCTGCTTGACCTGGCCTGCTGCTGCGCTTCGAAACGATGCTGTTCTCCGCAACGTGCCGTCGGCCCCAGGAACAAACTGTGCTGGGCAGCTGCCAGGTCCAGACAGCTTTCCTGCCGCCCTCCTTTCCTGCCCGTGATGGGGAGGTGTCTGGAGGCGCCGCGGGCCCTGCTCTCTGTCCTCCTGGCATAGCCCCGGCCAGCGTCACCGCTGTGGAGCAGCAGGTGATCATCCACAGCTTCTGGTGTGAGCAGCGGAGCTGCGGCCGGTGCTGGGAGCCTGCCACCGAGGGCAGCTGCGGGCGTGCCGGGACGGCCGGGGCGAGGACGGCGGGGTCCCGTGGAGGGTGGCTCCGCGCAGCAGCGCTGGCGAGGTGCACGCCGGAGTCCCCGCCAGCTGCTGTGCGTCACCGCCAGTCCTTGGCACTGCCTGCAGTGTGTCACAGCCTTCTCTCTTTCATTTCCTAATGTTCCCTCAGTCTGAAACCCATCAACCAGTGCTGAGAAAAAACATTTGTGGAGGAAGCCAGAGCAGAAGTAAGCAAAGCTGTTCCTTTGGCTGAATTCCTCCAGCTCGTTGTCTACTGCTACTTCGTGCGAGCGGGAAGAGCCTTCTCCTGCCTTGTGCACCTGAGCCACGGGAGAGGACAGCAGCAACAGCGGTCTCATTTCTTGCTTTCGCTGGCAGGGAACATCACATCTCTGTTTTGGAAATGAACGAGCGGCTCCATTGTAATGCAAGAGGAATTATGATTCTGGGATAAACCCTGTGATTTGTATTGCTGTGAGTGTCTGAGAAATCAAGTACCATCATTCATTTCCTTTCTTTACATTTTACCCTCCAAAGTGGGTTCCACCATCTCCCTCTCCTCACGGAGGAGCTGAAATAACTAAAGAAGTTTAAACAGAGCCGGTCTGGAAAACAAAACAGACGATCAGGGCTGGCCCTCCAGGAATTGTGGAGATCCCACTGATTTATGTGGCTGCACTGAACGGCGGTCGTTAGGTCGGTGGCTCTGGTGTTCCCTCCAGTCTGTTCCAACAGGAGATATCCCTACCGTTCAAAACCAGTGCCAAATTTGCCACCGTGGGTGAGTTTTTGCGCTGAGTTGTTGTTGGCTTTTCTATGCTGTTTCATGCTCAAGGAACCTTAAAATTTTCCCTCATTCCTGGGCTCTTCAAATCAACCTCTGCTTAGGAGCCACTCTCAGAGGGCTGAGGAATAGGAACACAAGAGTTTCTTTGAGAAAAACGTCTGACAGCATGGTGTGTGGAGGATGCACCCGGGCGTGTGGTGCACAGGGGAGCAAGAACCTGAAAACATCCACAAACACCTGCTGATGCCGAGCTCGAGACAGAGGAAAGTGTTGAAAGCAGTATCCTGAGTTGTCCAGGCCAGTTCTCTACGCAGAGCTTTCCTCCTTCGGGAAATCTCCGTGTTGCTGTGCAGCGCGAGGGAGAGCTCACCTGGTGAGGCTTTGTGGGTTTGGTTTGGTACCTCTCTGCCCCAGCCCCGGGGGAAGAGGGTGAGAGCAGGTTGTGCACGTGGGAAGACGGGGCTGTGGAGCGTGGTTTGCACGAGGAGTACTTTCCAATGTCATAAATCTGCCCGTGAGTCAGATGTCAGGAGCAGGGGAGGGGAGGAGTAGGGGATGGAAAAGTCCAGACGATTGCACACAAAGGAAAAGCAATCTGGAGCTGGGAAGCCTGCGCCCAATCTGCCCGGCGCGGGGCGATGGCAGAACAATTCTGCTAACGAGGGACCCGAAAAGGAGCCCCTGCTGCCGCTGGTGCCATCAACTCTGCGGGAGCCAGGACTTCAGGTCGGTCAAGCCCCCAGCAGCAGCGAGGTTTGGGCAACGGCTCCCGCTCCCGCGCTGCGTGGCGCCTGGCAGCTGGGGGTCCCACGTCCCCCTGCCCACGGCATGGGGCGACGGGGGCCAGCGGTGTGGAAAAAACCCAGAGGTAGCAGGGGAATAATCCAGGCCAGCTTTTGCTGGAGACGACTCCCCCAACTCTAAAAGGCTTTTTGGTGGAGTTTAATAAGATTAGCCTGTAAGCTCTGGAGATGTCAGCTTGCTGGCAGGTCCGCGTTCAGTAGTCCCTCGCGCGCCAGGGAATGCTGTTGCTCATTCCGTTGGCCTTGACTTCGCTGGATCAGGCTGTTGCTTCGCTTCTCAATTAGCTGCATCTGCACAGCAGTAACAGGCTGGAGATTAGAAAGCCCGGAGAGGGGTGCAGAAAAGTTCACCCGTGTGGAAGGGAACTCCCTGCATCCCATCCCGGGAGCGGGGGGGGCTCGGCACCCACCCTGAGCCCCGTCCCCAGCAGGACCCCCGCCGGGGTCTGCAGCAGTGACACCGTACGGCTTGCTCCGCTGCTGTTTAGGTCTGTGCTGACATTTTTGAAGCTACTGGTAATAAAACATGTCACTGCCGGGGCCAGGGCCACATCTGATCCTGCGAAGGGGAAGAAAAAACCACACAAAGCCCAGAAAACAGAACAGGAGGGCTGGATTTCCAGGGACGCGGAGCGCTCGGTGCGGCTGCCCAGCCCCGTCGAGAGGCACCTCCCGCTCTCGGCCCTGCGGAAGGGAAAAGTGGCACACGGGAGCCGCAGGTTCCCGGTGCCACATCAGCGTGCAAGTGCTGAAGACTCCCAGTGCCATGAATTCCAAATAAATACTGTTGATGCCTCTGCCATCCTGTCAGGGATTAGTACATGCTGGAGCAATTTGCATGGGGATGAAACTTGGAAGAAAGGGCAATGCTGAGGGAGTACGGCGTTATTTATTATTGCCAGTTGCAAGGGAACAGCAGCAGCTTCCAAGCTTGTATAACTCTGGAACATGACTATTATTAGAACGGAAAGTTAGCAAGCAATTAGCTAATTGCAACTCACATTGTCTGTTGGCAATTATAAGGAGAACAGTTATAAGCTCCAACAGATGGAACTCAAATGGGTCAATCTCTCTTTTTTTTTATTTTCTCCCCATCCCCAAAGGGCATTTGCTATGAACCAGGCTGCAGGTTCCGACCAGGGATTCATGGAAAAAGCCTCTCCGGGGAGCAGACGTGCTGAAGGGTCCCTGCAGAGAGCTCTCCCCGGCCGAGGTGATGCTGAGCAGCCACCTTTGTGATTCTCTGCTTGTCAGACCTGCCCTGCGCTCGCAAGCGGTGCCTTGGTGGAGCTTGTCCCTGCCGGACTTTCCCAAGCAGGACATCTTCAAGGCTGGAGAGTTCAACTAATTGGTTTCATTCCTTTACTCTGCTGTGGTGGTATTTTGTAGCCCTGGAAAAGGGGGGAGCAGAGCAATCTAGCTAAAATACGTATTCCTTCTCATCCATTTGTTTATGACTCTTTACGACATCAGGTAGTTGCTTCTCTTTCTCCAGCAGTGACACAAATCAATGGTGCCTCCCTGAGCCTGATTGCTAAATCTCTTGAGGTTATTTGTGGGATCCTCAGTCCCTAGCGAGATGGAGCCAGAAAAGGCATCTCTGCAAAGATGAGCAGGAGATGAGGCAGCACTCTGCTTCCCCTTGCAAGCCGCAGGAGATACCGTCAGGGCAGTGCTCATGGAACAGGGGTTATCCCGTCGCTTTTCTTAGAAATATCTGAGTGGTGCCGCACCGGAATGTGACTGATGGCATGAAACGCGAGGCTTGGACTCAAGGGATCACTCAGTGCATGTTTTCCGTTTGTTTAAACTAAAGAAGGACGCCGATATGCTCACTACCTGCTCCCCTTTATTGTCCTCCGGAAGAGTTTTGTACTTGGTGAGCAGCATTTTGAAGTGATGCTGTCAATGTCTACTGAGTGGTCGAGAAATTGTAATTGTCCTAGGAAGCATTTCTCTGCTGAGGTATGTCAAGATCAAGCTGCACGCATACGGAACGGTGTGTTAGAGGGGTGAGTGGTGCGTAGGAAGGCATGGAGACCCATGGTATTGCAGCCTGCAATTTATAGTGTGTGCATGAGCGTGGCACGCAGCGCTCCTTTGACAAGGTGTATGAAAACTGTTTATGCATCTCAGATTCCTTTTCAGAGTATGGACAAGAACAGACAGATTTGGCTGTGCAGATAAAGCATCCCAGAAGGTATTGTGAGGCAAGCACTTGGCTACAGATCCTGCAATCTACACTCAGGCTTTCTGCAGCCAGGGAAGCAACCTTGCTCCTTATCTTCTCTGAACGTTGGTGATGCCGGTGACTCTGGCAGGAGAACATCCCTGTTTCAGGTCAAGCTGATACAGATACAGAGACAGCTGTGGGATCTGAAACAGATTAAGCCCAACTATATGAATTTCATAAATAGTAACGCAAATCCACTGCACACCTTAGGCTGATATTAAACAGAGGATGAGTTGGTATTCATCGCAGAGCGAATGCATTGCGATGAAATGGAAACATCAGGTTTTACTTACAAAGCCCAGGTTTCCCAGAGGAGGCAGTTTATGGAGTGACCATTTATTAAAGACAAATGCTATCATTTGAAACATATCTCATGTAGAGTGGGGGACTGGCTGATGCGGAGGAGCGGTAACTGGAGATGGAGCTTTGCATTTACAAGGCATTGATTTAAACAGGCTCCGCATGTACACGAACGTGTGATGATAGCTGCTGGGTGCCCGAGTGTCCACCGCGAGCCCCAGCCCATGCCTCCCACAGCGAGCACAGAGCCACAATGTGCCGAGTGCCACCACCCAGGCCAAGCGTGCTTAACTTTAATATCTGTTTAGCAGCAGGCTGAAAGGCAATCCACTTACCTCCAGTGAGACCAGTCATGTGCTTAAAAGAAGCAGGTGCTGGATGGGGGCTCCAGCCCCAGCAGGGCTGCTCGGCCCCAGGGTGCTGAGCTCCACTCTCCGCTCCCAAAATCCCCAGAACTGAGAGCTGCTTCCCGCAGAGCATCTGCCGGGGCGGGAGGGGACCCTACCCAAGGAAGAGCAGGGGCAGAGGATTCCTGCCACTGCCCAGGACGGAGGGCAGTCTGTGACATGTTACCTCCTCCCGGGTCCCCAAGATTCTGGGTGCTCTGATTTGGGGTCTTCACTCAAACGGCCTGCCTTTTGGAGGGGAGATGCTCCCCGTTCAGCCTGCTGCCTTAGAGGCGTGCCAGCATCAGCACCCATGAGTCACCAGCCTGCTTTTCCTTTCATTTCGTGAGTTAGTGATTTTGAGCTGCAGGGCAAAAGTTAAATGTTAACAACTGCTGTTAAAGTCACATCTGCAGGTAATTTTGCTGTTCACCTGGAAAGAAACAGTGTTCATTCAACTAATTGAAAAAGTGTATGTTGCCTTTCTGAAATCTTTCTGGATAGATCCTGGCACCCTGACAAGGTGGTGCTGTTTGTTCTTTATTTTCAAAATCAGAAGTCTAGGACAAGAATGCCCTTTATAGGCAGTAGCAGGTAAAATTGCATGCTTTCTAGAAGCATAAATTCTGTTTGTTGCGTGTAGAAGAACTTTCTGGCTCAATGCAGTATGACATTTGCAACCATTTAATTTGAATAAATTCCATTTTTATGCTCCATCCGGCTTTTAGAATATCAGCCAAAGCGTTCGTAAGGGGCAGAATGTAAATCCTGCCTGTGTTTCTCCTCCTGCGCTATCATCAGGGATCTCTCATGCTAACACCACCGTTCCTTTTGCTTTCATTGCTCCCAGGTCAGCAGGTCAGTTCCTGAGGTCCAGAAGAAACCATGGATTCATTTTGGGTGGAAAGCGGCTCTGAAGCAGAAAGGTTTGGGATCTCTCCCTGTTCCTCATGCTGGGTGCTGGGAGGGGGGACAGACCTGTCGGAATCACACGGCCAGGGGCTGAGAGGTGGCCAGGAGCAGGTGAGGCTGCTGCTCTTGGCGAAGGTGCCACCAGCCACCATCCAGCCTGAAGGCGAGGAGCCCTGCTGCACAGCTGGACTGCTGAAGTGAGACACCCAGTAATGGCCAGCCTAGAAAACGACCAGTTTTTCATAGACAGAGACCCGCGTCACACACCCGCGTCTGGGAACGCAGCCCTGTCAGCTGGGAGAGCCTTGGTGGCTTCTCAGCTCTCCTAAGAGCCTTTCAAAAGCCTCGTGTCCCTCCTACCTCCATCCTCCCTCTTTGCTATTAGGCACTAGGTGCCACCCTTCCTTTTGTAAGCACCCTCTCTAATGACTTGGAACGTCTGTAACTCCAGTAATTCAGGAAAACAGACTGAAATTGCACACCGATGTGAGCGATCTAGTGAGCACCATCAGCATCGGGCATCTTCAGTAAAGATGCAGGCAGAGGCAAGCTTTTGCTGGCCTCAGGGCCATTGCTTGGCATCTGTTAATGAGAAAATCGAATTCTGTCCCATGGAACCGTGTGTTACAGGTTCCTGGGAACGTAGCTGGAGGAAGATGTCCACCCGTGCTGAGCCTGCCTGATCCCTGCACAGAGGGGTGTGAGCAGCAACCTCCCAAAAGGCAAATTGAGTCTCTGAGGGGATTTCCTTGCTGCTTCATCCTCACAGCTCCACATCTGGCAGGGCAAGCAAGGGGGCAAGGGAGACGCATTGCCTGCCTGCCCGCGTAGCTCAGACAGGCTGGTGACAGCTCGGCAATGTAAGTGATGCGTATTAAGCCCTAAATAAAGTGTGAGGAACATGTTTGGGATCAGTAAATCCATCCTGCCAAAAAGAAGCAAAGGAATTAAATCCCTTTTCCCAAACAGACTGCTAGGTCTGTGGACTAAATGGAATCTAGTCCCACAGAAAAATGGCTCCTGAAGATTTATGGCTGCGGTCTCCCTGCTCTCACTCAAGGGAATGCCTGCGAGTGTGTCCCAGGCAAGAGGGGCTGGGAGCCCATGGGGAGGGTGAGGCTTGGCTCAGGGGTGGGGGTCCCCTTCCCCTCCTCAAAGGGCTCAGGTTTCACCAAACCCACTTTGTCTGCGTGCATTTACAGCCAAGTCCATCACATTTCCCACTGCGTTCCCCCATCAGCCATTCATCATCCCCAAAGGGTGCCTGCAGCCAAACATCCCCCTGACTTCCAGCAGACTTGTGGGCCTTTCTTCTCGGCACAAGTGGTAGAATTAAGATAAGTCCAGGGTCTCTTAAACATGCCTGCCTCCGAATAAACACAGCGGGCGTGATGGGTTACAGGCTGCGTTACTGGGAATGGGCCAGCTGAGAAGGGGACTCTACAATCTTCTTGATGCTGGAGAGGCACTTGTCCTCAGAGGATGCCGGACAGGCTAGAAAGCCTCCTAGCCAGCTCAGCACTCTCACGTCACGGTGTTCGGAGGCAATAATCACCGGCAGTTGTCCTGCCACGCGTGAAGGCAAGCCCTGGCCTCAGCGGGCTGAGCATCGCGCCCCAGAGCAGCGCAGCCCTCCTTCCACTGAAGTCATTGGGTGCTCCTGGCTCCCCTGGGATCCAAGAATGAGCTCTCCGCTCTGGAAGGTCACTTGGGTGAGAAACCAGTAATGCTGCTACAGCTGAAATGCCTGCGGAGGAGGACGCGGAGCTCCGTGTCCCCCAGACGCGGTCAGTCCTGCGCGGTCAGCCTCCCGGCTCCGTGCCTGCATGGCACGCAGCCCTGCGCAGGGATGATGAGGCCACAGTCTGCAGGGGACTGGATAAGCTGCAGGGAACAGTCCTTTCTGCACTTCATTAAGACTATGAGTTTTCAACCAGTTTGTTGTGTGTTCTTTGTTGCCCTTTCGTTTGAACAGGGGCCAAAAAGGTGGGATCCAGATTGCGGGCGTTGTCCTAGCGCCTCTTTCTCTTCGGGGGCTGCTGTTCTTGGTCTTTGTGGGCTGCAGCGAGGTTACCTCGCACTCCCTGGGCCTTGGAAGCTGTGGTCCCCCCCCAGGCTCTGCTGTTCGGGGTGCTGTGGGTCAGGCAGTTGCCCTCCCAGGACACGGGGCCCCGCTGCCAGAGCGAGATGCAGGCTCAGAGCGCAGGAGGCTGCCAGGACACCTCACCAGATGCACATTGTCTCTTTGTTCCTCCGAAAACCACAAAAAAAATTTCTCCCTTCACAGCTCAGTGATGCCCAGACAAAGATGACGTGAAATCTGTGGGAAGGCTTATTTTATTACAATATAGGAATTCACAGAACCAGATGTTCAAACTTAGCTGTTTCTCCTCCATACGAGCACCGCTGCCCCTGCTCGGTGGAGCTGTTTGCAAGGTTATTTACCACGCTCTGAACATGTCCTCTGCTGCTTGGCTCTCCAAAAGCTGCTCAGAGTCAGGGCCCATGTCCCACAGGACCTGGAGGAGAGGAGGCGGCGATGCCGGGGCCATGGAAGGGCAGGGCAGCGTGACCCTGCCATGGCTGGCAGGAGCGAAGGGACAAGGCGCGGTCTGCGCACGGTTCTCAGCCAGGAAAGCATCCTGCCTTGTGGGAAGTGTTTTATAAACCCTGTTCCCTAGGGAGGTGTCCTCTCTTCACACTGGGATGCAGTCGGCACTGCCCACTGGGGATGCTGTTTCTCACCCGGGCTCCTGCAGCCTGAGTCCCCGGCTGGAGATGTGTCCCTGGAGCCGCCGCGCAGCCAGCAGCTGTTTCGCAGCAGCCCGGGATGCCTTTCCGAAACGCGCCAGCATCTCTTAGTCAATCCGAGCACAGCAACTCCAGGTCCTTGGGTTGGAACAGGGAAGCAAGGCTTACACGCACATCCAGGCTGCCAGCTTTGCTTGTTTCCCCAGCATCCAGAATTTCATCTTTTCCACCGACACGCTGCCAGCACAGTCCTTATCCGCTGCCCTGACACCTCCAGAGTTTATTTCAAGCTGAACCACGCTGCCTCCATCTGTGCTCCTGCCACCAGTTGCTGGTGATTAAAAGTTGATGCTGCTGCTCTTCCACCTGCAACCATTCCGGAGTTGGCAGTCCTGAAAAAAGCTCCTTCATCTCAGACAACCTAGTGGCAATCACAGCCCCCATCCCGCAGGATCAGTTAACCCCTTCTCTCCCACCAGCCCAAGGTGCATGGCTCAGTGGTCACTCCTGATTCTAACGAAAGCGGCGCAGAAAATCCAGCGCGTTCCCCACACCGCTTGCACGAGACGGAGAGGTGGGTTTGGAAAGGGGGCAAATAGTGTAACTGTCCAGAGGCAGGAGAAGTGCTAGATTATTGCGACCAAAAATCTGACCGCGCAGGGAGCTGCAGAGGCCATGTCACCTCGCTGGGGAAGTTCGCAGGATCCAGGGACGGGCAGGGCAGGAGTGACGGGAAAGGGAAACAGCAGCCGGGGAGCCCTCCGCAGTGCTCCAACACATCGGCAGAGCCTGACACCAGTATTTTCCCAGACGACGCCGTAAAATTAACTTGTAAAATTATAAATCTGATCATCACTTCCCACCCCATATTTCTGGCTGCTGGAGGAAGAATTAGCAAATGCTTGAGGAGAATTTCGGAGTCCATCCACCACCTCACCGGAGGTCCAGGCTGTGACTGCGAAACACCAATTAACTACACCAATTAACTACCTGGGGAAGCGCAGTGCTCACACCCCGTTCCCTGCTCCCGGCACACAGGAGGGGCTGCTCCCTTAGACATGGACATTGTTTAACAAAAAGTCCAGCAAATCAAAAGCTCTGAATTAGCCCTGGGTACCAAAACCCCCCCAAGCATGTGGATTTTAATGATTAGGGAGAAGCGAGGCGAAGGTTTGTGGCTCCTCAGAGCAGACCATTTGCAAACCCTCCTGCGCCAGAGGCTTCCCCAGGTCTGCAGGTCACAGCAAATGCTAAAAAAATATTTTTGATGCAAGATCAACTGTGGAGTGAAATACAGAAACGGACAAAGAAATCTCAATTGATCATCTGGCTCTAACGTTCCCAAAGCTCGTAGCCATTTATCTCTGTCCAAAAGCGTGCTTTAAAGATGCAACAGGAATCTCCCTTTGTAAAGAGAATTTGTGAGTGTATGCTTGGCCTTCCAACATGTTAAACTAAACACCAGAGCCTGTAGGAAGTACATAAACAGCAGAGAACAAACAATCTCACTTCATACCTGAAATGAAGCTTGATTTTGGATGCAGAAATGTGTTTATTTTCTTGGAAAGAAACAGGCTCTGGCCTTTCAGCTGTTATGGATTTTCTCAAGGGAATAATTTTTCTAGCAAACCTTTTTCCTTCTGTAATCCTTTGTAACAACTCACCGACTCAGGCTGCCCTAGCTTTAAAAATACATTTTCAAAGCCCATTAGCAAATTCACAGGTTTTTTTTTATACCCGGAGAATTAAAGTGGAAACATAAGACCTAGCAAATTATTTTCACTTTATATACAGTCTCCCTAGTAAACAAGTGTTGCAAGAGCCTGTGTGCTGTCGGCAGAGCACTGAGGGATGGAGAACAGAATGTGGTCACATGTGGTTTTATTCAGCGAGTTATTTATATAATCTGAAGTATAGTAACAATCTCCTTGGATCCAGAGGCTCCCAGCTCCACAGCCCCTGCAGACGCTGCTCCTTGGCTTTCCCACCGCGTCTACACGGACGCCCCGAGCTCCAAGCGCTTCGCTTCCACACGTCGCCGCTCGGTCAAGACCTCTGTTCCCAGGAGGGAGCTGGAATCCGTGCGGCTCCGGGGCGCCTTTCCAGAGCCGTGTCCTGGTGCTTCCCTGGTCCAGCACCCCGTGTTCTGGTGGTCTCCCTGGCCCTGCAGCTATTCAGCATCACCCACGCTGGGGCTGGGCAGGGAGGTTTTGTGACAATGGTTGAAGAACGAGGTGTTCCAGGAGCCAGCATGACCTCATCCTCCCTGGTTCCCACCTCCCTCTGCCTTCCCAAAGGCCTGATTTCACATCTAGAGATGTCCAAAAGCACCATGACTCCATCTTCTCCCTTTCTGTGCATCCCACCACAGCCAGCATCTCCCCTGCTGCCTCCCAGAGCAACCCCACAAGGCCGGTGTTCTGTTCACCACACGCCCTTGCCCCATGGGCCACATGGTGTTGGGCACTCTTGCGCCCATGTCCGCATCCTCATCCTTTGGGGCGGGGGGTGGGCAGGAGCTCCTGCCCCAGCCCCGGGAGCTGGCACTGCAGCACACCTTGTTTTTCCAAGCCGGTACAAGACGGGTGGAGAACAATGCCGGCTGGGAACTCTGTGCCTACCAGCAGAAACCAGCGGCTGGTGGTGCCAGGCTCAGCCCTGGCCGCTTGGCTGGGAGCGAGCTCTCGCTGCTGGCAGGACTTGTGTCCGTGTGTCCCGTCCGCTCCCCGGCAGGGCCAGAGCCGTCGGGGTCAGGCAGAGCCTGGCAGCGTGGTGGCTGGATGCTCTGTGCACGCTCCGAGGGCGTGGCGCACGCTGGCTTGTTCTCTAAGCGAGGATGAGGAAGACGCATGTACCAGGTCCGAGATGCCAGATGAGGTCCAAGCAAACCCGCGGGTGTCGTAAAACACCTGACCCACTCACCCTGAAGAAATATTTTTAATCTTGCTGGCATTAAAGGTTACAGTCAGCCATTCTCCAGGCAGGTGAATGGAATTCTTTATTATGGGTATTTGGTTATATCTTGAATAGCAATAAGTATTATCCTCCAGATTTCTGCATCTCTCTCAGAGCCCTGAGCATGTGTTTGTAATTTTCCTCTCCCTTTCAGGCAATGCCAGCAATCTCCTGAAGTTCTTAAACTGAACCTGTGAAATTTAATGGCTGGCCAGTGTATCTGACATATTCTTCTAAAATACTGTTTCAAGTGTGCTTCTCATACTGATTTATTATTTTTTTTTCCAACAAATATCCACTGTATTTGATCACTAGGATTTCTCATGCCATCCTTTGTCAGAAAGGAAGGTCAGGCCAATGATGCTTCTATGAATTTCCGAGGAGAAGCAGCAGGTGGCTGGCTTGGATTTCTTTAGCCTGTCCTTGCTGGGTTGAACAGGAGAAGGCTTCCTCGTGGCAGGGGCTACTGGAGGTCTAGGGCGGGTCATGGTCTGCCCCTTGGCCCGAGGGCTGAAGCAGACACAGGAACAGGAGCAGGTTTAGGTCCTGTGCAGCGGTGCTGGCCGCGGAGCGCATCCTCTGGACCCCTGGTCCCTGGCTCCGGGGAGACCCCGACCCGCCGGAGGGTTTGGTGGTGCCAGGCCAGTGCCGCGCAGGCGTTGGTGCCGCGTTCCAGCGCGCACAGCTCATCCGTGCTTTTCCGCTCTTGGTTGCTTTTCTTTTATGAGCCAGGAGTTTAAAACTTGAAATAAACAACGATAATTGCCTGATGCTTCTCTTCCTGAGCCAAAGGAATGACAATTTGTCAGAACATAAAAATACCATAGGCTTTCCCTAGACGCACGCTTCTCCCGTGGCAGCCAGCCGTGTGGCTTGGGGCAGTCCAGCAGCTTTTGGGGAACCTCTCGTGTCACGTCACCCCAAAGTGCACCCAACGCCGGTGCCCGGTGTGGCACAGGGCAAGCCGGCTGGGCTCCGGGGCAGTGCATGCAGCGGGTTTCCAGGCAGCGCTCGGTGGCAGGCAGGATGCTGAGCTTCATGAATCTGTAATTGCAAATGCAGGGTTGTGGTAACGAGGGAATTCAATGAATCCACAGATTTCATATCGCTGCTGACCGTCTGTGGTCCACAAATGGTCTAAATACCGATTCCTCTTGTCTGTGGCCAAGAGGGAACAGTTAGTTCTTGTGTTTTTGAACAAGGCGGCATCGTCTGGCAACGGATTTGAGGCTTGGTGGAGTCATCGACTCTGTTTCTCAAAAGCTTTTTTCAAAAGTCATTTCTTTCACTGGACCTTGAATTGCTGCCCTCGTCCTGTGGCAGCCCTTCCCTGCTCTCGTCGCATCCTCAGCTGTCACGTCCCTGTCTGATGTGTGCCATGGGGCTGCTCTTCTGCCAACAGCACACACGAGGAGTGGTTTAACCTGAACAGGCTCCGCTTCCCACCCCAGGCACCGTGCACACAGACCCTGCCCTGCTCCGCCGAGGTGGCAACGCTGAGGCAAGGAGCTGCTCCGGGACGTTGCACAACCGCAAGAGTTTACAGGAGGGATCCGGCTGCACCACGCACCAACGCATGCCAGGAGGAGGCTGGCAGAGAAACTTCTTTTCTTTTCTATTCCAATTGTCATCCCACCCCTGTCACCACCGCAGCCAAGTGTTTCCAGCTTCTACATGAAACGGCACAAGGCAATCTGCCGCCTTCCCCTCCGCCGTGCCGCTGGGGCGAGCTGCAGTGGGCACCGGCACTGCCGTCACCCTGGCCCCCATCTGGCGGCGCAGGGTCTCCTGCCGTGCTGTCCCCACCTTGCCCCTCCTCGCCCCAGTTCCCTGTGGCCTCTCCTCCAGCCCTGTGCCCGCGGCAGAGGAGCGGCGGCTCCCTCCCACCGTCCGCAGCCGCCCAGCCCGGTGCCCAGCACCACGGCCCCGAGCACCCCAAGCGCGGCCTCGGCAGCCACTGAGCCTGGGACCCGCTGCCTGGGACGGACGGGCTTTTTTCCAGCCGAGCAGAAATCCACAGCTTGGCTCTCCGCTTCCTTCCATCTGCCCAAGTTTATTTTCCTTGTTTTCTGTTTATGAGCTGGGTGAGTATTGAATTTCCCAAAGTCATTCCCATCCCCTGCCACAGGTCTCGCACACAAAGACGCCCTCGATGCCAGGATCCAAGTTTTGCAATTGGACCGGTTCCCTTTCCCTCCAACCATTGTGGAAATGGCCTTTGTTTTGCTTCTGGATCTTGTTCATCAGGCCCAAATCAAGGGCCGCCCTCCAAAGCCTGGGTTTTTTTGAAATTCGATTTCACTGCTTTAATGAAAACAGCATATTTCAGCGGACAGGGCTGAGGTCCTTGAACAGTAGGATTTTTTTTTTTTCTGCAGGACTTGTATATCTCTGCAAAAGCTGCGCTGTCCAGTCCTGCCAGTTCCCTCTGAATAGCAGGAACTGGAGGGATGGGGCGCGAACGCTTCCAAGGGACTTGTTAAAAGAGAAAGCTGCGTTTCTGGCTCAGAAGCTCCATCCCAACTGCAATCTGGCAGCCGAGGCTGAACACCCTGTGCCCTCGGAGGCTTGCAAGAGGTCAGGGAGCTTGGCAGGCGCCGCAGCCTCCCCGCTGCACGGCGGCTGGGGAGGCGCAGGCTTAGCTGCGGCTGAACGGGACCCGCTGCCGCGTTCCGGCTCCTCTGGGGCCCCGGTGCCTCTCTGGCCCCGCAGGATGCGGCTCCTTTCACTGGAGACACTGGTCACCTCGGTGGGAAATGCCTCCGCACCGTGTTCTGGCAAAGGGCGGCTGCGCTGCTCCGTCCCGCGCAAGGCACTCGTGCCGACCTCAGACATTCCTGATGAAAACGCCGTTTATTCCAGGCCTGTAGGAGAGGAATCCCCTTTACTGTGTGCGCAGGCATGTGCTGTGACTGCCCTGGTGTCTGTCAGAGCCAGGGAACAGTTCTGTAATCACCCATTTTTATTTAATTGTAACGCCCCTGTCCCACTAACTGTTCCAGATGCTCTAATGGTTCCTAGCTCTGGGCTCTAAAACATGCTGTTCTTTTCACCCTGGTCCCCGCCCTTCAAGCACAAAAAATGGTTTTGCTGGTTTTTGAGCCTTTTTGTGTGCCAATGGGATGTGGGGAGAGAATCCCCTCCATGCCAAATTCAGTTGATAATAAAAAACAGGAAAGGAGCTCCGTGCCAGCTTAGAAGGAGCTGAGCAGCCCCGGCCTGCTCGCCGCAGCGTGCGGATGTCGCCATCGTCCTGCAGCACAGTGGGATGCGGGGAAGGCGAGGGGAGAGGGATAGGGGGAGGTTTCACAGGGGGCTTTGCCTCCGTGAGTCTGCACATGCCGTCAGCGGTGCTCCCCGTGGTCCCCAGCCGCGGCGCCCAGCGGGTGCTGGCTGCTCCCGGCAAGGATCAGGGACGGTGCGGGTGCGAGGGGACTGGGGACCATGCAACGTGGGCAGGGCGCTGTGCCGGGCACAGCTGGGTGCTACTTTTGGGCATCGGGAGATTGGGACGTGTTCCGGGGGCCACGGGCACCCCGTGCCCCGACAGAGCCACGAGCATCCTGCGCCGCGGCATTGCCGCTGCCGCGCTGGCAGCCCACGGATGCTGTGCTCACGCCGCTGGGACCACCGCCCTTTGCGGTGGCTACTGGCCGTAGGCAGGTGGCAAAGGCCAGTCCCCACGGGACCCTGGCCGCAGCTGGCAAACCAGTGCTACCAGCACCAGGGACACCTGGGGCTGGCGGCCACAGGAAGGCCACCCGGCTCCCAGGACCGACGGTTGCTATAGTCTCCGCAGGTTCCTACATCTCCTCTTTTATCCCTTCTTTATATATATTTCAGAATGATATAAATTCTCCGCTATGAACCCCACTGCGCGAGCACAAAGGAGAAGTTGCAGGCGGGCCTGAGAGAAAGGGAGGATAAAAAAAACCACAGGAGAAAATTAATAAAGCATTTGAGAAAGGGAGGGGGCTCCTCGCTGGGAAAGTGTGTAGCGCACAGGGCTCCCCAAAGCACATCAAAGCCTGACTCTGAAATTAGCCCAACTGTTGGGAATGTAAAGCAGGGGATTCTCCCACTGGGCTGCGGATTGAGAGTCCCCCCACGGGCTGCGAGGCACTGACATTTGTATTTATCCCGGCTAGAAGCTCCATCATGGAGCTTTTCAAAGGGCACTGCTGGGACCCAGCAGGCCACCTCCCCAGCACGGCAAACACTGCACTTTTAATTACTGCTCCGAGACGGCACATGTGCCCGACCCCCACGCTAATTCTTGTTGCAATTACAGCGATCTAATTGAGTTTATTCACTCTCGGCAGCTTTTGTGTCTTTCTTTCTCGCACTCCCTGCCGGTGAGAGCCGGGGCCGCCATTGATCCGGTAGGTAGTAATATGGCAATGCCGGCGTGCCGCCCCTCGGGTCCTGCCAGCCTTATTGTGTCCGTTGAGCTGCTGGGAAATGCCAAATCCCTCCCAAACCAGAGCCCTGCCCGGCAGCGGGGCGACCCCTCCGCCGGCAGAGCCACGCTCCTGGCATTTCACCACAGCAGCGTGCGCTGGACGTTTTGTTTGGGGAAGCAATTTTACATTTTTATAGGAAAATTACTTCCAATTAACAGAGAAATGACGCCGTGGAAGTTGCAAATGGGCTCTCTGCACGCAGGGATGATGAGCTGTCCAACAGAGACCGTGAAGGTCTGCAGCCACATCCGTGCAGCCGCGGGAGAAGCCGGAGCCTTTGGGCCTCAGGCAGTCGGGGGTCCCAGTGTCCCCCTGTCCCCCTGCCACCCAGTTGCCCCAGAAGGTCTCAGACCCAGCGGGTTCCCAACCAGAAACTGCACCTGCCCCTAGGGAAGAAAGAGCTTTGGAAGTGGGGGTCCCTGGGCACTGTCCATGCCCGGTGAGTATCGTCCGCCCGTGGCACCCGTACAAAGCGCCTCTGTGGTAACCCGGGTCCCCAGAACTCTGTGCCTAGCAGACACAATTCCATTTGTCAGCAATTCTCTCGCCACAGGCCCGTAGCTGTGCTGTGCACCCGCAGCGGGCTCTGGCACGCACTGCGGAGTCGGGAACGAGGACACGGCTGCCATCCGCTGCGTTAGGGAGTCCCAGGCGTGTTATTGGGAAGAGCCCTTGGATGCTGGCCCTCTGGCTTCTGCTTTTTACATTCTGGAAAATGTTGAAAAAAAAAATAAATGAAATCCCCCCATCTACAAGCTACCATTGGAAGTATTTTAATTTTGACTAGAAATCAAATAAAAATGCGCTTAGTTTTTTGATAAATCCACTTAGTTTTTTGGTCTCTTGGGGAATGGATTTTGCCTCTTCTCTTTCATCACTTTCCCCTCTTCCTTCCATTTTTGCCCTTCCCTCCTTGCTGTCTCTGGATTACAGGGCGGTGGGGGGACGCGAGGCAGCTCCAGCCCAGCACCCCAGCCGCAGGGTCTGCTGCCACCGCTCGCCAGAGCAGCCTCTTGCTTTTTCAAGCCCATTTGATGAACAATAATAAATACAAAGCGCATTGGTGCTGGAAATTAAAACTTTCTCCTGCACTATCAACCAGGGGAACACTGGACCTTCTGCAGGGAAAGCACCCAAGGGGGCAAGCGGTGCCGTGGCTGAGCCCCCGGCGCTGCCCTGTGACGGCTGCCAAGCCGTGGGGTGAGCCGGGACCCCCAGGCCCCCATCCCCAGAGGCACCCAGAGCAGAAGCTGGGAGGTGGGAACATCTGCCCGTGGCTTCTGTGGATGCTCTGAGCAGACACATGGTAACTGGCACCCGGCCCAATGAGGGAGGAGGGGGGGGAATTAACTCTCATTTAAGTCCACTTTTGTTGTAAATAAACTATAATCACTTCAAACCTTTTGCTTAATCAGAAAAGGATGTTGAATATTAAGCAAACAGTCGGCAGGCTTGTCTTGCTGCTGGATTAGAGATATTAAATGCCAGCGATACTGGCTTTTTTAATCTGTCCCACAGCTGCATTATTAAAACAAATATATCTGCAGCCCTGCAAAAAACTTAACTGAACACAAAAGATGAGATTGAAGCTTTCCCGAGGGCAATAGCTGAAATCTGGATAGTTTTAAAATCTACG
Organism: Tetrax tetrax; assembly: GCA_009806455.1. Classification (NCBI taxonomy): domain Eukaryota; kingdom Metazoa; phylum Chordata; class Aves; order Otidiformes; family Otididae; genus Tetrax; species Tetrax tetrax. Next base: position 145,389 of record WHYT01017054.1, read on the forward strand.
TTTAGTCTTCGTCTTTTGAACCAAATAACAGAGGGAAACGACACACAATAAAATTAACCACTGGAATTAGCAGCGCATTCTCTAACGAAGCCAAGTGAAAATCAAGTGATCTCTCTGTGCGGAGGTGGCACCTCCAGAGCCTGCACAGGCTCTGTCTGCCACCCTGGTTTTGTCAGAGAGAGCAAACAGCCTTTGGTCTTACAAGGATGCAACTTTCTGCAGTAACTGGTGTTTGCTCCAACTTCTGGACTCCAGTGAACGAGCCCAGACAGACTCTTGCAGGAATTCAAGAATCTCTCATCTTTATTTGAAAAAATGAAGGCTTCTAGCTTGAAAAGCTTGAAAGCACAATACCTAAAGCCTCAGAGTCCAGCTGGAAGTAGAAAAAGGATGTATTCCTTTTGTTTTTTCAAGGTCTGAGCACTTGCACTCGGCCAGGGAGCAGCAGCCGGGCTCTGAGAGCTTTGAGAAGTGATGGGCAGAGCTGCAACGCAGTCAGGGAAGAGGTCAACTGGCCAACACCTGCCGGGGTGTAAAACTCTGCTTTCCCAGAGCTGCCCCGGCAGTGGACACTGGGGGCTGGGCAGGGGCACAGCCCGGGCGCGGGGCCGACGGTGACAGCCGGTGCATGGCAGGGCAGCAGGGAATGTATCGCTGCAGCACAGGACCACGGCAGCAGCCCAACTGGGGACCCGGCCCCGGGGAGGCACCGAGGCCAAGGCATCGCCCCACGGGGTCCTGCCCTCGACTGGGGCGCAAGCGGGCCCCTCCTCGCCCAGCGGGAGCTCGGCAGCCTCTGCCACCCTGCCCAGAGCTCTGGCATCCTTTTGTTCCTCCCTCCAGCCCCAGGGACAATAAAACCAGATTTTAAAGGAACCCAAGGAAAATGCCAGCTCCGCGGGGCTGGGTCGGCTGGGATGTGCAGCTGTCTCAGAGTTAAAGTGAGTGTCCATTGCTGACAGGGATGCCAGCCAGCAATTTATTTTCCACATTAATTTTGATTATGAGTTCTTATATGGTTGCAAAGTTCAATTTTCACAAGGGAAATTTCCCCCCTGCACACACAGGACAACAAATCAGATTGACCTAAAGTTGTTCTTTCCTAAATTTCTTGTGGAATCTTGGCTGGATACAAGTTGTCTCAAATGCAATTACACTGTCATAAATAATTTTCCACCTCTTTTTTCTGTCTCAACCATCCTGCTCCCCTGCAGTCAGTGGAAATTTCCCCCTTTTATTAGGTTAGACTCATTGGCACTGAGAAAAACTCTGTGCTCATGGCATCATTGTCTGCACTGAGCCAAATCCTCAGAGATCTCCCTCCCACTAACACAAAAGCTGGGGCTGGATAAGGAAGCCTGTAGCTGGCTGACGAGCTGCCACCCTTCCAGAAGCCCACGGTCTCCTTGTCCCAACTCAGGAAACACCCACCCCAGCGTTGTTAACTTCAAGCACCCGCATAAACCTCCAGCAGCTCGGGAGCCGGAGCATCAGCTCTCCGCCAGGCGAGGAGGTATGGGCTGAAGCTCGTGCTTCACATCAAATACATGCTAGAAATGCTTTGCTGCAGTTCAACATGAGTAAAGGGTTATTATCCACACATTTCTCAAGGTTTTGGCCAAAATACACCATTTTCTAGTGCCTCCTCGTATGTGGCCGAGTCCCTCCAGACAAAGGGCTCAGCAATGTGACTAACATCTGCCACATGTGGACATGTCCTCCTGCTATTTAATACTTGACTGTGCTCTTTTTTACTGTGCCTTTCATACAAGCTGCATCCCCAAACCACTTCACAGAGCAGACTAATTAAAATCATGGGTACAAAGCCGTGCAGGCAGAAAGAGCCCTCTTTAAGCCATCCAAAGAGTGGGGAGGGGGGGTCACGTTCGGGCCCCAGGCTGCGGGACAGATCCCTCCCTGGGCTCAGTCACACCCAGGCCAAGTCTGGGCAGATTTCATTAATTCAGCAAGGGCTGGCACACAATTTTCAGGGGGTCGTTAAAGTATTACTGGTCCTAAAAGCCCCCTGGTCTTGGTAGGACCAGCGCAGTCCTGCTTCTGGCAAGCCGGGATGCACGGCAGAGCAGGATGGCGGGATGCTGCGGCTGCCCCTTGGTTTGTCCCGGATGGGCTGCCCAGTTCCTCCACGTTTCCCAACACCAGGATGCTGCCTCCGCTGACAACGGAGGGGGAAGGACCGAGCGTCCCCAGCCTTCACGGATCACGCCGGGTGCCCGCTGGCACAAACGGGGTGTCTCAGGCCACAAAGCCAGCTGTGCAATGTTGCGGTAGAGCCTCCAAAGGTCGGACGCGTCCTCTGCAGTGAGAAGTTTGTGTTTTGATGCTTTCTTCCCTGCCCTCCTGGGACTGGGACCATCTTGCTCTGCCCTTCTGGGGGCTCTGGTTTCTGTCCGAATGAGGAGTCCATCCTCTTCCCATCGCCGCAACTGCGTGTTTCAAATTAAATCATATCGGAGGCATTCAGGAAAGTGAGAAGTAATTTTTACTTAGAGGATGAAACAGTATGAGGGGAATAGAAAAGATTTGATGAAATTGCACTGTCCAATATTAGTAACTGATTAACGGGAAAATACAGAGGAGCCGGCAACCACAAGCCATGCAAGAGCACTGCCAGGACTGCAAGCCACGTTGCTCCGTAAGTGGAAAGTCCAGGTAAAGCCCATCCCCTGGCTACACATGTGGTAGTGATTTGGGCAGATCCCCTGTCAGAGCAGCTGACATCATGGCAAGAGGTATTTACAGCCAACAAGGAGAGCTCAGCACAGACCTTGGCCACCCTCCCCCTCCCTTTTTTTTTTCTTTCTTGTTTTATTCTGAGCTGTTATTATAAAGTATTATTTATGAAGTGGTGAGAGCACAGCCCTGCCAAACTTAAAGCACTTTTCATTTAACAGAATGAAAATTATTTTAACATGAGTATCTGAAGCAAAGATCCATGGATTCTGGACAGCTTTATAGAGGCAGGCTATAAATTCTGAGCTCACAAACGTATTTTCTTCACCAATAGGCTTCTCTTCACCTCTGAAAGTTTATTTTCAATAAACACAAGCTAACTCTCCAGCAGTTTCCAGAGGAGTACGTTAGCAGCTATTACTTTATCTAATCCACCACGATCCACAAACCATTCCAGCGGGACACTCAGACATGTTTTCCCACTGTCCCAGCCCTGCGCTCTTGCACAAGGCTCACCTCCAGCTGCCGAGGTCGGGGGAGCATCGCTGCTGGCTCATCCATTACAGACCCCATCCAAGGCCACCGGAGCAGCAGGACTCCTTCTGCTGACATCCCTGAGCTTCCCATTGCACCGCAACAGGACAAATCTCTCTTTCGTGCACCCACTTAACTTCTCTGACAGAGGTCAATCTCCGAGCCCAAGGGAATGGGCCAGCCCAGGCTGCGAGCAGAGCCCTCGCCCGCCCCGAGCTCCCCAGCCAGGATCCATCCAGCTGCCTGCGCCGGAGAGATTTGCTCAACGAGGAAAGGGAGAGGCAGCCCGCTCCCTTCGCCTCCCATGCTCAGTCCGTGGAAGCAGTGGGCCACTTGGCCCTGGGACCGGGAGCATCCTCTGCAGAGAGCGACCGCTCACCCCACTGACAATTTGGGAACACGCTGGATCCCTGCCAGGAGCCTACTCCTTGTCTGGACTCACCGCCTGTGCTCACACGGATGCAGAGCATCATCTGAGCGAGGCTGACACCAAAGGCATTCTGCTCGCCTCCTTAGGAAGACATTTTCCTCTTTTCCAGTCTCCTTTTCTCCCACTCTTTATCCCTGTGGGGGGGAGGGGAGGGAGTGGTGGGGAGGCAGAGAAATGAGCCAAGGGGTCCCAGCAAAAAAACCCCAGGGCTTGTAGATGAAAACCCACCAGAGCCCCTGCCTGCAGCACAGCCCTTGCCAGCACCCGGAGTCTGTGGAAACGTACGGTGGTTTTCAAACATGCAATTGGGCATTTTCTGCTCACAAAAGCCAGTGATCAGCCACAGGCTGGAGGGGCTGCAAGGCCCTGGCCCACGCTGGGTGGGTTTTGCATGTAGATGGAGATCCAAGATCTCAGGCAATCTCTGTTTCTGACGCTCGGAGGTGACCTGCTGACACTGGGATGTTTTGCTTTGCTTCCCTGTCCAGGCCAAAGGCAGCCAGTGGATTATTTGTATTTCTTTCTCACATAGCTTAGAATGCCAATTGCTGTCGTATTATTTTTGTTTGGGATTTCATGTTGGTTCAGTATGCTACTGAAATGTATCCTCCCCACAGACGACGGCTGTTGAGAAACCACAAGCTTCGTGAAATTCAAAATTGGTAAGCAACAAAATTATGAAACCACAGGAAATGAAATGAGCAATTCCTGCAATTCTTGCTTTTTCCCCTCAACTCCTCCATTGCTCTTAGAAAAATGTGCATTAAATGGGGCGTTAGCAAACACTTCCTGTCCTCCAGTAAGATTCCTGGCTTTCCGAATGTGGAATGGGTGCTGAGAAGGATGGAGGGGAAGAGCCATGGAGGGAAAAGCTGACTCATACCGACAGACACCACAAAGCTGGGAGTGGAAAAAAAAACACATCAAGATGAGTGGGAGGAGGATGACAGGAGACCCCCAGACTACAATAGGCAGTGACATCTGTGACCCGCCAGCGAGCGGGACGTACACCGAGGGCAGCCTCGCCCTTCGCTCTGCTCTGTGTTTTATGGGTTGACAGTTCATCTCGCTGTTTGCGCCTCCGCAGCAGGACAGCTCAGCGCTGCTGCTCCACACGTCATCTCCATCTCGCTCCAGAGCGCGAGGCCGCTCAGCGAGCGTGCGCGATGTCAGCCCTGTGCCTGGCGTGGGGCAAGTTGCTGGACCTCTCGGTCAGATGGAGCGTTGGTCCTTCCCAACCTCATGGGGAGAGGGATACCAATTTTGAGAGAAAGATATCAATTTTGGGAACACTGACTGCTGCGATGTGACCCAGAGCAGGTGCAGCGCAGCTCACAGCACTTCTCCTTACTGAGTCTAGCCTCGTCCCATGGTGCGGAGCTCTGGAGTCCTTCATCCCCTCAACTTTTTGTGCAAGTGCAATCACAGACGGAGTGGCAAACCAGCTGATGCGATTCTGACCACGGTTGCGCTTCTCTACTGCAATTTGGTTTGCATTTCGCTGTTGACATGTTTATGGGGTGATGATGCTGGGGCAATGGCCCCTGTGGGTAAGTGAGAGACATCAGCATTTTTTTCCCCCATTTGAAGAACGCACAAGTTGCAGGAATAGCCAGAAGCTGGAAGTTGTGGTACTACTACATCCAGCACTCCATGATGCTCTGAGGCATGATTCACACTGCTTCCCACAACCAGTGACCGCAGCAACCTCAGACCTTTTCTTCACACCACCGAGGTGCAGCTCCAGCCTGGCTCTGGAAAGGCAGGCCAACACCTCGCAAGCGAGCAAATCAGCAGGGTTCCAGTTGTTCCTCACCTCACTTTTGGAAATGGAGAGGATGACTGGAAGCATCCACACATCTGCTCTGGACATAGGCACTGCCAATGTTCAAGCTGCAGTGTGCTATTTGTTGATTTATCCTTCCAGAGCAGGCTTACTGCATTTCTTATGCAATATTTCAGCAGAGTTTAGTAGAGTGACTGCTTCCACAACGCAGAGGATGGGACAGGGTCCCCGCTGGGTACGTGCTGTGGCACACACCCCTTGCTCCATTAGCCCAGAGCAGCATCTTCAGAGAGGGTGGAAGGGCAATGCCGTGTAATTTTGGTCAACACTGGCTCTGTGGCGTGAGATGGGAGCAACAGCAAGCCCTGCTCTGCAGATTCCCACAAAATCGTCAGCAAATGGGCCAGCTACCTTGAGGAATGCTCTTTGCCACTCGAGAGATTTTCACAGCAGCTCCGGAGCACTCGGCAACGTGTCATAGAGAGCGGCTGCCTCCGTTCATCATGCGTTGCTGGCTCCAGCAGAACATCCTAGTGTCTCAGATGAGCTGCAAGTCTCCAGGATTTCCCCAAGAAACGTCAAGGGACAGTGCAGAAAATGATGCTTTTCAATAACAAGGAAATATTCTCTGAATGAAACCAGATCTGTTTATTTTGAGTTCACTGTTGCAAATCACTGCAAGGAGAACCCAGTCCTACAGAGTGGATCCAATGTGGATGCGAACCACATGAGGTGTAGGTTTGATCCAGCACAGAAACATTTTGAATTTGCTTTTTTTAATCTAATTTCTTATTGAAACAATGTGGTTTGCATGAAGGTTTTGATGTTTTGTTTTAAAACCGCACATCTAATTTTAAATGTTTAAGGCTTATAAATAATACGGTAATTTTGACGCAGCCAAAGAAGATCTCATGCAAGAAACAGATAAATCAGTAAATCAGTACCTCATTTACATCTTTAACATGTGCCACATTTCATTCCCTGTCCTCCTTGGATGGGACTCAAAGGGACTCTCCAAAGAATTTGCCCCCTCGTCCCTGCTTCATGCTGAGATAGAAACAAATTCCAGTTCGGAAAAAACAGCTTTTATCACAGATGTCAGCAATTAAATTGTCCATTAAACAAAACATTCACTCACCTTATTTTTCCCTTTTCTCCTTTGCTAAGATGAGAAATATCTCCCTCCATAGCTGCATTGCACTGGGAAGGCTTCCTGGCGCATCCTTGGGCATCTTTACCTGCTCTCATGGGACACAAGCTCCCGCAGGGGAACACAGAGCTGCTCGCTGGAGCCAGGGCCCATGTTCTTCATACCTCTGTCCTCCATGCCTGCACCCATCTCACCAGCAAGACCAGTGCTGTAAACCAGTGCTGTGCCCCAGCACTGCCCATTTTCAGCTGCTTCTGCACCTGCCAGTCATCCGCAATCACTGAGTCGGAACTGATTTCCTCCCTGCTTCCACCTGAGATGGCTGCTGGCTCCTGCAGAAAGGTCAGTCTGTCAATTAATCCGGCCACTCCATCCCTAATTATTGTCCCCCCCCATGGTGACAGAGTGAAAGCTCATTAGCACCTGCACACAGCCGAGAGTGCGCTAATGGGGGCGTTAGACGTGTTAACAGAGAACATTGCCCTTTATCCTTTGGCAGATCCAGCTGTTTCAACCCAGGGAGTGTGGAATTTGATCGGGAAGAGTCCGCGTGGCCAGGCTTTGGGGGTGAGCAGCGTTAAAAAGAGCAGAGTGCCCGGAAGGGCACGAACCCCAGGTTCACCCCTGTGTCCATCCCTCTGCTCTCCTCATGAGCACTACCGGATTTTTCCAAGGTGCAGGGACCTCAGTTTGGAGCCGTATTATCGGCTGATGTGAGGCAAGGTGTAGCTCAGCCTGGTCAGAACGGCACCTTGAACCCCAGTGAAGGGCTCGCAGCTCCGCGAAGAGCCCCGCGCTTGGGAAAAGGCGTGGCTACAAACGACACTTGTTTTGGCAATTTCAGTATTTCACTGCCAAGTGGATGGGAAGAATGCGAAAAGCAAAACTTGAGTGTCTGTGCATCCAGCTGAATAATTACTGTTCCATTTTCCTGACATTTTTATATGAAAATAACACCACTCTTAAAAGTGGATTCAAGTGCGATGCCAGCTCAGCCAGCAGTGCTATCCCCTCCTCATAGCTCACACGCTGTGGAAAGCAGAAGTTTTCTACCAAATGGAAATTCCAGGTTGTAGGACATGACCGTACCAGCTCCGGCGCTGGCTTCAGCAGCTGCGCGGTGGGAACCGGAGTACGAGAGGAGACTTTGCATGCCGCAGGTGGGGCGGGGAGAAATCCTCTGGCAGAGAGAGAAAAACTGCAGAGGGGTGAGTGATATGAGGAGCAAATAAACCTCTATTTTAATATGACAGCTCAAAAATTTCTCATGTCAGACAGATCAGAGAGCCAGAGGCAGGCACACTGAGGCAGGCAAAAAAAAGGGTGCAGAAAATGTCCCAAGGTCCAGGAGAGATGTCTGGATTCAAGCTGCATGCTTGAATTTTAAGAAACCGAGTCACAAAGAGTTGCAGGTCATTCCAAGCTCGAAGCACGTCTTTCCTCATGCTTCTCTCCGTGCTGGCGTCCCGGGAATTTGGGTCTCCCCGGCCCCACGCTGACAGTAGCGCCCTCCCTGCCCCGGCCGCCTGGGCTGTGCCACGCAGCCCCTGCCCCGCGTGTGCTTAAGGCCAAAGCTCCTCCAGAGAACGTACGGCCAACGCAGACAGATGACGATTCGTCCCGTCCGAAGCTGCAACGCAATTGTTTCCTGGCAGCACTCTGCCTGCTCGGGAACGGGACGGTGCTGTGCGGGGCCGGGCTCGCATTAGCAGGGAGTGAGGCTGCTAACTCCGCGTGAGGAATACGGCAGGGAAAACATCTTGATGTTGGAAAAGGGTCTGACGAAAGCCAGGAGAATTGGCACTGGACCTCCGGCGACGCTGGGTGAGCGTCGGTGGTGCGCGTCCCACTCCTCCGGCTTGTTGGAGGGCTCAGAGCCCGTTCCTGGGGCCAAGGAGCCTTGGAAGCCCATCCCGAGGCGGCACGGCCATGGGAGAGCCTCCCGCCTCACACCGTGCTGCCGGGAATGCCTCCACCCGGTTTGAAAGGTTAAAAGCATTCTTGATCTGGCCCCAGCACAGGTCTGTATTAGCAATAAATGAAAAAGGAGAGGAGAAAAAACTATCGTTTGACTTTTATTAAAGTTTCAGGAGGGATACAGGACAATATAACTCTCCTTTTTATTAATAAAAGTGCCATTAAACATTGCATTCCTCCATCCCTTTCCACTTTTCGCGGTAAGGTGCCTGGCAGCGGACGGGCAGAGGAGCGCGCTACTCCCTCAGAGAGCTGAGGCGTTTGGGTCCAGGGTGGCTCATACCCGCCGAGGGCTGCTGGCCCATCAGCGTGGCGCAGGGAGCGTCGGCAGAGCGGGGAATGACGGCAGCATGATGCCCCTTGGTGTCGATTTCACAGGGATGCTGTAGCCCTAACCGAAAAGATACTGTTTGTTTAGTTTGGCAGGGAAACCCACTTTTCTTTCACTGTGTTTATTGACATATGAATCAGAGCTGGCACCGAGAGCGAGGACTCAACAGTTGTGTACAAGCAAGGGAGCGTGTGTCAGGCGACGCAGTGAAAGCTGCTGTAATGAGACTATTAATCATGTCACTCCCAGCCAGGGAAACCCCGCGGTCCCCGGTGCGTGGGACACTCGTGCTGCTCTGCGAGAGGGAGTCCCGTCATGTGGCTGCCGCCGCGCTGCCTGCGCTGCCTGCCGTCAGGCTCGGGATCATTTCAAGACGTATAGATGTGCGTTTGTGCCACCGCTCCCCGCTGCTGCCCTGACACAGCCGTGGGGGTCCCGCCGGACACCCCAGCCTGTGGCAAGAGCCACCCCGGGCCCCAGGACATGTGGGCAACTGGCAGTGGGACTTGGTGAGCCACCATCCTCTGGCACTTTCTGACCTTGCCTAAAAGCCGAGATGATGCCTGACCTCCCCGGACCGTGTCTGCACCCCTCGGCTCCCTGGTGCAGCGCTGGCACGTCCTCGCTGCAGCCAAAGAGCCGCGTCCCTCCCCACGCGCCAGCAGTGCCCCAAAACCCCCGCCAGCGCTGGCCTGCCAAGGGGCCAATTTGGTTTTGTTTCCTCCTGCCGCTGGTTCCAGATGAAGCTGCAGAAAGGCGTGTTTTGGAGATGTGGGAGACGGAGGGAAGCCAGCAGCCGGGCTGGGGCAGAAGGGGCTGGGGTGGAGCTGGGCACTGGGGAAGCCCCTGGCACAGGGCAGCCCATGGCACCGCCGCAGCCCGTGGCATCACCAAAGCCTGCGGCACTGCAGCCCGTGGCACCACTGCAGCCCGTGGCACCACTGCAGCCCACGGCCCAGGGCATCCCACACTGTCACAGGGCCCAAAGCAGATGGAGGGGGCGGATGGAGGGGGGCTCTCCTGCCTGCGGCAGTGCCAGGGTGGGTGCCCCCCAGGATCCTGGCGCTCCTCCCGCCCGTCCTCACCCCTGCAAGGCCACCCAGCACCCAGCCTGCTCGGGTCAGCCTCCCCCCGCACCTCAGTTCTGCCCTCCTTTCTGCTTCCACGTGCCCCCGCGCACACGTGCCCCTCGCCTCTGCCCCCCCGCTCCCCCTTCCCAGAACTAGCCGGACAGCTAGTTAAAAAAACACCCAGCATTTTTTATTCAGGATTAATAGACATTTTTTGTAATTATTTTTCATAACCAGAGAGCATTTCTTTCATTTGATCCTGCGATATAAAATCTTCCCCTTCAGGGAAATTCCCACTGAAAGTATGAACCTAAATAAGAGGTTTTCTTGTAAAATTTCAGAAGAAGCAGTCTTTTGAAAAGGATGGCATTTCAGGGAGAGTTTGCAAAGAGAGTTCTACTCTGAGTGCAAAACTCAGCTTGACCTTAATTATGGAGCTCTCCCTGCTGTTTCATTAAACAGATAAAATAAATTATAATAAAAAGCAGATTTGCTTAATGTCACTGTGGAGTCAGTGTGCCAAATTCAGTCCGAGCTGTTAGGTGCTAACCCTTGAATCACCATCAGTAATGACAGTCATCGCATGCGGCGGACACGGTGCCGTTGGAGCATCCTTCTCCCCGGGGTTTCCAACCTAATGGGCACCGGAGCCGTCGCTGCCGCACAGGTGATCGGTGAGCAGGCAAGCCAGCAATGTGTGAAAGCTGAGCTTGCTGGAACGCAGGAAAGCCTCTTTGTGTCTATTGTGCCAGCAGCAAGGCCAGCCTCCTCCTCTGCTCCGGTACCGCTTGGTGTCAATAAACTACTGGAGGAGGTTGGTGAAATCAGGAAAACACCAGATCCTGAGCGCTGCGCTGGTCACCCATTAACAGCCTCTTGGCAGATGGAGCCGTCGTCACAGCACGTATTTCATTTACGAGAGCAGAGCCCCAGGACAGCTGCTAGCAATTCAGCCGGGGTGAATGAAGTGCGATCTTTCTCTGCTTAACTGCAATCACCCAAGGATTGCTCTGTGCCCAGCGCTGCGCCCACAGCCCTGCCTGGGAACGGGGCTCAGCCCTGCCTCGGTGGCTGGTTGCCTTACGCAACCCCGGCTCGCCCAGCACGCGGCCGTGCTGTCCGCCCTGACTGCGCCGCTGCCCCCGAGCGCGTCGCGGCGGCGCCCGCAGAGCCCCCTTCCCGCAGCTCCCCGAGACCGAGGTGAGGGCAGCGCAGGCTGCGCTGAACCCCGATTTTCTCGCCTGCTTTCCCCTGTCTCCCAGCGGCTCCTTCGCTCCCGGGTCTCCATCACGGGCTTTTCTGCGCGGACGCACTGAGAGTCACCAACGTTTCTGCCAACAGCAAGATGCCACCCTGCGAATGCTGGCGGCTGGCCGGGCCGGCTGGGCGTGGGTTGTCCCAGCTCGCCAGCCCCGGACCAGCCCCGCAAAGGGTGTCTGGGGGGATGGGGGCACAGCTGGATGCAGGGATGGGGTCTGCAGTCCCACGCCAACTCAGCACCCCCTCTCCCACACCCAGGAACCGGCTCCAGAAAAACAAACGCCGTCGCTGCAGCTCATCTTCTGGATGCTCTGATTAGAACAATGAAGCTGCTTAATGCAAACCAGATATGAAATTCAGAAAGAGGAGGGGGCAGGATGAAAGCCGCTCATCCCCTGCACCGCCCGGGAAGTCAGGGAGCCATGCAGCCACGTCCTCCTCCCGCCGAGCCTTCTTGCTCGGAGTGTCGGCTGCGGCACGCGGTGAGGGCCGGGCCGGTGCCGGGAGCCATGAACACGGAGCGTGCGCAGGGGCCCTGGGCTGGCGAGGACATCAACATGTGTTTGGTTTTACTGCAACGAGTATTTCCACCGGGGTCTGCGCACGAAGGCAGTGCGGGGAACGGCCGAGGTGTGGCAAAAAGCACCAAGTAAAGGCGATGGGTGAAACGGGGAGAAACACCCATTCCTGATCCCATTCCTTTGGAGTCAGTGCAAGATCCCTCCAGTCTTACCATGCAAATTAACTTATACATTAAACATGCATTTTAAGCTGATGACATCTCTTTAAATAAACAACAACATCAGTATCTAGCTAGCAATCAGCTCCTGATCAATTATCAGTGTTTTCACGACTGTGCTGCTGTTGTACAGTGTCTGCCGCTCCTTCGTACAGTGCGGCACCCTGAATCAAAGGACTCTTTCACACGAACATCACGGTCTGAAAACAATAGAACCGAGCACCACTTCTTCAACTTAAATTGCTAACAGACCACAAAATTAAATAGATTTTTTCCATCTGAGCACTCTCCGCAGCAGAGTCGATCGTGAAGGACGCAGTACCATCCGAACAACTGCGCGGGAAGCGGATCGTGCTGATGGCCGCAGCTCTCGCTCGGACACCGGGGAGCTACGGCAAACACAACCCCCAGCTGTGGCGTGCCCGATGCTCCGCAGTCCGCGTGTCGCACGTGGTGCTGCCACCTTCCCTTACGCATTTTGCATTTTGAAACGCTCCTGAGCGGGGCTGGGACAGCCCCATCCCACCCTGGGGGGCTGGAAGTGTTGGGGCTGCATAACCTCAGGTCGCGTTTGAAGTGCTCGAGGGCACCGCTCGTGGATGGTTCATTGCTCTCCAGCTGCCGTTCCCGCGGGTGCGGGATGGACTGGGAAGCTACCGGCAAGGTGCCGGGCTGTGCTGCAGTGCGGAGCAGGTCGGAAGGCGAGGTAGCCTGGGTCCGGCCGCGCGCCCACGAGTCCCGTGGGAGGCTTGCTGCGGCGGTGGCACGACTCCCTGCTCTGCCCCCGCGCCAGGCTAGCCCCAAGGACGCGGGGGCCTTTCGGTCACATTTTGGTCCTAAATCCCAGAATTAGAAAAAAAGTTGAGCTAAAATTTAGCTTTCCCCTCTGAGTTACTTTCTTGGCAAAAACCCAAGCTATGTGACAGCTGCTACTCCAGACACTAAAAATGTTCATTCATCATAGAAAATAAAAATCCTTGTTGCTTCTCAGCTGAGAACCCGTGTAATCACCATGTAACTAAATTAGAAATGGGTGACTTTGCCTAGTTTCAGTTTCACATGATCCAACCAAGGCCTGTTTGGTTGACTCATCTGGGAACTGTACTTTATTACATCTTCAAAAGTTCAATAATGTTCAGAAAAAAAGATATCTTTTATGGTATCTCACTAGTGCCTGCCATGCCTGGAACTGTGATTTTGCCATGATAACTTTTATATTCTGAGTTTCTGACATCAAAATGAGACTCTTTGAACTCAGACTTTATGATTTTTGTCTCATTGCTGGGATTATTTTTCTGCTGCTTAACTGGAGGTGCAACGCCCAGGACGTATGGCTGCAACACCGGGGACCTGGGGGTGCGATGCCCAGGACCCAGGGGTGCAATGCCCAGGATCTGGGATATGATGCCCAGGATCCAGGGATGCGATGCCCAGGACCCAGGGGTGCAATGCCCAGGATCCGGGGATGTGATGCCCAGGATTCGGGGTGCAACACCATGTCCCCGCTGCTGCCGGCGTGCCGAGCCGAGCCGATTGACACCAGCTGCGGAGGCTCCGTCTCCGTGTGTCCATGGTGGCTCCGCGCCCCGCGGGAAGCTTTGCGCAAGGCGATCTGCTGTGAGGATTTGCACATAAGTCACAGGGTTTAACCGAAATCCAATTTGCCGGAGAGGAGTGTTGGTTTAGATTATGGAAGAACAATTCACTTGTGGGTGTGCT
>WHYT01017054.1:159167-232076 GCA_009806455.1 Tetrax tetrax
TGTGTGGGGGGGGGGCCCTTTCCCTGCCCACCGCCAGGTTCGATGGAGAGTTCACTGAGCCTGAATGAAAACAAATGTAAACCTGATAGGTACATTTGTAATCCATTACCAGGCAGGCTTTATGAAACCCTAAACTTGCTGGCAAGGGGAGGGAGGCGGTGGCTTCCAAAATATTTTTTCTTAAATGAGAAAGTTGCTTCAGCTCGCACCCGTTCTCATGCGGGCGCTTGGACGAGGCTGAGCCCTCGCGCCTGAACCCAGGCAGCCGCAGGAAAACAAACCCCGGCTGCACCTTGATCCAATTACTGCCACCGCAGAGGCCTCGCTTCCCTGCGCCGGGCTGCCGCGTCCCGCTGGGCAGGGCGGGATGGGGGCCAGGGTGCTGGTGCAGGGTGATGGGTGCTGGTGCTGGGTGCAGGATGCTGGGTGCTGATGCGGGGTGCAGGGTGCAGGCTCACTGCCCAGCCTCTGCTGCCGGAGCACCCAGAGATGCTGCAGATGCTGGCAGGATGCTGCCCCCCGCCCCAAAAGGAGCTGCGAGAGGCTTCCCACGCCGGCTGCGGCAGCGGCAGGGTTTGCAGAGGCTGAGCGAGCAGAGCTCAGGTCTCTCAGACGAACGTGTGCGCAGATAATTTCAGCGTGTTTGAGCACCTTGGGCAAATACGGGTGGTGGGTTTTCCCTTTCAAAAGGATGGCAAAAACTGCATCCCCCACACAAAGCCTGCACTCTGCCAAATTTCAGTCCTCTGTTCAGGGCATGAGAGCATGAGGGATTCTCACGGAGGGGATTTGCCAGAATATTTTTGAGACATTGTAAAAATTTTTCCCTTAGTCTCATTCTCAGATGCAACTGAACCATTTCAGGTGAATCTCTCCAGAAAACCAGGCAAAATGCAACGAAGTGACAGGAATCCTGAGGCAGGCACATGGGCCAGAAAATGCCAGCGTCGCTGACGTATGTTTTGTGAATTTAATAGCAACTGCATGGAGGTGCTCATAACCCGGGGCGCCTGGCAGCCTCCACAACAGCCCAGGGAGGGATTTGGAATTTCCTAGTTGTAGAAATAGAATTAAAAAAAAAAAAAGAACAAAACCAAAAAAGAATACAGAAAAGGAGAAAAACTAAAAAGAAATAAATCTGGTTTTCAGTCAGCACCACAAAGGACTCCGCATTGTGACTGCCCCATCCCCAGCGCGGCTCTCCTGGCACAGAAGGTGCCAGTTTGCATCAGCGGGATGGGATGGGATGGGAGGGATGTGCGGCTCATGCCGTGAAAACTGCCAAGCGTGGCAGCTGGGGAGCTGGCAGGTCATCACGGCGCTGGTGTTCAGTCGCTCCGCGGATGTCTGGGCTCCGGGGGGGTCAGCGAACAGGCCGCGGGGAGGTTTTAGCCAGGCGAGTTGGAGGAAATCAATCCCTGCACATGCTTCCTTTTCAGAAGGGGCACCACCACTTTACAGCGTGGAAGCGATGTGCGAGCATAAGAATCCCATTACTGACATCTGCGCGATAGCCCCAGCGCTCCCCAGCCCTCGCCACGCCGGCCGGCTCGCTGAACGTTTGAAAATGGAGACATCAAAGGTGTCTGCTTTATTTATGAGTCATGTTCCAGTGACTCACTCTGGTCAAAGCATGTGTTGGGGATGTTTAGCCGTTCTGATAATGTATTTGTAGAAAACCAGTATCCAGCTGTTGTGTAACACCGTGCATTCCCGGGTCTCATGGGGACAGGGACGGTGTCACCGTTAGGGATGCTGCAGCCTGCCACGCTGCCGGGGCAGGAGGGTCCCTGGCGCGGTGTTGGCAGCAGGCTGGGGTGTGCCCGTCACTGGGGTGTGCCCGCACCAGTGTGTGTCCCCACCATGTCCCACCTCTTCCCAACAGGGCGGTGGCGGCCGGGGCTGCAGGGCTTGGGGACACTGGCAGCTCCATCCAGCCAAGGGGGCCACTGCGGGTCCCTGGACGCAGCCATCCCGGAGCAGAAAGGGAACGGGAGCGTGTTTCCACCCAAACAGCAAATCTGCAGCAAGGCTGCGGCTCGCTTTGCTTCCTGAGCGCCAGCACGCGCTCTGGTATCGGGTTCCCCAGCGTAAATGATGCTACCTGCCAGGGCAGGAGCTTTTTATGGATGTACTCACACTTTCAAATTTGACCCTCAAATCCTGAGCAACGCGCATGAGTTTTAAAGGAAGAAATATTGGGTCTTATTTCTTAAAGGAAATAAATGTGATTTCAGAATAAATCAATAGAACATGACTTCGCGCAGTGGAATAAGCCAAGTGGAGACATGGAAAAATAAACTCTTTCTGACAACTCCTGCTGAAAGATTCCCATCTACCCAGGTCATAGGATCAACAGCAAGAATGGCAGGCACTTGAACCCTGGCAAGCAGCCCTCCGTGGCTTTGACAGATGTTCCTGGCACTGGAGCACAAGGATGCTTTGCTGATCGCTTCTGCTCCGGACAAGGCTGGCTCCTGGGCAGCCGCAGAGCTCCTGCGTGCCGCGCTGGGATGGCGCAGCCCTGGGAGCGCTCCTGGCTTGGTGGGCAATGGCTTTGTGAGGAGCCTGGTGCTGGGCATCACCTGGGGGGGGCACACCTGAGATCCCCCCCAGCCTCCGTCTGCATCCCATCCCAGTGTGGAGGCGGTGGGCTACAGCTCAGGGGTTAGGGCAGATTGTTAGGGGCAGCGGGCAAAGAGCTCAGACTTCACCAGCCACCTCCGAAGATGCTGGAGCATCGTGAAGGGCTCTGGAGGCAGCGGGGCGTCGCATGTCTGCCTCCCTCTGCACTGCCCATGGACATGGATCCCGACGTCCCGGGAGGCGGGAGCGGCCCGCCTGGCTGCAGCAGCACCCAGTTCCTGCCCACGCAGCCAGGACAGACCCTGGGTGCGCTCCCGGGGGAGACCCCGCTTCCCTGTCCTCCCTTGCCCACGGGAGGCGATGGTGTAAACCAAGGAAGAGCGATCTGGGAAGGCTGGCAGGTGCCAGTCCCGCTGCGAGCTCAAAAGGTGGCACCTGGAGTCCCAGCAAAGTCACTGAAACGGGGAGAAATTCTCATGTAATTTGGTTCATTTGTTATAATGATTCTTCACCGTGGGCCATATTAAACACTTCAGTGATTTTTGCCTCTAAAACCCTCTTGCAGGGATCGTGATGAAAGGTATATTTATTGTACTTCAGCTTGGAAAGTTGTTTCAGATGTTTCCAATTCATCAACCAGTTCAGACATCTGTTCCTGGTTGGGGCAGAAAAGCTTAACTCGCACACACACAAAAAGCACTCATTTTGGAGATTTTTATGATGAGCTTTCTAATCCTAACAAGTTGTCAAATAGCGCTAATAGCCAGGTCACCCGCGGCCTCCGTTATCCCCCGGCCGCCAGGTAGGACACGCAGCGGCTGCTCGGCTCCGGGGGCTTGGTGATGGTACCCGGCGCAGGGCTGCACCTGGGGCTGCGTGCCCTCCGGGTCGGAGCAGAGAGACCCCCGGGGCCGCCTTGCGCAGGGCTGGTCCAGGTGGGATGTGTCCGGGGCTGCGTGGCTGGACCAACGAGCTCGTCTTGGGATTGCAAAATCTGGCTTGAAATCGGAAAATAACTATAATGTTTAGAAATAAACCACTACAGAACATAAAATCTCAAAGCAAGTTTTAAGGGAGGGGGACTGAAACGTGGCATTGAGGTAAAAATCAATCGCTTCATTTTGGTCACAACTTCTCAATAAATATAATCTATTTCACTCTACCAACACAGGCAGTGAGGTCATTCCAAATAAAAAATCAAAATGATTCATTCAGAAAATGTCAAAACAGGATGTTTTGATAGTGTCCGCAGTCTATTTCCAGATTTCTTTCGGAAGATGTTTTGGTGAAATGGAGCAGGTTGCAGGAGGTGCTGTGATTCCAGAAGGCTGAATCCCAGCAAGACGCATGCCCACACCCCCCAAGCCCCAGCACCCTGGGGCGGTGAAGGCGCTCGCTTTGCCCCGTTATCTCCCGGCCTTTCCGCTCTCCCCGAGGCTCCTCTGTGCCCAGCAGCACCAGACCCGCTGCGGTACAAGGCCAATTAGCGCAGGAAAAAATGAAAATGATGGACTGCAGGAATTTTGTCCTGATGGTGTGGAGAAAGCTTCTCATGCTCCAGCCAAAGAGCCAGAGAGACACTCTGAGGTACCCGCAGATGGGACCTTCACCCACAGCCTGCAAACCAGATGCTGCTCATATGGGAAGGGCCGGAGCAAGCAGAGGGGCTTAGACCCCAGACCCAAGCTCCCCCTGGGCTTTGCCCCTTCCCTTGCCGAGGCCCCGGCATCCCTGGGGCTGTCACGTCTGGACAGAGAGGACAGAGCCCTGGCAGGGCAGTGCCTCGGCTGCAGGCAGGCAGCAGCTTTGCACGTCTGTCTAATGGACAAGCCGCAGGTTAGGGGGACACCTGCTCCAGGGCCTGTCCCTGTCCCCCATCTCGAGGGTCCCAGAGGGCAGTTGCACCCATGTGGTGACGGAGACCTGGGGTCAGGGGGCTCCATTCGATCCGGTTTCCCCAGCCAGGCCGATGGGTTTGGTGACAGATGTGACTTTCCAGTAAACCATGGAGAGCGGGAAGTGAGGTGCCGCCTGCCGCCCACCCCCTGAAGCAGACTGGGGACCCTCCGGGCAGTACTGGGAACTGCCAGCTCCCAGCGCCAGGCTGCTTTCCCAGGAGAGTGGGGCTCCAGGAATGTCAGCTCCTTAATTAATCCTGCACCATGTCACCTGCCCGGGGTGCGAACCCCCAGACACACTCTGTGTCTGGCCCAAAGGGGGAGTGAGAAAAGTTAATTGAACCGCGTTCTTCAAAGTCACACAGAAGCTCTCCTGTTTTTCTATGCCAGGCAGCCTGAGAGTTTCCCGCAGCCTAATCCCCGGCGAGAGACAGACTGTCTAGCGACTCGGTGAATGCCGCAAATCCCGGCCGGGTGAATCTGCCCTCTGGTGCCGCGCAGAGATTCTTTAATTAAAGCAAATGTTGCCATGGTGGGGCATAGAAAGCTCTTGACAGATGCAAGCTGGGGAACAACAGACAACGCACAATCTCATTAGCACCTGCAGCTCCGTCTGGTTATTGGATTGGGATGCTTTGAATTTTTATTGTATGGCCTCCTTACGTTCTCACCCCTCTGGCAGTGCAAGGCGCAGGTTTGTGGCAGGTCGCAAGCATCCCCGCTCTGATCGGCACCAGCACATCTCTCAGCGTGATGGGACCCTTTCTGCGGGTATTGGAGAAAAAACAGCTCGGCGCTGGTCTTTGGAACGAGGCAGGTTCTAGTGAGCTGGTGCCTGGCACAGATACGGCACGTCTGTTCACACAGGACCCCTCTGGCAACGGCAGGAAGGCGCAGATCCTGCCCTCAGCCCAGGGCACAGCCGCTGACGGACAGCCGAGCATCTCACACCCACCTCTGGAAGTGATGGGAGAGGCCGGGTCGTCGCATGGCTCGGGGTGCTGCCCAGTGCTCCCAGTGCAAGGCAGACTCGCTGCCCCGCAAGTTGAACACGCCACACAGGACCGGTCACATCCCAGGGAGCTGGAGTGGGAGACGCGGGTGAAACGACGTGTGACGGCACAACGGGGCACAGACCAGGCAGCCGCATGCTGCGGGCGGGGTTACGGGACAGAGTGGTGCCGCCCTTGCCGCAGACACCAGCTTTGTAGGAGTGAGGGAGAAGAGGGTTTGTGCCTATCCCTGATTCCATCGGCAAAATCCTTTTGTGGCCTACTGTGTCAGAAGTGATGACTCACACTGGAGGCAGGCTCCCAGCTGGGCATGCCTGCTGTCCTGTCCCATCCCATCCCGTCCTGTCCCGTCCCGTCCTGTCCCATCCTATCTCATCCCATCCCATGCCATCCCATCCCATCCCATCCCATCCTGGGGCAGCCGCGCTGAGGCCATCCTTGTCCCGCAGCACACAGCCCATCTGCTGAAGCGCTGGTGATGAGGCAGCTGGGCCATTTCTCATCCACATCCCAGGCGGCCGCCACAATCGAAGTCTCTTTTTTGCAGTAATTATCCTATCTACCTTTGCTCAATCATCTTTATTTGTAAACTGACTGGAAATCAAAATGATCCAGCTTCAAAGCTGAGGCGAGCTGCTGGGAGCTGGGCACCACCGGCTGCCCCTACCCCAGCCGATGCCGCCCCAGGACGCGGAGAGCCTCCCCATCCGCCGAAGCGCAGAGCCTGGCCGTTGAGCATGTGCCATCCCACCCTGGCATGCCCTCCCATTCCCAGTGTCTCCCCACGGCCAGCGCAATTCCCAAACAGGGTGTGATGAAGCCTTTGTGGCGGCGCTCAGCCCCCAAAGAGCTGTGCGGCACTTGCCGTTGCTGCCGCTGTGCTTCCAATTAGCTCACATCTGTTACAGCGATCCTTCCTCCAGCCCCCACCTCGAGTGCCTGCAAGTGATTTTATGCAGTAATAACAGAAATCACGAAACCTGAAATGAATCTAAACAAAAGGAATCATTCAAATTACCCTTAACCCTTCAAAGACCAGGCCCTGCCCCGTAACAAAGAGGCTCAGGCTCGATGTCCTCCAGGACCCCGCTCCAGCATCTCGGCCAGCGGAGTCGTGACCTGCGGGAGAACCCAGCCGCACGGCTGACTCCGGCTCGCGAGCACAATGGATTATTTATGCCGGGAGTATCTGACACAGATGTGTGGTGCAGCGCCCCGCGGTTCGCATGGCATCCAACCGCTTTGCTCTGCGCACAGCAAACCTGGCTCCGGCTTCGCTGTGCCAGCTGGGGGTCCCACGGTGGCACCTGGCTTCGGTTTCTAAAGTTTTCCTGCTGGAGTTTGCACTGGAAAAGCTGCTGGGGTGCCCTGTTTTCCCCCTCCACCCTGCTATGCAGTGTTACGGAATGTAAGATGGAATTCCTCCTTGCCTTTGGCAAGCTGCTCCTGCTGTATCGCTCCAGCGCATCCTGGGGGGAGCACTCTCCCGTGGATTTCCCACGGACGGCACAGCTCCCGCAGACCACAGGGGTCCCTCTGGGCGGCACCTCAAGAACCACGCGCACACCCACGCCCCAGGACGTGCTGAGCAGCCAGCGGCGTTAGCAGGGGGCTGGCAGTGCCCGGAACGCTGGGGTCACGCTGCCCCGAGTCTGCTGGTCCCTGCCCCGCGGCACACGGCTCTGTCCCGTGGGGCTGCTGGCCCTCGCTGTCCCAAAGAATCGCTGTAGACACGCGGGGAAACGAGCGCGCCCCTCACCGAGCTCTGCGCTGTGGTTTCCCGCCCGAGGAGGAGTTGTCTCCTCCTGGAGTTCTGCTGTAGCAGCCTGAAGCTCTGCAGATCCCCAAGCACTGCCTCCCGGCCTCTCCACTGTCCCTCTCTGGTCTGCGCAGTTGAGAACTCCACCTTCCCACCGCAAATGTCAACGCATGGAACCACCCTGAACAACTTGGGATGATAAGCAACATGCTTAGCACGTTCCGTAGTGACCGGGGTTACCATGGCTTGTGGCCAGGCTCATCCTGGGATGGCTGGATGGTTTTGACACTAGACTGCTCCGTCATCAGAGGGTAGGCGTGGGCCCACACGACAAAGCGCAGCGACCATGAATGGAGCTGTCCTACACCATGGCCACCCTGGGATTCCTGGCCTGGAAGGCTCCAGATGTCCACAGCATTTTTATGACTGTACTCCAGAATTCTCAGAGGCTCAAATAAATAAATAATAACGTGATATCCTTTTTTTTTTTTTTTCCTTTCAGGAACCCACCAGTTTCTTCCAGCGTGGCCCAATTCTGAGGCATTTCTGTGGGTTGTTGCAAATGACCCCCAAGCAGGAGGTTAATGCTGGTGGTTGTGGTTAGCAGTCACCCACAAGCTGGAGGCTTCTGACACTGCTAATAAGGCACATGTGTGTGAACGGAGAATACGGCATGTGGCAGCACCGGGATTTCCTTCGCTCGGGGTTGTCTGAAGCTCTCCGGCATGACGAGCCGGGGCTCAGGTTTCCCTGACCTGCCGGGGCAGGCTCCTGGCACGCAGCCTTGGCCAGCGGCAGGACAGCACTGCCATCTCAACCCAGTGCCGCGCTCCTCCTCCGCCGCCTGCAAGGAGCTGGGCCCTGAACACCGGTTCTAGCATGGAGGAGGCTTGTACGGCCATGAGCATCCAAAAGGGAACCAGGCGGGTGGGCAACGCTTCCCTCCCTCTGCCCCGCCAGTGGGGAGGCACGCGTCCTCCCCTTTCCTGCTGATCTTCAACCACCAAGGGTCAGAGGGCTCAGATTTTGACTCAAGATCCATCTACACCTAAGGCTGGTTGTGAGTTCATACTGGTTATTCGCATTACAGAGACCCATCTCCAGGAATCTGCCTTGCATGGCAATGAGCATCTCCCGAGCCTGCCTACACCGCCGCCGTCTCCGTATGCCTTCCGTTCCAGCAGCAGAGAGCTGCCCTGCGCACAGCAGCCCAAACTCACCTGTTCTCCATGCTCCCCTTATTTCCAAAATTCCCCAATAAGCTCAACCTCAACTTGAGCAGCGGACTGGGGACGCAGCAGGAGAGCAGCAGGGGAGCTCATCCTTCTGTATCCCCCGTACGAACATGGATCCCTCGTGAACACCTGGCCAGTTTAAGAAAAGAAAAAAGACCATTAAAGATGATATATTCACTAAATTAATGTCTCCCTCTCCAGGAGATGCCAGAAGGCGAAGGTGGCTGCGGAGCAGGATGCGGGGCTGGAAGATGGCGTGTTCCGCATGGTGCGCTGGGAGGTGGTGGCTTGCTGGCCACAGATCTTTGCATCTGTGAAGCCCATTCCCATCTCTGGCAATAAGATAAATTACTCCAAACCCAGAATTTTTAGGAATCAGTCTTACAAACAGCGCGGTATTTTGACAAGTTGCACTGCTAAAGAAATGCCATTTTCACAGCAGCAGTGTCACATTTTGCTGTCATGCTGTACCAGTTATTTTTGCAGAGGGGGATCTACGCTCCTCTTACTCTGCAGTCACAGTAAATGTGTTTTTCACTTTCTTACCATGCTTAAAAATAGCATTAAGTTTTTGCTGATCACATGATTAAAAAAAAAAAAAGCTAATTGAATGATGCAGGGAGTAAAAACATGTGGCACAGTAAAAACAAATTAGGTTCGCATATGTTTTGTGTAACCCTCAAGACTTGTCTGTATTAGATATCAGTAATGAAAAGAATATTAAACTCTAACAGCACAAAATACCATATGCTTAGGAATTCAAAGAGGAACAATGCATTTGCGTTGGATGCTCCTGAATGGAAAATGCCCACAAATAAGCGTTTGTTCCTTAGATGTGGAAAAAATCTATCACTCCTCTGCTTTTCTGTAACTTTTTCATAAGTTTTTAGGTGCTGCCATCGAGTTACTGGAAGCCACCTGTGTGTTTACCCCGCGTGATGGCTGCTGGCCCAGGGGCGCGGGAGCGGGGGACACGGGAGGGCCACGGCGGTGGGAGCAACACGCATGGGGGGCTACTGAACCCCACATAGGCGGTGCCTGCAGGAGGGGTGCAGGCAGGGGCAGGGTCTCCAGCTCCTTGCCCAGACTCTCCCCGGACCCACGGCTCAGTGGCGGCCTCGAGGAAGCAGGCTTTGTCATAGTTTTACCCTGTGTAATGGGGAAGGGCACGGGTGGCAGTGGGGAGGCACTCCCAACCCCATTTCCATCCCCATCCCCATCCCCTTCCCAATCTCCATCCCCATCCCCATCCCAATCCCCATTCCTATCCCTATCCCTATCCCCATCCCATCCCATCCCATCCCATCCCGTTGCGAAGCCCCCCAGCAGCCCTCAGGGAGGAGGCCGGTGCTGTCCGCTGCAGCCCCGGGCAGGAGCGTGTGTTTGTCCCTCCTGTTTACAAGCTGCGAGTGAGGATCCTTGGCATGACTCACCTCCTGCAGCCGCGAGTCAACCACAACTGTAACTTTCCAGTTTGCCTCGAAAAAAGCGGGGAAGGCAGCGTGAAGAGGGAGGAAGAGCTGGAAAACGTTAGGAAAAGGCAGCAAAGGCTCAGAGACAGCTGAGAAAAACAACAAACAGTCTTAGAAGGATATTAACATTTTAACGAGAAATCCTTTAATTTAATCACAATAAGATTCATCAAGAGGAGGAAGAAACAGAAAGCTTCATCTGAGCCCTTAATGAAAAAATCTTCATGCTACAGGCCAGTGCTCCTGCAATTAATTCCCCTTGGCAGAGCGTTTCCATGTGCACCTCCAGAGTCCGAGCTTTCACGCCTTGGCATTCGCCGAGCAACCGAAAGGATGGCAGAGATTTCCTGGCTTTAATCTTCTGTGTCTTTTGATGTTTGTGGCATCGCAGACATTGCCACGGCCGCTCGCTGGGACGTCCCAAGTGGTGGCGGGGAGGCTCTGCCCCACGGCCCTCTGCAGAAACACCCTGTGAGTCGCTGGGCATAGGGCTGGCAGCGGCGGGGACACTTTGGGGGTCTGGGGCCCCCAGAAAAGCAGCACTGACAAGGCACCAGCCAGAGATGTCCAGGGAATCCAGGCAGAAGCCAGCGGGAGCACAGCAGGCTCAGCCCCATGGCCAGCCGCCCGTGTCAGTGGGAGCAGCGTCCACGGAGGCTCTGCCCCACGTCCCATGAGACCTCCACGCTCATGGGGGGACTCGGAGTGAGAGGTCCCCAGCGGGCAGGGTGACACTGCCCAGGGCAGCAGGGTGTCACATCTGAGCCAAGGAAGCTGCTAGGAAAGTGCTTCCCTCGCCCTGCCCCGGCAAATAAAATAAACTCATTTGGGTTTTATGTGGAAGCAGTGTTTTACTGCCTCTGCGATCAGCCGTGGTGCGAGGCAGCCGAAGTCAGACAATACAAATGACATGACCTAAACGGCATTTTTAAAAGCTCAAGGCAAGCTTGTAAAGATTTTATTTGTATACGAGGCTGTAATGAATAAAGGGATTGGCATTGCCGCCTCCGCCACCCTCCAAGAGCCCTGTCTGCTTTCCCGATGCAAACGCGCCAGGGAGCAGTGGCCGTGACACCAGGCCCTCGACGCCTGGGCGGCTGGCGGCGTGGGCAGAGGTGGCTCCGAGGGGATCTCGTGTGCCCCTGGGCTCAGGGAGCGGGGCTGGGGGCACCTCGTCCCATCGCCCTGCACAGCCCGGCTCAGCTCTGCCAAAGGGCAAAGCTGCTGCTGGCACTGCTGGTGACGAGGTGCCCCGTTTTCAGACTCACTGCTTTGGGAGGTGTTTCAACAGAAACATATTTTGCATTTCACCATTTTTCTTGGGAAAAAAAGCAGGGTGCAGCGACGCTGAGCGCCCAAGGAGGGCTGTCCTGAAGCGCTCGGCCGGGACACTGCCAGCTGGGGCGGCTGCACGGTGCCCAGCTCCCAGACCGGCTGCCTCTGCCCATGCCCCAGCTCCCCAGCAGCTCTTGGCCCCCCCAGCCTCCCCGGCACAAAATCCACGGCTGCCCTTTCCCAGACGCCCTTCCCAGGCTGCACAGGGTGATTTCACCACGCTAATCCCGGGCAACTGCTGAACCATTGTCTGCCCAGCGCTGAGCTAGGATATTATGGCTGGGAAAACTTCCTTCCGAACTGCAAGCTGTGTGAACAGAACTTGTTTAAAATAGCTGCTTTGACAAACAAACAGGGCCGGCTCCGTTTCCATCAGCATCTTCCCTCCTCAAACATCAACATTTACATTTCGGTAACAGGAGATGGCCTTTAAAGCAACCACAGCCACAGCCACGCTGATCGTCAGGGCTCTCGCCTGCGTTACTGGCAAAGGGCAGGAGAGGGGAAGCCGTTGAACGACCAACTGGTGCGGCAACAGAATCCCAGGCATCCCAGCATGGCCCTGCCGGCACCCAGTCCCTGGATCTTGGCTCCACAGGGTGGCCGAGCAGTGAGGGGCACCGTGGGCACCACAGGAAGGGGCTGGTGTTTCTGGATGCGTTCTCTGGGGTGGAAAGGAGTGTCACTGTCAGAAAGCCCAGGAACCACAAAGCATCCCGCGGACGGACTTTGAAGCCCACATTGTTTTCATCTGGATGTTATTATTAAAAAAGTCACTTGCATGTTTTCTGGTAAAACAGTTTGCTGAAATGTTTCCTCTTCTCCAGCTCAGACAAGAAACCGACAGCAGCACACGCAGGGCCTGTCCGTGCAGCATGTGGGCAGGGGGTGAGATGTGATGGAGGGGCAGCCAGCTCAGCAAAGACCTCTGCAAGTAATCGGGGTGGAGGTGGGAGAGGTGTCCTGGGCACCCAGGCGTTGCCAGGGGTGGATGACCCTGGGGTGCCGACCTCCCAGCTCCCACAGCTGATGCAGAGCCTCTCCGGGACACCAAAACGCGGCTGATTTTCCAGCACTGAGCAGCCCTGCTGCAGGCAGCGCAGGGGCAGAGGCTGAGGAAGACGAAGAAGAAGCCCAAGGGGCTCCCAGTGCTGGGGGTGCCATGAGGATGGGTCGCTCACTTGGGCGGCACAGCGCAGCACCGCACGGCCGGCACGGCTGCTCCCGTGGGGCTGGGCGAAGCTCAGCCCTTCCATGTTCGTGGCAGCTGCTGTGGCTGGGGCAGCCGAGGTCCTGCAGCGGCCAGCTCGTGGCCTTCTCTGATGCCAGCCAGCCCGCGTGGGGAGCACACAGTGAAGCTGCCGTAGTGCTGCAGAGAAATGATGTTGTCTCTAGAGGTATCTGATACAGCTAAACAGATAAAGATCTGATAAAGCAACAGGCTTGTCCAAAAAAGAAGCACAGCACTGCGATGGGCAGGGACCCGGGGGGGATGGCTGCTGCTGCATCGCTGAGCCAGTTCTTGAGAAGAAAGGGTGGCCTGCGCTTTGGAAACCACTTTCACCAACTGGTAAACCCAGAGGATCCCTGCTTAGCTGGAAACTACCCCTCCAACACAGCAAATTAATTATGTCCCAAAGACAGTGCAAGAAGCAGTGAGGAGGCCAGCTGGAAGCAGCACTGAGTCCTCTCGCACCAAGGGCCAAGTTCCACTTCAGATGACATCAGTGGGCGCTTTGACGGCGATGCCAATGTAATCAGGGGCTGTCCCGGGTGCAGACAGCTGCCTTCATGGAGAGGAGAAAATCCAGGCCTCTGGATGGTGCTTCCAGCACAAACGGTTCCCTCCCTGCTCTGCGTTTGTGAGGGGATTTGGAATGCATCGCCCTGCGCTGCGGTGCAGGCAGGCTCTGCCCTTGGCATGCACACGGCGTCCCCGAGCTGCTCAGCGGGACAGCGGTGCCCGGAGAGCCCGGCAAGGAGGAGCTGCTTTGGGACGGGGCATCCTGCCTCTCTGCATGCTGGCTGGGCAGGTGCCCCAGAGGACTGGGGAAGGTGGTGGGGGCTGCCCGGGGAGGCAGTGGGCAACCAAGTGTGCCTAGTCCCTTTGTCCCTGGGAGAGGGCGAGCGTGGCCCTGTGAGATGCTCTCAGCCCTGGGTCTGGGGATGGGGACTGGCAGAGAGCTGTCCCCAGGGCCTCTCCTTCACCTGGACTACAGACAGCGCAAAAACCTCACCGAGGGAGACCATTCCATGACAGTAAACAGCTCTGGTGCCGGTGCTTTGCCAGGTGATGCTCCGTGGGTGCAGCCCCGTGTGATGCGTGGCAGCCCGGGATGGATGTGTGCAGCTCACTCCGTCCCAAGCCGAGCTCGGCAGTGCCGCCCCTGTGGCTGTGGTGCAAAGGTGGGAAGCGGTGCAGGAGCAGAGGGAGGAGAGACCTAGGGCCAGCCCTGGGGGACACCGCAGTCCCCCTCAGCTGCAGTGGTGTGTCAGGGATGGTCCCTGCTCAGCCTTGGCATTTCAGCTTCCCACGCCCCTCTCTGCTTCAGCACCAGCCCTTCATGCGCTGCCTGCCTCGGGTGACAGGCAGGATGGGGACATCCCTTCTGGGAGCGAGCAGGGCAGCACAGACCATGGGCACAGGTCCGACATGGCTTGTCCAAGCCCATCCCCACGCTGCTTCCAAGCGTCAGCAGAGCCCAGCGGCCGTGCGGCGAGCTGGGCAGGCCTCGCGCCGTGCGCTGCCTCCCCTGCCAGCAGCGCTCAGGTTACACTTGACAGAGTGAAGTGGCAGCAAAATGGATTTAATTTATTTACTTTTTAAATGTAATGATGGAAAACAAAACATGTTGCAAAAGTTGTTTGTTTCGTACCAGCTCTGCACAGACCCACTGAGGAAGGAGTGGCTCCTGGCAGCTCTCGCTCTTCGGAGACCGGCGATTACTGAGCCGACACGCTGCGCCAAGGACCAGACGGCTGCTGGAGACACCCGCTGTCCCCAGGGGCTGTGCTGGGCACGGCCGAGCCCCAGAGTGGGCCATCCCCCCGGCAAGGCACCCGCAGGGTCGGAGTCGGCCGGGCTGCAGACCCGCTGCCCTGCAGAGGCGTAGGTACGGCAGAGAGGAGGAGGAGGAGGGAGCCCAAGCGAGTGATGAAGGCAGAGGGCACGGTCCTGCACGCCCTCCAGCAACACCCTTGGTCCATTTTGTCCCGCGCTTGCTGCAAGGCTTGGCACCCCTCTGGACTCAGCCCAGGGCAGGGACGATGCGGGGAGCGACCTGCCCTGCTCCTCTCCAGAGAAGGGGCAGTTGCCAATGCAGCCTGCACCTCCCAAGGTGGGACAGGGTGTGAGGACGAGGGGAGACCCACTGGCAGAGCCCACCCACCCCGCCGGCAACACAGGGAATGGGGTGCGCGGGCGTCCGGTGTGGAGCAGCCCTGTCACGCTGGGGCAACTGCTCTGGCAAGGGGCTCAGAAGCGGCGCGGGGCTGGGGCTGGGTCGTGCAGGAGGGAAGGTGGCTGGTGCACCCTGAAAGCCAGGCCCTGAGATGTTCCCTGAAACACCAGCCCCCTTGGACCAAACTTTCCTGTGGCACCATCAGCCCTCAAAATTTACGACGCACCACTGAGCCTGGGCATTGTCAAGCACCTAATTGAAAACATTGGAAAGGCAACACGGCAACAAGACCTGGGAGCCCAGTGCTGATGGCCACCCGGGTGCCCCGTGGCACCAGAGCCCGAGCACGGCGCAGCCGGTGTGCGGTGGTGGTGCGGGGCCGGAGTCCCGTTCACCGGGCACTGCCCAGCCCCAGATCCATCCCTGCAGGCGCCCGCGGACAGGGGATAGGCCCCGGAGAAACCTCCCACAGACGTGCTGCCTCTTGCGCGGGAGGGTGCTCTTTCCCAGAACTTCGGTTAGGAGATACTCATGAGTTAATTAATCCTTGAGTTTTTAAGCAGAGACATATTTATGAGCCTTGTAAGAGGCTGGGGCCTGGAGAGATATTTCTTTATTCTTCCTCCAGCTCAGCTGAAGGAAACCATAAGGGGAATGAACGACTGAGCCACGAAAGCATGGAAGATGGATTTCAGGCTGGTGATGGGGAAACAAAACCCAACTTGCCTGGGTGGGAGCGGTGGCCGAGTGACAGCTCCCTTCCTTTGTCTTCTCGTCCTTTGTCTACAGGGTGCTTGCTAGAGCCTGGCTGCCAGGGTATCTCCAGCGATTGAAGTGCAAAGCTCACATGTGGCATGAGAGCCCATCACAGGCTCCCCGGCCCCTTGGGGCTGGAGGGGGCAGCTGTTGTGGTCCCATTGCCCCTGTGCTGGCAGCACGCAGCACGGGCAATGCCGGGTGGTGCTTTGGGGTGAGGGTTCAGTCCCAGAGCTCCTGGCACCCAGCAGCTGGAGCCATCCAAAGAATAAGTAGCGAGGACGCAGGCTGGGACCGCGCTGCCTGCACCTCCCTTGGCACAGCCTTCCTCCCGCACGCGGCCCCCTCTTCTCCTCTGCCCTCGCCCGGCTGTGCTGCCCTGAGCGAGCTGGGATCGCCTCTGATTTCTGCTGCAGGGCATCCTCTGCACCCCTGCTCAAACACACCTCCGCACTGCACCGTGAGCAAGGTGTGGATGGGGATGGTGTTAAACCAGCCTTTCCTTCCCGCAGTTCTCGCCAGCAGCCTCCCAGTGCCCGCATGTGAGCTCTGTCCTCCAGGAGCCTGGCTGCCCCACCAAGGGGATCCGACGGGCTTTTCTCTCAAGAGCGCTGGGGCTCTGCTGCGAGCGGGTGGGAATTGCTGTCGGTCGCCTGCGGCCCGGGGAGCAGAGGAGTGCAGCAGTGCTGATTACATCAGCCAAGATGCTGACGGAAAAACAAGAGTGGAAGAAACATCCACTGTGCTTTTGCTGGGCTTCTCTACCGCATCACAAGCAGAAAGTGCATGATGGGGACAACGAGATGCCTTCCTGGCCAGGGTGCATTTTTCCAGGCTAAGAGCTTGGAACTGAGGCTATTTTGCTTTATTCCTGTTCTGCTTAGGACATTCCCTGTCTCTCTGCAATCACCCATTTATCTATCCACCTCAAATGATGCTTCCCCAGCTTTACTGCACATCTTGGCCAACAGCGGCAGAGAAATGTGGCCACCACATGTTGGCAGCAATTGAATCCTGGGCACATTTTTTCTCTGCACAGCCTTTAAGCTGTGGGAACCATTTCAAAGGAAACCATTCCCCCTATAACATGCTTGTGATCTGAAGATGTCTATTTAGATGGCAGCCCGGCATTAATTTAGCAATTCACTACAGAGTTTGGCGTGATGTTTAAAGCACTAAAATAAATTGTGGTGAAGCCGTTTCCCTCAAACCAGATTGTGTGGTTTACATTATTTGTCAACCTTAAGTACAACTGGCATGTTTGTATCACTCATGCAAAGCCCCATTGTGCCTCTCTAGAAGGGGGAAGAATCGGCACAGAAAAGCATCCAAGTTCCTGCCCCGGCAGTTGCATGTCCCTGGGAGATCTGCCCCGGAGGCACACGGCCCAACAGGCTGGAAGAGAGCCGGGGCTTTCCTCAAGATGATGGGTGTTAAGTGCAGGCTCATATAGGTTAGATTACAAAGGGCCGTTTTAATCAGATGCAGATTTGTACTTTCTGCCTGCAGTGCCTGAAATCCAGTGAGCCGCAATGACTTAGACACGCACACACAAGCGCGCACGCATGTATGCTGCCATGCGAACCGGGCTGCGCGGCTAAGCTGGCCGGCTGCACGCCCACCGAGGACGGTGCCCGCCACGGATGGTGCCCACCGCCAGCACCGGGTGACAGCCTGGCCCTGCTGCCCTGCGCTGGGCAGCCTCTCGCCCTGCCTTGCATGCCCGGGAGCCGCAGGGAGGGAAGAGGCAGGTGAGGGGGAGGCTGCCCCAAGCCTCTCGGGAGATGCTGGGTGCTTTGGGGCTGCCTCCTGGCAGCTCCCCTCTCTCTGGAGAGGCTGGTTTGATGCCCCAGCCATGCAGGAGGCCAAAGGGAGCCAGGACGGCCTCACACAGGAGATATCTGGGGAGGTGTTTGCCTCTGGCCGGACTGAGGTGGAGCACCAGGCACCGCTGCGGGGTCTCCCTGTCTCTCCCAGCCATGCCTGGGCTGTTGCAATGCCACCAGACCTGGCGGGTCCTGCTGCCTTTGGCCATCGGCATGCCGCGGGCCATGTGTGGGGTCAGGCAGGGACAGCAGCAGGTTGGAGGGGTGAGCTGTGGTGCTGTGCCTGCCTCTGGGTGAGCAGGCGCGATCCCGCCTGTGATCTCAGTGTTTTATCCCTTCCTTCCGTTCCCCCGGTCCCTGCAGCCAGAGAAATCCCGGGATGGCTGTCACGGCTCTCCGCAACACAGGCCGGCTGGCAGCGCAGAGGCAATTTTATTCCTCCACCTCCCAGCGACTCGCTAATGCCAGGAGAGCTGTCCTGCGGAAGCAGCCAAGGCTTTGCACTGACACGATTGCACTCGCACGTCTCCTCCAGCCTTGAGCTGTTGCATCTCTCACGGAGGGTGCTCCCCACCACCCAAGCTGCCCCAGGGTGCCGGGACCACAGTGCAGGTCTGCTCTGCAGGGAAGGGGCACCCTCCCTGCCCTCCGCTCGGACGGTCTCGTCATGTGCCCTGGGTCACCATCCAGTGAGCAAGGGTTCTCTGTCCCCACTGCCCTGGTTCCACCGTGCCACCCAGCCCCTCTTCTGCATGTCTGCAGACCCGGTTCAGAGCACCTTCCCCGAGTTCAGCGGGCGCGTGCCCTCCATGCTCTCCCGCAGTTCACCACAAGGCAGCATACGCTTGGAGAGCAGGAGCTCATCAGCTGCATTTCTTCTGCAGCATCTCCAATTGCAGGAGACACCCAATTGCTGGAAATTTCATTCAGAAACTACGAAACTCTGCTTCTCCCCAGAGCCGTCCATGCGTGCTCTGGCCATGTTTGTGCTTTCATTGGATGGTGGCAGAAACTCCCTTGCTCATACGAAAATCCAAAGGGACAGAGCAGAAGCAGGGCCAGGCTGCACAGGCATCTGGCAGCCTCTGGATGCGGGCGCCCACCCCCTCTCGTATCCCACACCCCGCAGCCCCGGCAGCCGCACAGCCAGTGCCCAGGTAGCCTGTCCAGCGTTTGTCCTTGGCAATACTTTGGATGAGACATTGCCCAGTGCAAACACATTGTACTAAGGGCAGCACAAAAGCTCCCAGCCATGGCATTAAATAATTGTCACATTTTTCTCCTGTAAGGATTAACGTTCCTGCTAACCTTGCAAACCCTCATTGAACTATTGTCACCCCCCGAAACGCAGCACAATCGCCAAGGGATTAGGGTGTCTGCGGAGCAGCCTGTCCTCCCTATTGTGTGCTCCCGGCGGGGCGAGGAAATCCTGCGACATCAGCCGATGAGCCTCTGCAAACTCACTGCAGGGCCAGGCACAAGGCAGCCCTGGGGGCTGAACGCCTGCGGTGGCACCCGGGAGCTGGCCCTGCGACGGGCAGGTGGCTGGGAGCACGGCCAGGCCCGTGGCACCTGTGCTTGGGGCTGCCGTCCCGGCACGGGCGAGCGCTGCCGTGGGCACCAGGGAGCCAGGCGGGCACCCAGCCCCGTCCCCTCCTGGCAGCTGGTCTCCTGGCTCAGCTCTGCCAGCTGCCGGCCACTGCCCGCACCGGGCTCCTGGGCCTTCTAAGCCAGATGAGCGCGTTCATAAATGTAAATGCTGAGGAAATCCCATAAAAATTTAACAGGAAATATGGAGCCATAAAGGGAAGCCCTTGGCATTTCTTGCCAGCTGCTGGCAATGCCCGCTGTGCATGCTGCGCGCAGGCACCTGGCAGCTGCAGCAGGACCTCGGTTGGGACAGACTGCATTAGCATCTAGTTCCCACGGCCCTCCCTTCGGAGCAGGAGGAGAGGAGCATGGCAGCAATGCAGACCGATGCTCTCGGGAGCAGGACTTTGGTTTCTGCAGAGCTTAGTCTCGCAGACATAGAGCGCAGGCAGAAGCCATGTCGCAAGGATGCAAGAGCAAAAAAGAATGCAAAAGCAAACACAAGATTTATGCACGTAGGTCCCAGGAGGGTCTTACAGTGCTTAGAAATTACAATACATATTGTCATCCCAACCCTCGTGTTCAGTAGCAAAGGAAAAGAAGTGGGAAGTGCCTCCAGATCTGGAGCCATTGCACAATAAGAAAGAATGGAAAACAACCTTCTCTGCTTGTCCCCAACATCTGGATCCTGCATCAGCATCCCCACTCCCATGGCACCTTCCGAAGAGAAAGAACTGTCCCCTCCAGAGAGAAGTGGGGAGGATGGAGAGAGAGGAGAGTCCAGAAAGAGTGTGGGGCACAGGGAACAGCGCCCAGCATCCTTCTGATGTGCCCGGTTTGTCTTGCTCAACCAGCAAACACCAAGTGCCTGCTCCACTCCTCTGCTCAGCGCAGATAAGGACTCTTCCAGACACGGTGAAGTCTCCGTCATGGATGGCTGTCAGTTTTTTGGTCATTCATTGCTGGCAGAGGGCTCGATCAGGCTCTCGGAGAGGTGGCTGGGTTGGGGCTTCTTTCCTGCAGACCTGCACGAAGAGGATCTGCAGTGGCAAAAGCAGCATCTGGACCCCTGCAGCCCAGTGGGATCTGTACTTGCCTGCTCTTTGGCAGGGCACTCGGTACTTGGAAGCCAGCACTTGCTCATTGTTACTGCTGTGCAATGGGATTTCACGGCAGTTTTTCATCAGCTTTGCACGTGTTTGATCATATGAACGGGGACTGAACCTCCCCACAAGTGACAGCAGCCTGGCTGCCCAGGGTCCGTTGGGGTTTTGGGGAAAGATGTCCGTTCTCATCCAGAAACTCACTGTCTTCTCTGTGCACGTGGGCAAAATTTGGCTTCTCTTTTCTGGCGTCATTGCAGGGGAACAGCTTCTCCCTCTGCCTTGGGGACGTGCAGGGAAAAGAGCATTCCTAAAACATGCCTTCAACAAAGAAGTTTGGAAGAATATAATGCCAGCATGAACATAAAGAGAAGGAGCAGGTCACCCAAAGCTCAAGTGTATTTCCTTTTCATTGGGCTTTGCTGGTGGGTGGGAGCGAGTGTCCTGGGAAATGGTGGGGGTGGCCGTGGGACGCCCTGGGGCTGCACCGGTGACACTGTCCTCAGCACCATCTCCCAGGGGATGCACCCTGGGGCACATGCTGAGGGCTTGGCTGGTTGTTGGCTGTACGGCAACCGGGAGCTCCCCCTGCTAAATCCTGCAGCAGAAACTTCCCCTGGACACCTCTGCTGTAGGTGTTATGTCAGCTTTGCACTTTAATCCATTTTACTGCATCTGGAGAAGCTTTGAGAAATGAGTGCTGCAGTCAAGCTGGCTCTTCTTGGACTAACGTCATGGGGCTGAAATGGGCAAAGGAGGACTGCTGGGGGCACTCGGAGCCTCATCCTGTGCCACTGTGAGACTGCTTCTCATTGAACTCTTCTCAGACCATCCCTCATTTTCTATCAGGGTGTCCATTTGCAAAAGCAGGTGGTGATTCTGGTTACCAGGATCCATCCTGAGACATCTGGAGGGAGGCAGATTTTCAGGAAATAGCAGCAGATGGGCTCAGTGGCTGTTGAAAGTTAGGCCCTTCCTATGTCATCCTGAAGTTTCCAGTGGGTTTTGAAAATACAAGCACTTGCAAAAATCTCCATCTCCCAAAGGCAGAAGGTGGTGATGACCCCACTTTGCTGGTCTGGCTCCTGCACGGGGCAGAGCACAGTGCAGACCAGCGCTCGGCCACGCACGCACAATTGCACCAGTGAAATTGGGAAAGTTTCACTGGATTCATTTTTCACCAGAGAAGGTCATGAGGTCCAGGATGGTTGTCCCATGCTGGGAGGAGAAGTCGGCTCATGCCAGCACAGCCACCAAGCACGGCGGTCCAAGCTGCCGGCGGGCCGGGGCATCCGTGTGACCGATGGCTATTGGCTATTCCGGAGCTGGTTTCCATGAAGGCTTCTTCTTTTTTGTAAAAATGTTGAACAATTCTGGATTCATCCCCATGTGGACCGGGAAAAATTTTGAAATCTTGAACATTTTTGAGGGCTTAAAAACAATTTCCCACCCAGTTATAGCCACCAGTCTCATCAGGATGTGTTTGAAACCACTCCAGCAGGAGCTAAGCAGAGCTGGTCTCAGCTGGATACCGCTCTCGACGAGAAATGCCGTGGTCAGGGGTCATGTTTCTTCAGAAAAAAAAAAAGTATCTTCAAGAGCTCAGGAAGTTATTAGTGTCTGCTAACAATAAGAGCTTTGGATTGATTCAATAGATGCTCATTTTAATTGTAAAATGCCAGTAATGAGAAATGTGCCATCCAATGACTCATTTTTCCCTTGTAAAAATTATTGGACATTTTTATTAGTTTTACAAATGACAGGACCTCGTATTTCTGAGAACACTTTATACAAGCCTTGCACAAGCCCACTCTCATAAAAGCGTGTCTGTGGTGACATCCGGAGCCACAAGAAGGGGAGCGGTAGAAAGGCCCAAAGTGGTGAGGACAGCCCACAAGTGGAACTGGCAGGACCGAACCCCAAGAGGGTGGGAAGGGGTGGATACAGTGCCGGAGACATGAGCTTCGGCGCTCCTTCCCAGCAGTGCCTTTCTGGAGAGGCACGGGGCAGACAGGGGGATGGGTACCAGCCAGCACCCGGAGATCCACCCGGCGCAGAGCCCCGGTGTGGGGCAGCCGCGCCGGCACTGAGCTGCCGCCCGGGTGGGCGATGCGCCGGACACAGGGAGGGCAGGACCCAGCCCCAGCCGGGCAGAACTGAGCCAAGGTAAGCACCGTCCCCAGCCGTGGCCCCGGGCAGAGCGGGACAACGTGACCTCCTCCTCCACTCCCAATGGAGACGTCGCTTCGTGCCGTTAACCCCAGCGCCTGGCTTTATCCATCTTGGCGTTATCTCTGCCAGCAGACAGCAGGGGCACGGGGTGCGTTGGGCTGACCGCGGAGCGCTCCTGCCCTTGGCTTGCCAGAAACAAGATAAGGGGTCGAGCGTGGACGGGGAGCAGGGGGCAGGGGGCACAGGGACAGCCTGGACCCAGCCTGGCTGCGGTGGCGTCTGGACGGGGCTGGTGGGGAGTGCCGGCAGGGTGTTCCTCCTTCTCCGGAGAACAGAAGAGCTGCTTTGGCCAGATCACGGTCTTTTATAAAATCCAAGCAATTTCCCATGGAGAATTAATTTGCAGAAGGGGGGAAAATCATTGTAGTGAATTTCTCATTTCAGCATTTCATTTCTCCTCTCTTGTTGACATTTTTTGTATTTTTGTTTACATCTCCTCATGACAAGTCATCCGTCATCCTGCGCAGTGTACCATGAGCTGGCATGATATGACATAATGCAAGAGCTGAGATAGCCTACTACTTCTATTTTAGTTTGGAGGATATTTTAAACTTTATGTTATCCAGGAAATTTCTGAAATATTTGTCTTCATTCCAAGCCAGAATGAAAACAATTTTTGAAATGTCGGAAGTTCCCGTAAAACAAGTAGCCAGAGCTTCCAGCTCTGCCGCCGCGTGTGACAGGATGGCCGGTGGGGAGGCCCTGGTCCTGCGCGGGAGGTTGGCAGTGGGCAGGCAGTGGGCGGCAGGCAGTGGGCAGCGTGTCTCTCTCCACCCCTTGCTGCAGCCTGGTACGCGTTTGCTTTCCAGCAGCACAACTGCAATCGTGGATTTAGGAAGGGGGTTTAACGGGAGAGATGGGTGAAGGAAGGGCACGGGGAGAGCGCCTGGCACATCCCTGTGCCTGCTGCTGTTGACGGGGTCAACTCGGAGCCAACATAGACCACAGCCTCCCAGCATTGTCCAGGCAAGGAGCTGGGACGGGCAGCAGGACGTACGACGGCGTACAGCCGAGGGCAATGGGGACAGACAGCTCTGCAGTGAGCCCATGCAGCAGGCGCAGCCCGGCATCTCCTTTCCCATCTGGGGCAGGACACAGTGCTGGGCTGGGAGGGCTGTAGAGGTTGGGTCGTGACAGCTTCCTCCAGCACCGTTCTTGGTCAGTGCAGTTCTGGGCCTGCCTGCGGGCTCAGTCCACCCTGACGCCTTGCAGAGAAGACTGAGCCTGTGTGGGGCAGAGGAGCGACCCAGCAGCCTCCCCGTGCTCCAGGGCAAACGGCTTCCTCACGCCAGAATGTGCCATGGTCACTTTGCAAACCCTCTCTGGTTTGTGGGGCAGCAGCCCAGGGAGGGAGAGGCTTGGCCGGCAGTCAGGGGGCTGCAGGCAGGAGGAATCTGCTCCGAGCCGCCAGCCCCAATGGTGCATCTGCTGATTCTGAGCTGCTGCGGGACAGGCAGCGCTCTGCGGGCATCGCAGGAAGCCAGGGTTCCCGTATCTGTGTGTCTGGGTAGCAAGTGCTGTCAGGTTCCCAAAGTATTTGCCTTTGCCTCTGTGCTGAGACGCTCAGTCCTCAGAGCTTTGTTTTGTGTACTCTGTGAACCGACAATTTGTAAAGACATGCTGCTGGGCTAATCCTCTATCAGCTCCCAGAGCAGAGACCAGCTGGGATCTGGCAGCTCTCTCCCTTCTCCCACTTCAGTCTGCTAAAACAGCGAGTGTCTCTGTATCCAGTAGCTTACAGGTTTTGACTTATACGCAAAGCAGAGCAGCAGCTTTCTGCAGTCAGCAGCTGGGACTGCACAGGCACGTCCCGCGCCGGCACAACGACCTGCTGGGCGGGCACGCCGGCTGTGCCAACAAGGTGCTGCGCGCTGTGCCGAGTCCTGGGGGCGATGCCAGCCTTGGTGGTGAAATCATCTTGGCTCTCTCCTGGCTTCTGAGCCGTTGTTATGCCCTGGAGACGCTCTTAGGGAAGGGAGCTCTTTCCACGGCACGGTTTGCTGTGGCTCCAGTCCACTAGCTAATGCAGCAGGGAAGCAATAAAATTAGACTCTAAAAAAGGTATCTTCCTCTTTGTGTGCAGGAAACCTCATACACTGCATGGACCTTTACACAGTAGCACCATGAATCTTGAAACTGGGCTCTGCTGAGTCCCAGCCTGCCGGCTCGGTGAGCAGCATGCCGTGCTGGAAAAGCACTGGGCAGACCACTAGGAATGAGGAGACGGATGTGCTACCTTATTCAAGGAGGTTTGGGAGACTAGGGAGAACTTGGATCTCCGAGGTGCTGAGATTTCACCAGGGCCAGGAGTTGGTGCGTGGATAGGTGCCGGCTGGCATCAAACCCCGGGTTTTTCCCATCAGTTACCAGGTAGTGATCATGGAGCTGGAACGACTGTGCCCTCATCCTGGGTCTGCTAAGGAGAAAGGCTGGCACAGTGACATCCCCAGCGAGCCAGCTGTCAGTGGAGAATAAATACAGCCCTGAGAGCTGCGCTGCACCCCAGGCTGCTGCATGCAATTTGGAGGAGGCAGAGCAGCAGGATGCTGCTGGTAACCACTGGCTGCCCAAACAGACACCAGTGTCACCACAGACTGGCTGGCTCGCTCCAGCCTGACCCCGGCTTGCCCGCGCCCACTTGCTCCCGATCCCAGCCAGTGCCACTGTGGTTCAGTTTGGGGTTAGCCATGACTGGTGCCACTGGAGACACTGTGGGGCACCCCAAAACCTTCAGTGCCTCTTTGCTGAAGTCCCACTCTGACAGGACAGGCCGGGCTGTGCTGCCCGTCTTGGGCTGTCCCCTCCGGCACTCCGAGAAACCCGCTGGCAGAGCTGTGTGTGTCGTGCCCATCGCTGGACTGTCCCCGTCCCAGGTTTGGGATTGAGGTCCTGGGGCCATGCCCATGGCACCAAGGTGCAGCTAGCACAAGAGGTGCCCCCTCCATTGCCTCGTGGGCTGTATCTGAGAACAACGGGGGTTTGGGGGGGCACATAGCTGAGGGACCAGCTCTGCAGCACACGGGGAACTGCCCCAGGTCATCCCAGGTGCCAGTGGCTGAGCAGGGACCTGGCTTGCCCTAGTTGTCCCCCTGCTCCCAGGTATGTGCTATGGGGTGGGAAATCTGCTGCTGGCCAAGACCAGCACAGGGCTGGCATTCACCCTTTGCAAAGACAGGCAGCGTCTCCCCACGATGAGAGGGTGAGGCAGGGGAAAAGGGACAAGGGTCCCCCACCCATCGCACCCGCAGTGGAGAGGGGTCCTCTGTGGGCAGGGGACGCCTTGGGACATTGCAGGAGCCAGGTGTCTGTTGGGCTTGTCCCTGGAAAATGCGGTCATCCTGCAGCCCTCCATGGGAAGGTACCAGTGCTGTTGCTCTGCATGTGAAGGGCCTGTGATTTTTAAGAAAACTCATTTTGAAGCTGACTGGAGTCTGTCAGACCAAATCAATTGCAGTTTCAGTGAGCCACTTGTTTCTAGTTTAACCCTGGGAAAGCAACTGGGCTACAAATGTTTACCTTATGAGGTAAACCATCAATATCCTTGAAACTTTGATTAAAAAAAAATACTAGACTAGAGCATCTTGTGGGTTTCTTTTTTTTTTTCCTGATTCGTTTCACAATATGCCAGAAGCATGGCTTGAGTTAGGGCTTTGGCAGGGGCTTTTATCATGATGGATATAGTGGAGGATAGAAAAGAAATTTGGTTATCAGAGGATGCCAGAACTCAACTTCCTAGCACATACATTTAATAACGCAAAAGTTCTCCTTTAAAGGTCTCCTTAGAACAAATCCTAGTCATCACAAATCCATGGAGATAAATTAAATTATATTTTAATAGTGGAGAACTCATTCCCAGGCCAGGCGCAACAGTGAAAGTATGTTCTCCCTTAGACAAAAGTAGCCTCATCTTCCATCAAAATTCTGAATGTTACCATATGAAAAATTTAATTGGAAATGAAACCCCAAAGCTCTCAGGGCAGAGGCACCACCAGAGGCTGTGATGGCTGTGGCAGCTCTCTTGCCGACATTGAAATCACTGGAGGATTATTATCCTGCCCCCTTGTAAATGAAAAGGCATCTCCAAGAAACAGCATTTAATCTGTATTTGCTGGAGCTGCATCTGGAGGCGGCTGGCCACAGTTTTGTCCAGCGTGACCTAAGCTCTTCCTCAGGGAGCAAAGATGCAAAGCAAGGAGAAGCATGGTGCTTCCATACAGGCTTCTGGCTGACGCCTGCCTGAGCGTCCTCGCCTTCGCCTGGGATCATTGTTTTCTGCTCTGCCATCTTCTACAGCCAAGCTCAATCCTTTCACTTCTTCATGCTGACATTGTGAAGGTACGTAAAATCCGTACAAATGCTTCCCGTGCAGACACAGGTATTTAAAGCAGATGGTGTGTGCAGTAAGTGCCGCAGTACGGTGTGATGTGGGGTGATATGGGCAGGATCTCGAGGTCCTGCATGATGAACGCTTGCAAAAACTGAGAGAAAGGGGGAAAAAGGCAGAAAGAGAGCGGGAAGAGTTGGGGCAGCTCTTCTGCTCGTCCCATCTGTCGGGCTGTGAGCCTGGAGACCGGGGCTACTGCCGCAGCATGGCAGGCTCTCCCGCCCTTCACTTCCTCATCTTCCCCTCATCCTCCCCATCTCAGCCTCCCCCTGCCCCTCGCCCCAGCCCTGGGATCCTGAATCCCCACTCTCTGCCCTGCTTCCTCCATCCCTGAAAGCAGTGCTCGGCCCCCGCGCTGCCCAGCCTCCTCCTTGCAGCTCCCTGCAGCGCCCGGGACTGGGCCTTGCTCCTTTCAATGTCTGTACAATTACAAAAATCCCTTGGCAGAATTAGCTCCTTGCAGAGCACTGCATTC
Source organism: Tetrax tetrax (assembly GCA_009806455.1). Lineage (NCBI taxonomy): Eukaryota > Metazoa > Chordata > Aves > Otidiformes > Otididae > Tetrax > Tetrax tetrax. Next base: position 186,233 of record WHYT01017054.1, read on the forward strand.
AATTAATTATATAGTTTAAAACACAATACGTAGACATGTCCCTTCCACACCAGCCAAGCTTTTGGCTCCGCTGGAAATCTCTGAAAAGCCGCGGTGCAGCAGAAGGCAGGCTGTACACACAGCCCTCACTGGGCTCCTTCAGCATGGTCACAGGAGAGAGTCTTTAATTGTAATTAAAATAATTCTAGGCGTACTGCAAATGTCTCAGAGAATACAGTGGAGCAAGCACATTTGTACAGCTTTCTCTGCACAAGGATCCCTTCAATGTATGTTTCCAGCTGATTGATTTATGCTGGTTTCAGTACGGTGATGTTCCTGCCTGCCTGGCCCTGGGCTGACCTGCGCGGCTCCATCCCAGGGTACGTGTGTCTGCCGTTAGCGGGGACACGGGGACAGGCATTATTCACCCTTCAGTGCCGCTTCGGTACAGCCTGGAGCACCAGTGTCAGTGCTGCAGCCCTTTGCAGGTCAGCAGGAACCTCCAGCTCGTGCCTGCGGAGTTCCCAAATTGCCCCAGGGTCCCAAAATCATCCAAGAGTACCTAAACAGCCCCAGAGTCCCTCCGCCAGCAGCCTGCTCTCTGCGAGGGCACAGCTGGGGCAGCGAGCAGCTGAGCCATGGGCTCACCCCGACCCCAGCCGCTCCCGAGCCCCGTGTCGGTCCTGGAGCCAGCCCAGCCACCGTGGCTCTCTGCTCTCGCTGCTGCAGGTCACTGACAGGGGGACTCGGGACTCCCGAGGTCACCAGCCTGCATCTCCATGCGGTGATGGAAGCCCACAACAATTACAAGCTTCCTGCGTGTCCTTCCTCTAGGGTTTTGTCACACATGATGTCTCACATCTGGGATCTGACCAGTTGGTGGGGATGGTAGTGCTATTTACATGCCAAGCTGTAGCTTTTTTACCCCCAGCCGTTTCAGGGCTTACAGCTATTGTGTGGGTTTTTTTAATGTTGCAAGAATTTATATTGGGAAAAAAAAGTGCTTTTTTTTTTTTTCTTTTCTCAATGCCCTGGGAAATGTCATCCAGCAGGAATGTTCCCAAGAGTTACTCGTGGCCGAGAGGAGGATGGGCTCGAGCAGGGGCCCGCATGCCCAGCTCCCACCGCTCTGCCCATCCTCCTGCGACCAGCTGTTCAGGCTGTGGTTCCCCTGGGTGCCCCATCCTAAATCCCCAGACTCTGCCCTGTGCTCCCAGGAAAGTGAGGCCAGCCTGGTCCCACGGCAGCATCAGCTCCTGCCCCGATGCTGCTGGGCACAACAGCAGTGGAGGCAGAAGGGAGGGGACAGAAGCCTGGAGAGGGACAAACTGTTCATGGTGCCGCTTCTGCTGCAGAGGCTCTTGGTTTTGTGTCCTCTTGGCTGTGCCAGTGGCCTCTTCCACTTCCAGCTCTGGACAGAGTTACAAGAAACACTGGAAGTCCCAGCCCTGTGGTGTGTCATCATTTAAACTCGTCTTTAACAGAATCCCAAAGCAATTTACTTTTCCCGAACAACAAAGCCCCCAGAGCGATACTGGGAGAGGCAGGGCTTCCCTCGCGAATGTCGGTGGCTCCCGCACCTCCCTGCCCTGCCCTGCTCGCGGGGGCTGGATGCTGTCCTTGGCTGCTCCTTGGTTGTCCCCTCACATGCTGGCCCATAGAGCAGACACTGCTTCAGCCCGAGGTGCCATGTGCTCTAGAAATGGATTAGCACTGTGTGATGGATCAGGGCCTCAGCTGGGTTTGTGGAACAGCTGGACTTTCGTCTTTGGGAGAGCGATTCATCTCAGGCGGGGTTGTGAGAGCACAGGGAGGAAGAGCTGAGGTATTTCAGGCAGGATGAGAAGGCTGATCTTCCCCATGAAAAAGTGAGGTTTCCATTGATTGCCCCATAGTGAAGGTGCTGCGTGCCTTTTTCCAGGCTCAGCAGCACATCACAGACCACTTCCACAGAACAGAAAAGGCTGCAGATGGAATTGTCCATGTTCGCCAACAGCTTTGCTATGACCCCAGCTTCTGGGGGCAAGGCTTCACCTTGCAGATGTGAAGTAAGGTGACCTCTCCAGGGACTGACACAGGGATGGGGCAGGCGCTGGCTGGTGGAAGCAGGCACGGCTTGGCCGCGGCTGTTTTGTATGACCTGATGACAACACACTCAAAAATCCAGCTCCAGGAGCAGGTACCAAGGGAAAAAAAAAAAAATGAGGAGAAAGAAATAGCAAGGAGATGCCAGTCTGCTTTTCCTTTTCTTCTGCCAGGATCCAGAGTGGCCCTCCACCCTCCTGCATGCCAGGGGATGCTGAGGGATGCAGATGGAGCAGCTCCTCAGTGGGACCCCCATGCCCTGAGCGCCCCCGCTGTCCCACCAGCGCTGCCCACCTCCCCAGCCCCAGAAGTTTCGTAGAGGAAATGTTATAGAAAAAATTGTAGCAGCTCCTGCCTCTACAAACACAGTGTGCTGCTGTCCCTGCCAGAGCTCGGTGCTGGTTTGCCTCAAGGAATCTGTGAGATCCGCCCTGCTGTGATCTGTAACAATATTGGGATTAAATTAGCTTCCCTGAGCTGCAGAGGGGTCAGCGTGTGAGGCCCCCCGGTTAATCCAGCAGGCCAAAGAGAACAGAAGCCTCCCTGCATTGGGAAAGGAAAACAACGGGGTCTGTTTGCAATCCGTGGAGCTAATTCAAACAGCATTCCTCAAACAACAGGGGAAAAGGGCCTTCGAAGCAAATGAGAAAGGAGCGTTTCCCAAACATGTGCATAACGTCGCTCCTTGGAAAGAGGCGAAATATCCAGCCTGTGTGGGGCGCAGTGTCAGAGAGCCCGGCAGGCATGAAAGAGAGATCCTGAAAAGCAAGGTAGCTCGCTGGGGTGCACATGTCCGCCACCCGAACTCTGCCTCCCTGCATGAAGCGAGTCGGCCCTGCCGGACCTCTCTCCACCTGCCCATGGCGGCCCAGGGCTGCACCCGGCAGGCCGCCCGCGCCACGTCTGGGGCGGGATGGGGCATGCGGATCTTACTCTTCCTTCACCCACCAAGAGTTTTACACAGAAGTTATTTTCACGGCTCTGCAGCTCGCGGAGCTGAGCACCAAACCGGGGGGATTTCCTCGGGGACACTCCTGGAGGGAGACACGCTCCCTGGCACGGGCTGCCCCTCCACGCCAGGGCAGTGAGCGCCGCTGCCCGGCCGAAAGCCCAGGCTTGCTTGCTCTGCCTGGGACGAAGAGGCATGCCTGAGTGATCCTGTCAGAAAGTCAGCTCCCACTTCCTCAGGTGGAAGGCATGATCCTGCGCGCCCCCCCGCCTGACCCCACAGCGTGGCTTGTGCGGCCTGTGTCAGGAACTTGATAGTTGTCTTTGCAACCAGAGCAGTTGTTTATGCAATAAGTTAGGCACTTGGGATAACTGTATTACTGGGGACTGAGGACTGCAGGTGTTCAGATATTATTAAAAACAATTGCCCGGGCTATCAATCATTCTGTAGGAGATAAGCCTTCTGAGAAGCAGACCTCTTTGTCAAAGCAGGGTGCAGAGAAGCAGCACACCGCGTCAGAGACAACTTCAGGATGTTCTTGCTTTCCTTCTGCTTTCTCGGCGAGCGTCTTTTTTTGCTTTTTGCTTATGCTGAGATATTATCAAAGGCTGATGAGGCACCAGGGATGAGTAATGCACCCTCTGTGCCAGCCAGGAACTTGTAGGCACTGGTACCTGCCTCTGCACACAGGGTTAATGTTGAGGGCACAGAGCCCTGGGTCTGACAGAAGCTGTGGTGCTCAGCGCTGGAGCTGCTGGGTGCAGACCTGCTGCCTCTGCCCCAGGGTCCCCCCTGTCCTCAGCTGTGCCCGGAGGCTGAGGGACACAGCTCCTGCAGGAAGCAGCTCAGCTACAGCCTGGAAGTCCCCGTGGGCAGGGCAGGATTTCCATAGATTTCCCCTGGCTGACAGAGGCAGAAGAGGATGCAGGGAACAAACAGGAGAGCGATGAACCCAGACCAAAAAATGGCAGGTTTTTAATGGGGAGCAGAACCATGCACTTGAACAGCTGGCTGAGGGACATAGGGGAGTTGGCACATCCTCTGCTGTCCCCTCAGCTTCGTGCAGAGCAGGACACAGAGCCCGGCCGGGGAAAGGCTGGAGCCGAAAGGGCAGGGTTGCCCAGGCTGGGTGATACCTGCAGTGCAGGATTGGACCTGCTGCTTGCTTTTCCACCTAATGCGACTGAAACCGGTGAAATCAGGTGCCCTTTGTCCGCTCTGCGAACATCCCAAAGCCCCTTTCCCCGCACAGCATGTTCCCGAGCTGCGGGACACCGATGATGCTCCGGGAGCTGGGACTGCCGTTCCTGTGTGGCCCGGCCACAGGACCCAGGCTGCTGGGCACCTGCTCAGCGAGGACTTCTGTGGGTGACAGGGAAAATCTCCCAAGTCAGCAGCTCTGCTTTCAATCTGGAGCCGCTTGGCGTTTTCACCCTGCTAAAATGTGGAATTTCGTGTCCTTTTGTACAAGAGAGAAACAGCCTGTTTAGGATTAATTCAGGATCAGCCTCAACAGCCATTAACTAAAGAAAAACAAAACGGTAAATTAGCTGCCTGTCAGGAGGGGAATAAATGTGGGTCTTGATGCTGGATTTATTGTGGAGGGTGTTAAGGCAGGATTTAGTGTGATTTACTGTCCTCTGCAATGATACCTTCTAACACCAAGGAGCTGGCAAGCACGCCTCCCTTGACTTCAGTCAGATGTACTGCTCTGTTCGCTAATTATTGCCGTGTCCAGTAGCCCTGTTCTTGCAGCTGGGTTTGTCAGCATTTCCATTATAGAGCTCTGTCTTCGAGGTTTATTGCTCAGTTATAAACATTTGCTCCAGACTGAAACTTGATCTACAACTGTCAACTGCAGTTGCAGTGCTCTGAGAGAGATTAGGAACAAAAAGGTTTGGCTGTTCAATGCAAGCATAATATACAAGATCTTGGGTTTGTGAGATTTTTTTCACTCTTGCAGTCATCTACGTGATTTTGTCCCAGAGCAACATTTGATGGTACTTCAGAATTTCCGAGAATATGAAAAAACCTCCAAATAGAGACAGGAAAGGTCTTTAATGTGGAGGCTTGCAACAGTGACCGTTTTGCATCTGCCCAATATTTAAACCACATTCGCTAAGGGTCCTGTGCGATAGCGATGATCTCAGAAGGTATTGTTTACAAGTAGGGACATTTAACAAGGTGCCAAAGAAAATTCAGGATGAATTGAACTTCCGTATATACGTGAATTAACACAGACACAATGCAAAGGAAATGCTGCATAAAAGGTGAATTTTCCTTCTTGCCTGTTCTGGGCTATTTTGCTTCTTTGTGTTCATACCTGTCCCCACATAAGCTGCTGTGCAACGCAGAGATGATTGCAAGTATGTGAAGAACACAAGTCCATGGGACTCTTCAAACTCCAGCATGTCTGGGGGACTGCTCCATGCCACATCCCATACCCCAGCCCTCCTCTTCCTCGAGGCTGCCAGGTCCGTACTGAGCCCCATGATGAGCTCCAAGGCTCGTGTTGGGGGCTGTTGGGGATGCACAGGGACCGTCTTCAGCGGGGGCTCGTGGGCAGCAGGGTGTCGAAGGGGACATGCCCTGGCCCCAGCAAAGGACCTGGCAGGGGATTCAGGAGCCACCGTAGGGCCCGTAACAGCCTTTGGAAGAGCCTATGCCCTCCGGCTGCCAGCTAGGAGCCCTGCAAGCTTGGGGAGGATCAAGTGAAGATAATGCTGCTCCTCATTGCTTCAAGACTTTTGCTAAGCACTGCATGGTGAGTCACCCTGCTTGGCATGGGTGTCTCACCCATCAGCATGTTGTCCTGTGATGTCCCTAGGAACACTTGGAAGCTAAGACAGAATTTTACGCAGTACTGAAGAATTATGGCATCTGCTTGGGTGGATCTTACACCTAAAATAAATACTGAAACATCTTCAGATGGCTGGGGACGTTGACCTACAAAAGGGAGAAGGTAAAGATGGAGCATTCAGTGCATTTCCTTCCACAGCTCCCTGACTCCTGCCCATTGCAGGTCACTGGTTTGGACTTTAAGGAGATTACCTTGTGTTACAGTTTAGTTTAGAAGATACTGCCATTGATTTTTGCAGCACCCCTCAAAAAGCACAGCCTGAAAATTACCTTCAGCCAGAGAAAGCCAGAGGCAATTGCACAAGGATTGTCCAGCCGTGCAGGGTCCAGCACGGCTCCGTGGCTGCGTGCCCCAGGAGCACCAGCTCCCTGCCTGAGCCCCCAGTGCAGGGACCATGAGAAGGGACGGGGGACCCCTGCGCCTCTCGCTGGGCTCCCGTGGGGCTGGGGCACTTCTGTCTCCTCCACGTCCCTCCTGGCCGCTCCAGTTACGGCAGAGAAGGGAAGGGGAGCTGACGGCGGCACGGGGAGGAGAGCTCCTGGGCTGCTCAGGTGTGATGGAGGGCAGGTGTCCCAGCGCAGTCTCACCACAGTCACGCTCTTCCCCTCAGCGTGAGGGATTCCTTCTGCTGCACAGCCAGGCTTTAGAGCTCTTCGCCTTAATGCCTTCCCCCCGCCAGAGGATAATAAGCTGCTTTTAACATCTGACATGTTTATTAACAGATGCAGTTATGACAGCTGATGACTTCATATGCCAGTTACCACTGAATTGTTAGTAATAACTCAGAATTAACTGTCATAAATAAAAAAGACTACAAAGACGCCTGGATGGTGTGTCACTCTGCAGTAATTTATCGAGACCCCGTTGGCTCTGGATGCAATGCTGGAAGGTCCTTTGTGGAGCTCCAGTCCGGGTTTTGCAACAGTCACAATATTTTGGCTGGATATTGTCTTAGGAGGTGGTACTAGTGGGGTGGAATTCCCTCATGCAGGAGTTTGCACTAGATGCCTTTACAAAGCTGGATACTCTGGTAATAATACTAATAAAAAGCCCCTACCCGGTGGATGGGGATGGAGTCTACGGCATTGAGACCAGGATTTATTAATGTGCAAATTGCTCTGATATGATCACATACTTTCTGCTTTGCATACGCAGGGAGCAGCGTGGGCTGATGGAGTATGAACTAGCCTGGGCGATCTTTACGAGCTGAAATCCTGCACATCACAGAAGGGTTTGTTTCGCTGCGCAAAACCTGGGAAGCTGTTAGAAACCTGCTTTAAAAAAACAAGTGAACAAAATACCTAGACCCAAACGCACCAGACTTCTCCATGAACTCGCCATGAATATATTTTTCATTTTTTTTGACAGAAACGTGCATGTAACTTTCTCTGGAGGAATCGAGGATTTTTGTAGTTGGTCTTGTAGTATTTTAAAACTGAGAAACCAGTAGAGTCTTTTCAGCAGTGATGAGGGAGTGACAAGTCAGAGGTAAGGGTTTCAGAATGCATGTTTGTTTAGATGAAGCTTTTGCAATGTGGGCTGCTAATGAGGAACGCAAGCCTTGTCAGCATCCGACTTGCGGGTTTGCCTTGTGCAATGTGGATAATGAGTTCAGACAATGAAAGCTGTGAGAAATCACAGCACGATCTGTTGGGATCCCCGTCTCCCCCACCCCCAAGGTGCGTGGGGCTTTGCAGGGAAGCTGGGCTGCTGCGCGCTGTCCCCTGCCACTGTTTTACCTTCCCAGACCTGGGAAGGGGACACGGAGAGCTAGTCGCAATATCGATCTGTTCGCTGGAGCTCGTTGCTGATACCGGACCAGCCCTGGGGTCCCGCCGGCCGCAGCGCAGACGCTGAGTGCCGCGCAGCGGGCTGCAGTGCCCTGCCTGCTTTCCCGCTGACTTCCAGAGACGGGAGCGTGCCTGAGCTGAGCAATGAGGGGACGAGGCAGTTAAGCAGTTGCCATCTCAATATTGTCGTGGCTGCACCTAACTCAGCCTCCTGCAGAGGACGGCACCCATGGGGGCATGGCAGGCACCTGGAGAGCGCGGGGTAAGTACGTGCTCCCCGGGTTTTTGGATGGGGGATCAGTGGGGAAATTGTTAACAGCGATCGTGGTAATAATTAGACGTCCGTGTTAACACCCCATGCTGATGTGCAGGGGAAGTGCTGCTGGATCTCCGTGCTGGGCTGCCGAGCCTGTGGGTTAGAGAGCTCTCGGGGCTCGCTGCAGCGTGCTCCCGCAGCCAGGTAGGGACGTGGCTCCCCAAGAAGCGCTTGGGTCAAGGTGACTTTTCAGCCTCCGTCCTCCTGGTCCTCTGCGCTGACTGAGCCGAGGTGCTGCGAGACGTGGGTGCGGGCGACTGGAGAATGGTCTCCCCTGGGTTGCTGGGGCTTCTTGTAGGCTCAGGTGTGTTGTGTTCCCCTGAATGGCCCTGGAGATGGATGAGGGGGTGTTCAGGTGATGTGGTTTGGATTTGAAGGGGTGTCTTACAGTAAAAGGCATTAAAATAGGGTGATGCTGGCATAAGCAAATGTGGCACAGCATGGCAGGCATGGAGTCTTCGCTCTCTTGCACAGAGGTCAGTGGGTACCAGTGCAAAAAATCCTGTTACCTGAAGGTCCACGAACCTGGGGCAGTGTTTACAGTGCTGTTTGTGGTGACCAGGTTTATGCCGAGATCCCGCAGGGACCCAGCACTTGCAGTGAAATATCTGCCTGGAGTGTTCTCCAGTTTGAATTATTTTGTCCAAAGTCTGGCCATGACCCTGCAGCAGGTGAGCTCCTGACTGCCCGATCACCTCATCCCTGCTGCGGGGCCAGGGCCATGGAGGCTGGGTGCAAGGACAGTGGCAGCACCGTGGGCCTGGGAATGCCGACGCCGTGACATGGCTGGAAACCACCCTGGAAAAAAGGCTCGTTTCAGCTGGATCAGCTCCCCAGCCCCAGCACAGCCGCTGCGAGAGCAGCAGCACCACCCTGAGGGACACAGCAGGGAGCGAGCTGGGGGTGCAGAGGGATGGATGTGACCCCCTGAGCACAGCTGAAATCAGCCTGCCATGCCGGCGTGCACAGGCAGCCATAGAGCAGAGCATAAACCCCACGTTTCCGTCACCCAAGCTAGACTTGAGGTGGCAGAGCTCCTCTCTGCCTGCGCTACAGGGCCATGAAACTGCAATGAACATCAAAGCTGGGGCCAGGTCAGCCTCCCCTGGCCCCGGAGTGGGAAAGTGGGGGACCACACAGCCGAGAGAGGTGAGGACCGGCTGTCAGTGACACCTTCCCGGGGCTGCACAAGGGCCACCTGTCACCTCCCCGAGGATGGAAGTGCCCGTCTTTGCCAGAGACCCTGGCAAACACAGGAACAGCCTTCCAGCCGTACCCATCACCAACCCACCTCGGAGGATGATCCGGGATTGCGGCTTCCCCACACGCTTGTGTGCAGCCAGGTGGCATGGCCCGGCTGCAGGATGTCCTTCGTTGCAAACCACCCAAGCAGTGCCAGGCACCCCTGTCCCGGGGGTGCAGGTTGCTATCACCCCTCCAAAAGGCAGAACTCCCGCATGTTTGCGGCAGGCTTGCAGCTATGGCTGGTCTGGAGAAAGCCCAGGCCGCCCTGCTCGCTCCCTCCCACCCACCGAACGTCTTGTCCTGCCAAATGCCCAAAGCTGAGGCTGCTGGTTATTTTTCCTAATTGTGTTTTCATCTGCTGCTGAAATTGGTGCTGCTCTTGGCTCTGCAGGGCTCAAGTTTCCCAGGCAGTGACATTTCGGTGGGAGAGCCCGTGCACTGGGAATCCCTGCGGGAAGTTCACACTTGGCAGATGCTACCTTTGTACGTGGCCAAGCAGAAAGCCCCGGGTGCTGTTTGGGGTCTTTGCCCTGGGCCTTGGTCTCTGCTTTTGCCTGGAAAAGCTGATTAGCACAGTGGCTTGTGACTCACTGGGCTCCTGTAAGCCCTGGGAATTTGCTTTTAAAAAGCCTGCATGTCAAGTCAGTTGTGGAAGGTTGCTGTAAGCCCTTGTTTGGACACATTTACACTGAAATAAGAGGAGAATTGGGTTTTGAGCTGAACATGTGCAGTTTGTGTGGGACGAGAGAGCCTTAGCAGCCCTGGCTGTGCTTCCCCTTTTGCAGGAGACCCCCCCTGCACACTCAGGGTCTCCGGGCGCAGGGGCTCTGCACCTCCCGGGGAATCTGCCGAGTACATCCCTGCGCAGCGATAGGGCCTTCGGGGTTGTTGAAGAGTCCTTTAGATGGAAAAGGAGGTTTTTGGTGCCCTGATCTGCCTTGCTCTGAAATGGACTGTTTTGCAGTTCCTGGTCTGAAATTTGCTTTGTTTGCTGCTGTTCTAGTGCATTTTGTCCCTGGTTGGCACTTGGTAAGTGAGTTATTGAATCGTAAGAGGCTTAAACCTACCTGAAGTTGTATCTAATAGAAACAGTTTGCTCAGTGACTGCAGCTAAATCCCCAGGCAGCTTCCTGGTCTGTGGTACCGGAGCTGTGCCCGCCGGGATGACTCCAGCACATTTTCAGATGCTGTTCTGCTTTCGTGGAGAAGCAGCACACACCGAGCATGCCGCCTGCTTCAGGGCTTCGCTGCTTCCTTCTCCTCCAGATCAATATGCTGCCTCTCTGCGCGAGCAAGGGGGTAATGGAAATCCCTCAGTAAAAAATATCCTGATGTTTTACAATGCTGAAGCACAGGTGCTCCTGGAGAGAGGCCTGTGGCACTATTAATTGCAGCATCACTTGGAGCAGCTACTGTGCTGGGCACCGCACAAGACAGGCGAGGGGCTGGTGCTGAGCGGAGCGGGGGGCTGGAGCCGGCGGGAGGCTGGGGTGCCGCTGTGGCACAGCCCTGGTGCGACACCCCCCAGGTTGGGGCAGCGGGCCGGCCGCAGGCAGGAGCCTCTCCTCAGCGTATTCCCCATTAGCGGGTCACAGCACGGCTCCGCAGATCCGGGGACTGCAGTGCAGAAGCTGGTGGAAGGAGTCAGACCTCAACAATGCTGTGGAGAGCTCTGCTGCCAGATTGGTTCTTATTATTTTATTTTTTCAGTGAAGTTTATGGGTTAGGGATTTTGCAGAACTTGGCACTCGGATATATCAAATGAAGACCTTCTGGTTCGGAAATTTGACTTAATGCAGCCTTCTTTTATTGCTTCAAGGATTAAGCAGAACAAAGTGGCCCTGCGTGTGCCTGTGCAGAGATGTTTGCTGGCTGGAGGCGCGTGAGACACCCTGTGGCAATTGCAATGACCTAGCCGTGCGTGCATGGGACCTTCTTTGCTGGAGGGTTTTTTGGTGCTGCTCATGTAGCATTAGCATGGTTCTGCCTTGCTGACGGGGAAGAAAGACAGCGAGAGACTTTCCCAAAGAGAATGAGGGCCCCAAACCCGCTCCCTGTGGCACCGCGCTGCCTTCCTCCCACTGCGGGGCTGACAGAGCAGAACGGGGAGCTCCGGCCATGGAGGGTCACCCAGCGCAGGCAGGACTCCAGCGCAGGTCACCCAGTGCAGGCAGGTTCAAGGAGCACCAGCATCACGGGCACATCTCTGTGGAATGATGGAATAACGGTGCCAACAGGGCTGAAGGAGTTGCCTGGGGTGCCCGAGCAGCCGGGGTGTTTCGTATTGCTGGCCCTGGAGCACCCCAGCCTACAGCACCCGTGCAGCCCTCACCCGCTGCCTCTGCCTCCTGCCCGGAGGGGTTTGTGCAGAGGCAGCCATGCAGCCGGTGCAGGGCAGGCAGCTGGCACTGAGCCGCTCCTCTGTGCTCACCTCTTTGCCCCTCTCCCTTGCTGCTGCCCGCCGAGGCCGGCGCTGGTGTCTGGCCATGCCTGGATGAGGCTCCCGCTCCGCACACCTGCCTCCCCAGGGCCGGTTCCTGACACCCGCGTCTCCTGGCAAGCGCCGGGGCAGCGAGGGAAGATGTGCTCTTCGCTGGCTCTGCTCCCTCGCCGGGCTGGGGAGCTGCGCAGCCACACCTGGGGCTGTGAGCTTTAGATGCCTCGGGGAAGCTTTGCCTGCCGGAGACTTTTGCCAAGGGAGGGCAAGGCACGCAGCGAGATAAACGTGTGTGGGCTTCGGCTTGTTTGAAAGATGCCTCCTCTCCTGCTGGCTATGTCCCACCTGTTGGGGTTCAGCTGTGCTGCGAGAGCAGCTCGGCCACTCTCCAAGGCAGAGCTGGACTGGGGAGGATGCGGGGGTCTCCATGGGTGCAGGGTGCCATGCCAGCATCATCCCGTCCTACTGCTGCTTGACACTGGCCCGGGGGCTTTGGTGGGCGCTGGGGAGCTGTACCTCCCTGCCGGTCTGCAGGAGCACATCTCCTGTCCCTGCATCGTCTCCTTTATCTCCCCTCGGGTACCCACTGGGATTTGCCCCCCTCCCAGTGCCTCTGATATCCGGGTGCCATTATCGTTATTTGACGGGCTTGATGCAAGTTTACGCAACGGCAGGTTGGGGAATCCGCCGGCAGTGTGGAGCTGGCTGCTGCCTTAAACAACCTCCCCGGGGCCGAACTCTGCTGCCCTGCGGCTGGGGAGAGCTTGGGGCGATTTGTCCTGGGGGCTGTCCCAAACCTGCCCGGTGCGGGGCTGGGAGACTGCTGGGACTAAACAAACCTGGGTGAAAACCCACAAAACCATGACTCTTCCTGCAGGCAAAGACCTTCCTGAAACCTGTTCTCCTTGTGTTTGCATATTTGCACCTTCTAAACAGCCTACCAAGGTGCAATTCAAATTCTCTGTGATGCTCCAGGACCTGGAAATCCAAATTTCCCTGCACTCACAGCTGATGTCAGGCCGGCTGTTGGCAGCCGACCTGGCAGTTCCTGGGGGTTTGTTACTGTAATTGGACTTTGTCCTGCCTCCAGCCCTTCCACCAGCATCTGGTCCTTCTCTCCCAGGCTCAGTAAACCTTTGGAGAGCCCGTTTACATTACGGATAGCCTGATACATTCAGCAAGAGGCAATATATCAGCAATTTAGTTATTGTGGATTAGGTCTCGAATATCCTGGGGATATAACGTTGGTCTTTCTCACCTTGTGTGTAGGAGGACTAATGGTAAATTATCTGGATGGTTTACATTTTCTGGTTTGTATTGGAGCTCCCAAGGACCAATTTATCCTGATTGAATCGCAAACAAGGCTTACTGTCATCTCAGATGGAGGGGCCAGGTCTCTCCGTAAATGAATTCAGAGCAATTCAGGTTACCCCAAATTCTTCCTGTCGATGGGATAATGGCATAAATCCTGCTAATGTTTAGACTGGAAATTTTTTGCAGCAACCTGAGCTTGATTGATGGCTGTAATAGCAGAAAGAATCATAATTTGTGTCCTGAAGTGAGGGTGGGAAGGGCTGGGAGCCTGGCCCCTCTGCTGCAGCCTCTGCGGGTGGGCACACCGCAGACACTGTCCTTGCAGGGAGGTTTGGAAACATGGGGGTTGCACTGGTGACCTGCCTTGGCGCTGGCTTTCCAGCATCCGGGATGCCAGTAGGTTTTTTGCGCTGAGTGGGCAGCTGTGGCTGGAGTCCCAGGCTCTCTTTGGGCTAGAAAGCAAGGAAACGAGGAGGAAAAAGTGTGTGCTTGTCTGGTTTGTGTAGTGGCCTCAAGGTTTCCATGGCTCTTCCCTGCCCTTGTACTGGACAAGCCCTGAGGGACAGGGTATGTGGCGGTGGCATAAGCGTCACGCTGGCTCTTGGCACACCGGGGCTGTGTTTGCTCCCTAAGAATATCCCTGCTGCTGTCCCCGCGCCGGGGGGACTTTGCCTAAACTGCGAATGTTGTGTAAACACTGCAGGACGTGGAGCAGGTTCAGCATGTACTTCCTGCGAACGCGCTTCACCTGCAAAGCCACCGTAATTAAAAACACGGGGCAGCCAGAGCGGGGCGGCCGCACCGTGCTCCCTCCAGTGCAGCTGGCGCTCAGCACTAATTTGGGGGGTATTTGGGCCATGCTGGACTGACACTGCCCCGTTCACACCAGCTAGCACCCCCGGGGTCTGCTGGCTGTGCCGTGCCGTGCCGTGCCATGCCGTGCCATGCCATCTGTCCAGAGGGTCCCTCCTCACCCAGCTGCCCGTGCTGCCTCCCACCCATGCAGGGAGGTGAAAACCCACAAAACCGTACTCAGGTCCCTGCACGGGGCTGTGGGGCTGGGGTGGGAGCCCCTCTCCGCTCTAGGAAACACTCCCAACAGCCCAGCTTAAGCACTTGACAATATTTATAAAGCAGCTTGCAGCAAACAGACTTGGAAGTGCAGAACAAGTCGGTGTTTACACAAGCGACTAATTATTTATTTGAAAATGCTGTGGATGAGCTGTGGGCTGTAACGACAAGCACATGGGGAGCGCTGTGCTCCTGCCCCAGCAGCTGTCCGCAGAGTCGCAGCAGGGACATGGTGAAAAGTTCAAAGCCATCAGGGCGGGAGGACGATGGCAGCGCTCTGCAGCGCTTGATGGCCTCCAGGCCTCACCGGCACACGTCAGCCAAAGCTGCCGTGAGGTGCCCGCTCTGTGGCACATCTTGGCATCGAGGCACGTGCTGCTACGAGGCCCAGCAGTACCCGGGTCCCTTCTCCCTGACCCAAGATGCTGCCAGCCCACTACCACTGCTGTGGGCAGCCCTCTCCGTTCAGGTATTCTGCTGCTGTAGCTGTAAGCACCCCACGGATGGGCTGGAGCAGGGGAGCTGCTCTGGCTGGTGGGCCTTGGCATGTCCCCCATCCCACAGTGGGCATGGGAGGGGGACGGCACCCAGCGCCTGTGTCAATCCCGCAGGCAGCTCGCAGGCTTCATTCCAGCACCATTGCCACTGGCCATCTGGGGCATCGGCAATTGTGCAGTTATTATAAAGGGATTAAAACCATTTTCTGTTTCATTTGACCTCACAGACTGAATATTGTCGCCTTTATTCCCGCACAATGGCAGCTGTTGGTGGGACTTTGCTCTGCCAGCTGCAGAGAAGAGCATGGCCCTGCCTGGCAGTGCCAGAGCTCTCTGTGCAGCGGAGGTCGTCCTTCCTGCATGCCAGCCACAGGGCACACGGAAAACCACCTCCCGGGTCATTTCCCGGCGGAGCAGCACGCTGCTCTGTGCAGCCCTGCCTCTCCTCTGGAGCTGGGCAGCGCAGCGGCGGGAGTAACGTCTCGGCCGCTCCAGGGCAAGGACTGGGCATGCGGCGTCTCATGGGCTGGCAGCGCGCAGAGCCCTGTGCGCCGGGCTGCCATGCGGCAGCTGCTTTGGACTTTATTTGCTCTCCAAGAAATTCATGCAGAGCAGTTGGTCTGTTGCCCAGCCTGTCCTCCTGGCATTGCCGTCTCGTCACCCTGTCCCGCCATGTACGTTGGGCAACTCACCGCCGCCGCTTGGCGAGGGCGGCGCGGCACGCACAGCCGTGCCAAGCACTGGGCTTCCTCCACTGGCAAGGCCATGCCAGAGCCGGCGAGCCCTGGACAGAGCAGCTCCTGCGCTCGGCCCTGCCTCTGCCCGCGCAGGCGGCGCTGACCCTTCCCTGCTGCTCCGGGGGAATGTAAGCTGGGAGGTTTGGAAATTCCCTCCGAGCAGAAACACGGCGTTTTGGGCAGCTTGTGGGACGATCCCGCCCCGTCCCCAGACAGCCCCGTCTCGGGCTTGGGACTGCAGGCTCGCTTTCTGCTCGGCTCGACTACCAGTCCCAGAGGTGCCCTCTTGATGGGAAACATCTTGTGCGCTTGGCAGTTCGCAGAGGCCATCTGCTACGCGAGGAGGGGCAGCCGAGGGGGACTGGCACTATTTTAAACAAGTTACAGCTATAACTGTACGCAGCATCAGCAGATGGCAAAGCTGTGTTAGGCGTTTCTACGTGTGCTAACTGTTATTAAGCAACAGAGGGACTTGTGGATGAGGTTGGAGGGACGATTCGCCCCGCGCCGCTCCGGGTGCCGCCGTCTGCCTGCAGCCCCTGCACGCCGCTCCCCCAGTTCGCCCCACGGCTTCCGCGCTCGCCCGCCGCAGTGCTGACCCCAGCCGTTACAGGAGCGATGTCAACCGGCGAGTTAATCTCTTCTCCTCTTCCTTTGCAGTTCCTGCAAGCGCACTTGGAATCTGCAAGCAGCTAACGCTTGCTGCCAGAGCCCCCGATGGGACTAGAGCCACGCTCCTGTGCTTCTCACGGGGATGAAGGTAGAGCCATGTTACCTGCTACCTAAGCTCGCTGTTGCTGGTGTAGTTTATGGATATGGTCCCGTACCAGGCTTCGTGCACAGACTCTCAGCTCTGATCCCGCCTGAGACGTTTTAGCAGCAGCAGAGAGATCCCCAGCTGTGGAGCGGGCTCCTCCGACCACCCTGCGACGGAGGGGCTGCAGCGCTGGAGAGTTACTATGCAGCTTGGACTGTTTGTGGTGGTGGTTTTTCTAAGCTCGATGGATCTAACAGGCAGCAGCAAAGTGGTGAAGGGCAAGAGGCAAAGACGAAGTATGTATGAAACGCTTTTCTTCTTTACTTCTTCTCATGATGCTGTATGGTTCGTGCAGATGGTGAATGTGTTTGCCAACACAGAGCTGGGCAGAGCCTGGGGTGCCCCACGAGCCCTCCCCGCTCCCCAGGTCCCACTCCCGTGCAGAGACGTGCACTACCCCATCCCGCTAGACCTGCCACTGCCCTGAGCTGCAGGCAATTGCCCCAGCGCCCCGGCACCTGCCCCCGCTACCCCTGGCAGGGACTGGCCAGCACTGCTCCCCAGGGCTGTGACCCTCGGGTAGGCTGGTGCCCACAGCAGTGCTTGCAGCCAGAGGAGTTTGCAGGATGGAGTTGGCCTCCCCATTTCCTACAGCACCTTGGCTTCCATGGCCCTGCCTGCCTTTGGCCTCGCAGGCACTGAGCAGGCAGGCAGCAGCGCACATCCCGCCCTGCATCCCACCAAAACCAGCAGCCTCCAGGTCCCCTACCATTGTCACACGCCTTTCTGGGAGAACTGAGCAGCAGAGGGAAGGGAGCGTGTGAGCACAAGCCCTGCATCGCTCCCCATCTGCCTGCCCAGCACCACTCTGCCGGCAGGCTCTCCCTCCTCACCATCCTCTCCTCACGGCCACCCCGTCCCGCCGGCAGCCCCCCGGCAGGCTCTGCCATGGGCAGCAGCCACGCGCGAGTGCATTGGGCCGTGGGGTGGCTGGGCCGCCGTGCGACCCGAGATGCAAGGGGTTTTAGTCGTCCCTCCAGCCCAGACAGTCCTTGGCCGGTCCCAGCCCAGGGCTCACGCAGGGCAACCAGGCTGAATTGGCACAAGAGCAGCCACATGGGTTGGCCCTTGTTTATGTAAGCTGGTTTTAGAACTGTTTTACATTAAAACTGTTCTAAATTAAATTATATAAAAATGATTTTATATTAAAACTGAGACTGCTGAGCCCTGTGAGAACAATGAAAACTTGATGTAATGGCTAATGCTATCAAGTGCAATTTCCAGCGAGTTCCCAGTTTCCACCTTTGCCGTGGAGGCAAACCTTGGCACCGTGGCCCAGCGCTGCGGGAGGGATGGGGACGGATCGCCTGGGGGTCCCCGCGTACGGGGAGCCAGGGCCCAAAACATTGAGGGGAAGTCCCAGTCCAAACCAAGCAAACCCTCCTGGCAGCTGGGCACCAAGGGTCTGCGGGGCTGGGGACCCCCTCTGCTTTCTGTTCCATTTCCCGGAGGCTGCAGCAGCCTCCACGCCCGCGAACCCAGCGATGGGGCTGGGACAGGCAGCAGGGGAACTGCCGGGGTCTCCGATCACTGTGGCAGGAGAGGAAAGTTTTCTTACCTCTCCATCTGGCGTGTGAACACTGTGGTGTGCTGCGCTTGCTTTTGAAGCGTAGTAAACACAGTATTTAAAAGAATACATTTTTAAATACACAGCTTTGCTATAAACAAGGACACTGGTTGCATAATAAACTAATAAAAATAACCTGCATTCTAGCCTGCAAAGAATGCTATTGGTTTCAAAACAAGCAGCATTTTATACGATAATTAAAAGCAGAAAACTCTCAAGACATGGGATTGAGTATTTTTCTTGGACTGAACTGAGGAGCTGAGAACACATCTCTATTTTGGGGGCAGTGAAATCTCCTGCCCTGCCAGATATAGTTACCATAGAGGGGTCAGAGCAAGATGTAGCTTGGGACGCAGCCTGGCTCGAAGCACAGCGCTGAAGTAGACAGAGGGTTTTGCTCCAGCACCGCGTGGCGCTGGTCCCCGTTCGTCGTGCAGCGTGCCCGTAGCTCGGCGGGGCAGCACCGCCAGCTCCAAGAGGGGACGCAGCGAGGAGGCGGGGGTCCACCCAGGCACATGTCCCTGGTGGGTGTCTGCCCCGCGCGGGTGGCAGGGCTGATGGACGGGGCTGGGGAGCAGGGGGATGGTGGGGAGACAGCGCTGGGACTCTGGGTGGAGTTGGTGGCTGCTTCTGGGTCCTGCTCCTCACTGCTGCCGCTGTCGTGACCCTCGCGCGTGAGGCCGTGGTGCCCGGCCGGAGCGTGCCGGGAGCCACAGCGAGGGCGTAAGTGCAGCAGGACCTCAGCCCTCGGGCTGCCCCGGTCCCTGTCCTTCCTGCCGGCGATGCCGGTGCTTTGGGGCCGAAGCCGGTGCGTGCAGAGCCCGGCCACGCGACGGGCACTAACCGCTGCCTCTCTTGCTCTTCCAGTTAGCACCGAGCTGAGTCAGGGCTGTGCCAGAGGCTGCGACCTGTGCTCAGAGTTCAATGGGTGCCTGAGATGTTCCCCTAAACTCTTCATACTTCTGGAGAGGAATGATATCCGGCAAATTGGGATTTGCCTACCATCTTGTCCACTGGGATACTTCGGCCTTCGCAATACAGACATGAACAAGTGCATCAGTGAGTATGGGGGTGGGAGGGAACGGGCCAAACACAGGAGGGTGGCGGTGCTTTGCAGGGCATGGTGCAGCCTCCAGCCAGGCGAGAGGAGATGCTGTGGCTGTATCGAAGGGGAGAAGGCAGTGCTGAAGTGATCTACCCAGGGAATAACCCCATAATTTATGCTGATGATGGCCAAAGCACCTTGAGTGCTCTGGTGCTTCCCCGCCATGGCACTGTGCAGCTGGTGCAGTGTGCAGCCAGGCTGAGCTGCTCCTTCCCTTTGAACTGCCGCTAGATATTGCCCAAACAGTGCCCTCAGAAGGCGGGTAAGCATCCACTGCCCCCACAGCAGCCCTTCCATGCAGGTTTTGACTTGAGTTTTGGCCTTCCTGGTCTTTGAGAGCCTCTGTGGGACTCTCCATGCTGGTGGTGGTAATGGACCAGTGGTCCATTAGACCAGAGGGCCACTGGCAAAGCCTTCAGGGCTGGGTTACCCCATCGCAGCATGCTCAGCACCGCATAGGTATGCTGTGGATGTGGCGTCTTGCAGGACGTTTGGGAAACTCTGTTACCTGGGCTGCCAGACTGGTACCCTCTTTCTTTGGGAGGGAGGAGGAGGAGGGAGATCCTTTCAGCTTGTAAGGTACTGCTCACACAAGTACCTTTTGTTATTTCCCCTGCCTGTTCACCATAGCCAAGCAGCTCTCTGAACGAGATCCTTGGCCTGGGGCTGCCTCTTTCAGCCAGAGCACCAGAAAGAAACTGGACATGGAAAAATGTGATCACTTCCCTGGCAGTTTCATGCAAACCACCCTCATGGCCAGATTTCCATCTAACTCTGTTTCTCTGCAGCCTGTACTGTTGCTGCAGCTGGAGCAGTTGATACGGGACTTTATTCTTTGCACTGTCCCACTTTGGCTGACTGATGCTCAAGCTGAGCACCAGCCCAAACCTTTTCCACCCTGCCTGATTTTGGTCTGGCAGCGGCTGCTGCTGGCTATGAGAGCTGCAGCACAGCGTCTCTGTCCTGTATCAGGGAAAGGTGCAAATAAAACTGACGTCTGAGTAGCACAACTAGGCCTGGCAGGACGTTCAGAGGCTTGCCCTGGCTGTTGGCAGACCCCTTGGAGCTAGGAGCAAACTCCAGTTAGCAGTCCAGAGCTTCCCGAGTCTTTTGCTCACATCAGATTACATGACGGCTTTGTGGTTTTTTTTTTCTCCAGAATGCAAAATTGAGAACTGTGAGTCCTGTTTCAGTCGAAACTTTTGCACAAAATGTAAGGAAGGTTTGTATTTGCACAAAGGGAGATGTTACGTCACATGCCCCGAAGGCTACTCTGCTGCCAATGGCACCATGGAGTGCAGCAGTCCTGGTAAGCGATGCTCGGGCACCTCTCACGGACCTTTTTGTGCGTCTGTCGGGTCCAGTCGCGTGTATTGCTCCAGTTTGGTTTAGATAATAAAACAAACCCCTCAGAAACGATGGCTCATCATACCCGTGTCGGGTGGGTGACGGTGCAGGCCAGACCCAGCCCTTCAGAGGGCAGAGCCCTCTGGAAACCCGCCTAGATGGGGAGCAGCACCCCAGCGCTGCTGCCGCGCGCTTGTGAAGCGTGACTCAGAGGTTTTGCAGTATGGCAAGGAAGGGGGTGCCTTGAAAATGTAGGAAGCTGCTGGGGAAACACACGTACCCTTCAAGCCTGAAGTGGGGGAGAGGTGCGATGGTGTGCAAGGGCTCTGGGAAGTCCTGAGGCAGCCACGGAGAAACTAGAGTTACTGCTGGCCTCTCTTGTTATCTGGCAGCACAATGTGAAATGAGTGAGTGGGGGCCCTGGGGGCCCTGCTCCAAGAAGAGGAAGCTCTGTGGCTTCAAGAAAGGCAACGAAGACCGAACGCGGCGGATTCTGCAGGCTCCTTCTGGAGACGTGTCCCTGTGTCCTGCCACCACAGAGGTGCGGCGATGCACCGTGCAGAAGAACCAGTGCCCTGAAGGTGAGCAGACGTGGAATATCTCACCATCCCTCCCCAGCACCCGTTATTTGTCAGGCACGAGTATTCAGCCAATTGTCCAGCTTCATAGATGTGCTGCGCATCTCACTACCCCTCTGCAGTCCAGGGAGCACAACGGGATGGTAGTTAGAAAGGCTGGGTGGAAGCAGCACAGCTCCCAGGTGGGTGATGCTCACACGGCTTGCCATGTGTCCCACGGGCTTTCAGATATTTTAGCTTCTTCCCTGCCCAGAGAGCTGCAAGGCAGCGGAGCAGGTGAAGGTGCACATCTGTGCGCTGCGGTGATGGGAGGAGTCTTCTCCTCTACCAGAATGCTTAGGTCTGTGTTTTTCCTGGGAATTAGAGTGTCTTCAGGATGAATGGTGGTTTGGTCATCCTCTTATGGGATGGACAAGGATTGCAGCTGGGCTGAGTGTTTTGAGGGAACTGGTTCTGAGCGGTGACTAACACCACAGGGATTAAACAGCCGGGCAGGGGGAGGCAGACACGGCCGATCTGTTCCTCTGATGCACACGGCAGCGTGCGTTAGCTAAGGGGCTTGGTATGCAGCTGCGGAGAAATGCAAGTGTTAACACTTCTGCTGGAGACTGACAATTACAAAGCTAAAGCCAGATTTGATCCTTCTTCCCTGTTTGTATTTAGGCAACAGCTCGCAATGCAAAGCACAGCCTGGCAGATAGGGCGGCTCTGAGGGGCGCAGGCCCTTCGGGCCACCCCCGGCAGCAGCGGGCCGCGGGCCAGCTTGCTCTGCCGGGGACCCTCACGGTGCCCCTTTGCTTTACCACAGGGAAAAGGAAGAAAAAGGAAGAGCAAGGAAAGCAAGACAATGCGAATGGGAACAGAAATCGGAAAGATACCAAAGACGCTAAGTCTGGCACCAAGAAGAAGAAGAGCAAACAGAGAGGGGCTGCGGTCCCCGCGACGTCCGCTAGCCCTCCCCAGTAGCTGCCCCTTTACATCACCTGATGGCAAGACTTCATTGCTGCTATGTATATGAAAGCTTTATTGAACCAGAGCACTGCTACACAACACGTACACATGTCCAGAAAGACAGACATATACTCCCAGACTGACCCACAGACCCGACAGAAACCACAGACACAATACTTATGGAGGCTGCATGCACACCCCCCACCCCGGACCGCGAAAGGACGCTGCCGAGGAGTGGGAGTGCACATGGAGGGAAGCCCACTGCCCCAGGGCTCGCGGGGGAGGCTACGGGGAGGAGAGGTGGAGTGTGAGTCAACGAAGGACCCAGACGCGAGACTTCATCACCAAAGGCCTCGAGACCGGGCGCACGGCCCCAGCGCAGCGCGGCTGCAGCCAGCGAGATGAGACTGGACCCGCACAGCCGCTCTCCCTGACCTGGGACCTGGACTCACACAAAGGCAGTGGCCTCTTTCTCTTCCCCTCACCCTTTATTTTGTGTTTTAAGCTGTATGACTTTATCATTGCGAATACATGTTAAACGTTTGTGGTAAGAGGTCAGTGGTATCTACCCTGAATCTGCTTCAAAGAGTTATTTCAAATTAAAAAACAAAAAAACAAAATGACAACCAGCTTCCTGAGTGTGTGGTTCATGCCTTGGCCCCTATGGAGGCTGGTGTCCCACAGGACAGAGACTCACTTGTGGAAGGGAAGCTCACCAAAGCTTTAAGAAAATCCCAGAAAACATTGCCAGCTGCACTGCAGCCACAAACCAACCATCCTGCACTCGCAGGACCCCAGCTGTGCTCCGCAGAGCCCCCTGAGGAATTTCCCACTGGAGGATCCAGTTAACACGCAGCAGATTGAGAAAATGCGAGGTTACAACAAACTGCAGGTTGGTGACTCCACTTGGACAGTCACAGCTCTTTGAACTCCACCCCGGGCGAGGGACACTCTCGTCCGTCCGCCCGGACACCACCCAGGCACATGGCAGGAGGGGAGGCAGGCAGGAGGGGGAAAGCACAGTGCGGGCTCTGCAGAAAAGAAGCAAACCGTTACGTTTGGTAGAAACTACTGGTCTGCACGGCACCGACTGGAATTCCCTGGATTCAGCACAAGCGCTCCTGCTCTGCAAGAGCTGACAGCTGGGCAGAGGAACCGGGACGAGGAGCGCGCAGGACAGAGCTAGCGAGACCCGCGCGGGGTGCACGCGAACGCTGCCTTCTCTGCACGGGGAGCTTTACCGTCGGCAGTGTCACGAGACAGCACACCGCTCAGTTTCCCTTCTATTTTACAATGTGCTTCCTCAATAGAAATATGTGCAGACATTTAATTCCTCTAGAGTTCAGGAAAAGCCCTCTGGTCCCGAGGGAGCCAGGGGAGATGCCGTGGCTCCCAGAGAAGCACCCAGGGCGGATCAGTGACGCACTGCTGAAGCTCCCAGCTCCCCCAGTAAGGTGATGGGCAGGGAAAAGCTCACCCCAAAGCTAAACCTGGCCTGCTGCGCTGGCTGTCATACCACCTTCTCTGCGCTGCGGTTTTGGAGGGCAGAGCGAGCCAGCCGTGCACAGGGATGCCTGCGGGAGAGCCCCCTGCTCGCTCTGAAGGGTCCCCTGCCCGTGCCCGGCGGTCCTGGGCCTCTCCTGTGCAGAGCCGGCAGTTCACGGCACCCGCCGAGGACTCGGCTCCGGCACAGGACACCCAAACTCTCCCCTCGCCCCGTTCGCTTTGTGGCTGGTTTGGCTCGCTGCAGGACGTGGGAGCTGCACGGTGGTTTCAGCTCCGGAGCTGTACCAAGCTCTCCGTGACTTCTCTGCTGGCAGCAAAACCTTTCAGCCCATCATCCACTTTGTGTTTAAGTAAACAAGAAGCCGTTATATCTTTTAAAGGGGATTCCATTTCAGCACAATGATAAACGACCAGCATACCAAGCAGAGAGAAAGAGGTTCTTAAAAGTCGTCCTTTGAGTTGTTTACGGATCATGTTCAGACAATTCCTGAAAGCCTCCCAGCTGAAAGATCCGATCTCACTTTAATTTCTGGCCTCAGCTAGCCTGTGAGATAAGTATTTTGTTTGTGCCATGGCGTTGCATGTAAGCAGAACCGTTTTTCCCTTCCGCTTTTTAGCAGCGATAATCAGTAACCCTTTCATGAACCTCAGCTTGCCACTTCATAACCGACTCCTGCCTCCCTCCTGCTGCGGTATCTCAGTCCGGTTCTCAACACGGATTAGAGAGAAGCGAGAGTGCATTAGGAAGGTTTTATACACGGCGGCTCTGTTAACTGACTGCATTCACTACAGTAACTCATGGCAATATTAGCACAACTATTTAAAAACTAAACCGCATATAATAAATAAACACAGCCTATTTTATAGAACTTTCTAGGGTTTTTTTTAGAAAAACCGACAAAATCCTTTCTGTTGTAGTCTTTTCCCTTCTTTCTCTCTTTTTCAAAATGGGAAGAAAAGGGAGAAAGGCAAAGGAAAGTTTAAAATGCATATTAAGAAAACCCCGAGATTTTTCAGTATGGGTGGTTTTAAAATTAAATTGTTTTAGAACAATTAGGAGGAAAATAAAAAAAAAAATAAATTTCTTTTCTCTTTTTCAATCAGCTCGAGAATTGTGCTTATTCCCACTCCCAGAGAGCAGGTTCATTTATGAATTTAGAAACACTTTGCCTTTGGCCAACGCGATTTGCACGCCGAGCTCGGCAGTTCAAGGCAGAGATTTCCTTAGATAGGTCGATGGCATCTCGACTGACACGCACATGAACGCTCTCCTTCAGCCCACCAAATAAAATGTTGTGGTGTTCTCTCCATGGCATCACTGTAAAATATGCTTCTTTAAACAAATAAATAAATAAATGGGTTTGCTGAACAAGCTTTGTTTGTTTTATTCACCAAAACGGGAGTCAAATCCCACCAGTAAAAATGCCAGGGAAGAGCGAGCCTCTCCTCAGTAACTTCTGCCTGCCTGCTCCCGGCCAGAAGCAGAGGCACCCGTACGGTACCTGTTCACTGGACAGACTTCTCCAAACCTGCTGTTTCTAGGCCCTTGACTTAACTTTTGGGGAATTCAGCTCATGTAATGTGGAACGAAGGGCAAGGAAGAATAGATGACCAGCGTACAGTGGCGGGTTTGGAGCTGTTTAATTTCCATCTCATTTGCTGAGAATGAGGGGGCAAGGCAGAGAGATTTCCCCAAACACGGGCTGCCCCATTCTGTTCTTACCCTCTGTATTTTTCACCAGCTACGGTCTAGTTAAATGTGTGCACACATGCTCCTCAAACAATAATTTACTGGCTTTCTACCCCCATGGAGATGGAGGCAATGTATATACTTTTTCGTTCATGTTTACATTGAAATGATTTCTTAGGCAGAAGAAATCTTCGCTTTGATGAAAGGAAATAGAGTAGGAGAGTGAACAGGTTATCCCTAACACTATTATTTGGATTACCTTGTCTGAGAACATTACAAGTGATGTTTTTTATATATTTATAGATTTTATTAAGTCAATAGTCTTCGCAGAGAGATGTTAGGCATTACATTTAAAGACAAACTCTATCAAAATTACAGAAATACCAGCTGTATGCAACAGTCACCACACATGAATCACGCCAATGGCATTTTATACGTGATAACATACCCAGCTGAATGCCAAACCATAGATCAGACGGAGCTGCTCGGCAGAATCTCCAAGATCCTTTTTCACCTTTTTGCTTGACTTCCATTTTCTCCTCCCTCCAGCTTCCCCCATTGCTTTCACTCGCCATTTTGGGAATTCCAGATCCAAGGCAACGATATCTGGGATCGCTTTTGTTAAGGAGTCTTTTGACTGCCTCCCACTCTTGTAAGCAATATCTCTGAAAACCTGTTCCTGAGAAACTGAGTTGGGAAGACTACTGTGGTGATAAACCGTCTTCTGGCCATGCTTGGGATGATTTGAAGGTCAGCTACGAAACTTACTCCTGTCCTTGTGCTCTGCAGGGAATCACTGCAACAAGGAGAGTAAGATGGCTGATGTTCTCTTTATCCTCTTAAACAAAACAAAGTAGCTCGATACCACACTAAAAAAATGCTGAGTACAAGTCCAGTCTTGTTCTAAAGTCTTGGAAATCTATTTTTCCTTCATTTAATTGACAAAATCTGTAGATCATACAAGGAAGAGAGTCCCTGCCAAAAATCAAACATCACTAGTTTTTAATAATACAATGGGAATAACCCCTTAGAACATATGTAATTATGGCAATGAGTCATTCTGATGGCATCACGTAACCACGTTCACTGGGATTTTGACAAGGAAGAGGCCACATAAAATTCAAAATGATTTCATTTCAGCAACGCTCAGGCTAGTCGTGTGAATGAAGCTGAAGCTGTTCAGCAGATCCCACGGGCCTGGCATCTGTCACTACCCCCCCTGCTTCCTGATGAGCAACATCCCACTGCAGCCAAGGTGAAAAAGAAGGAAAAAAGTTAAAAATTTAAATGGGAGGATGCATCAACAGCAAATGAAAAGCTTGTGAGTCATATAGCAACATAAAATTAGTTTAGTAGAGTAAAATATCTGACTCGTATGTTATCAGATACACAAGTAAACAACCACAGCTACAGAGATACTGCAAGTTAAATACCAACTGTTAGCCCCAGTAATGTAATTTTGGTCAGGAAAACCATGAGGGAGAGGAGAGCACAGCTGAAGCGATGACTTTATTCCAGTTTGAGTGCAGTTTCCATATGTTATCAGTACAATCTTTTCTTATGACAGAAAATACAGGATTGTAGCCCACTCCAATTTGGACAGGGCTCACCGTAAGCCAGGCTGGGGAGAGTGGTGCTGAGGCCTTCGTGTTAAAGCTTTCAACGTGGGAAATGAACAATTAACTCAGATGCATTACCAATAAAAGTTCTCCAGAACAGAACCTCTTGTCTAAAGCTAGCTATTTCTATTCTTTCACAGAAAGAGACAGCAATTTTCTGGATGTGCTCCAAGACATCCTGCTAACAATAAAAAAAGTGTTTTCTTAAGGAAAAGGAAGAAAGAATGGGGGAGAACAGAGCAAGTATTACTCAACTATTTAGTCTAAAAATTTGAAAATCAAAAGGATCTTCTGACAGATTGATATCAACTCTAATAGAAAACACACTTGTCCTGGGAAAACTCTTCTGCATAAGCCTCAAGTCTGATAGCTTAAACAATTATCTACAATTTGGAATTAATTTTTTATGCCCACATCAATGTGTATTTTTTCAATGCCCAAGGCATAGATAATTCTATTAAAAGAAAAAACAAAAATCATAGGCTTAGCCCAAACAGACTGAAAATTCAAGGCCGCCATCTTACAAAACCTCTCACAAGTCTTGACTCATTAGGACTTCATTCTACAACAGGGACTGTGCACTACCTAAACGCAGAACGCTGAGAATCGTTAACAGAACAAAACCCCAGAAGCTCTGTTGTTGTTCTGGAGTTCGAAGAGCATTAGCAGGCCTGGGAGGAAATTGAACTCGCTGGGAATACTCTGCTGCTAATGAGTATTTAGGAACGACGGGCCAGACCCTCGTTTGGGGAATGATTCCCCAACGTGCTGAGCAGTTTGGCCCCAGGCCAATCACTGGTATAAATTAACACCGTTTCAGTAGAGCTTTGTTAATTCCCCCAAGGTGAGGATCTTTCCAATTTCTATTAAAACCTGGCACTAACACAAATGTAGGCTTAGTCTTTAGACTTACAATTTGCCTACGTTCAGTTTAAGTTTCTGCGCTGCCCCTGCATTTCTGCACATGCATGTAAAAAACCCCAGTGTTATTATTCCTAATTGTAACAAGTCATTGCCAGTAACCCAGAAAAAAAACAACCCTGCGTGCCCACAAACATCCTGCCAACGCGGCCCAGTGCACCGGCCCTGCCACGGGCCTCCACCAGCATCCCCGCACCGACACACCAGTGCGCCGGCCGCGTGCGCTCGTCCGCGGATGGAAACAGGCGCTGATGCCAAGCTCCCAAGTGATTCCCATTATGTTTCCGCGCACAAACAGCTCACAAACAATGAGGGCCCCCCGCGCCAGCACCCGCCTCTTCCCGCCAAAGGGCCTGCCCCGCACCGCACCGCCCCGCCCTCCGCTGCGGGCCCACCGCCCGCCGGCCGCGCTCCCGCGGCGTGGCCCCGAGTTGGGGAGGCCTGGGAAGCCTCGTGGGCACGGCGGGACGGGGCGGGGAACCGGAACCGGGGCGGGGAACCGGGGAGGGAACCGGGGCGGCGGGGCCGGGCCGGCCCCACGCGTTGTCATGGCGACCCGCGGCACACGTGGTTGTCAGGGCAACCCGCTGCGCCTGCGCAACCGGACGATAGACTCAGCGGAAGTGCGTCATGCCGCTGAGCCCCCGCGCCGGAAGTGCCGGTGCCGCCGCTTCCTGCCCGGTGTGGCGCGCGTGGCGGAGCGGCCTCTCGGTTCTCCCCGGTCCGGTCGTGAGTGCTGTCGCCCCCCCGCGCAGGGGGCTCCGCTCGGCAGGATGGTGAAGCCACGCTACAAGGGCCGCAGCACCATCAACCCCTCCCGCGCCAGCACCAATCCCGGTACGTGTGGGGGCGCCGGGCCGGGTCGGGCCGTACCGGGCGGGCCGTACCGGGCCTGGCCTGACGCTGTCTTGTCTCCGCAGATCGCGTGGGGGGCGCGGGAGGAAACAACATGCGGGACCGAGCCACCATCCGGCGCCTCAACATGTACCGGCAGAAGGAGCGGAGGTGAGCGCGGCTCGGACCGCGGGAGGCGGCGGGGACCCGGTGCGGCGCCGTAGCGGAGGGGCTGGGGGGCCGCGGACCGGTGAGCGGGCGCCGGTAAAGGCGCTGCCGGGCCGTGCAGGGGCCCTGCAGTGCGGGAAGCGGCTGTGGGTGCAGACCGGCAGCGTGGCCTCCGGTGCCGGTGCGTTCAGCCCGTGTGGCAGAGGGAACGGCGCTGAGGGCAGCTGTCCTTGCTGTGGGGACAGAAGGCCCGTTTGTTGGCACAGAGCTGCTGCTCCGTGTTCTCTGTAGCACCGCGAGCTGGGCAGCCTTATCCCCAGCTCCGGACAGTGTATCTAGGAATACAGCTGGAAAACATCTGATGTGATCTCACTGGAATGTCATGAACCCCAAAAACGCCCAGAATTCCTTCATTTCTAACACGAGCATAACTCCAAAACTCACCTCAAAATGTCTGAAGAAGCTGACTTCCACACGGCTCCTTCGCTGAGAGACGCCTCTTTGGTCCGCCGGCTGCGGGCAGCTCCCACCGTGTAAACGCGTGGCTCTGCCGCGCTGGCGGTGCCGCGGGGGTTTCTGAGAGTCCTGGTTCAGATTAGCAGGCTTGGTTTGTTTTGCCAGATTTCACTTGGTTTTGCAAGCAGACTGGGGAATATGTATTTAAAAAAAAAAAATTACTAAATTTAAGCCAGGTCTCAACTTGGAAATTATCTGATGAGTGTTCTGCACCAGCTGATGGGTAGAGCTGATTAAAAATTGCCACGGGAGCCCACGAGAGAAGAAAAGGGGGTTTACAAGGAAATGGCACTTTGGTGTTTTTTGCACCCCAAGAAGCCGTTTCTCTTTGACATAAGCAGCCTTCAAGAGACTGGTCAAGCTGGAGTGAGGCTTATGAGTGTGTACTGGCTGACGTCCCTTCTGTTCCAGTGTTTGAGTTATTGAGCCCTTACTGGCAGGTCTCTGGTGACGATCTCAGGGCACCAGTTTGAGATGGAGGGTCTTTCTGGATTTTGTGGAGGTACTTCTGGCCTAGCGAACAGAAGTGTGAGAGGAGTGTGTGCTGCTGCCCTTGTGTATTTACACGTGTTCTCGTTTTCACTTAGAAACAAACATGGCAAAGTGATTAAGCCTTTGCAATATCAGTCAACAGTGGCACCGGGCACAGTTGCAAGAGTGGAACCAAATATTAAATGGTTTGGTGAGTTGTATTTTTGTTGTTTTTTTTTTTTTTCTGATGTTCAGACTCGACAAGCTTAAAAGCTGTTGAACTTTGTGTGTTTGGAGGGGATTTATTTCCAAGTTGTGGTCCCAGTGCTGTGTGGGACAGATGCTGAAAGTGAAGGGGAGTGGTGTGGGGTCACTCTTTGCATGTCCCTGTACTTTAGGTGTTTGCTTCCCATGCACTCCCCTAAAGTGTGGTTATTTTGTCTCCTTTGGTGATTTTCTGGGGTTTGCCCAGAAAATGTGTGTTGTAGGCTGTGGGAAAGGAGGAACTGACTTATTCACGCTAACTTGGGCGTTGCCTCCAGTGAAATCCTCTATTTTTGTCACTGGTATTTTTAATTCCAGATGAAATATTAATATTTTATTAGCGCACCTTGGGTCTTTGAGGCAGTTAAACTGAGGAATGGTCAGGTGCAATATTTATTTTTCTCTGCAGGAAACACTCGTGTGATCAAGCAATCATCCCTACAGAAATTCCAAGAAGAGATGGAAACTGTCATGAAAGATCCTTACAGAGTGGTCATGAAGCAAAGAAAGTTGCCCATGTCCCTTTTCTACGATCGAATTAAACCGCACGTGAGTATCGTTCGTCTGGAGAGTGGAGGCTCAGTTCTGTGCACAGAATCTTGAATCAGAAATTCTTGTGCATGCAGCCTTCGTTTCTAGTCTGTCAGGTTTTAGTTGTTACCAGGCTTCTTTCATGATGTCTGAACTATTATTTTGGACTCTTGCTAGCTATTTTTTCATATGGAAACTTTCCAGGTTTATGTCGTAAAAATGTTACCTAAATTAAGGAAAAAATTACAAGAAACTAAACTGTGCGTTATAAAAACAAATCACTGCTTTCAGCAATGAATTGGATGCTGTTCCAAGAAAAGCTGGCATTCGTTACAGGCATTAAGAGCTACAATTTTGATTGTAATTACCCCTGACAAAACCCTGTGAATTTGGCGAGAATTGTGCACTTGTTAGAAAAATAAGAAATGATCAAAGATAACAGCTAAATTTTCATCATTGCAGCTTTAATTACATTTGACATCATTTATGGTGGAAGAACTGAAGCATAGTTATTTGGCAAGTGCAGTGTGTTTTGTTGCTTATTAAATATCCACTCTTGGGTTTCTCGGAGATTAAGCTGGAAAACTCAAACATCGTTAGGAAAGTGCCTGTAACTCTTGTCAGAGGTTGCAGAGTTGCGTTGAACTAAGGTCTTGTACGCTGCATGTGGTGAAAGATGGAAAAAACAGTGTTTATGGTTTTTTTTTACCAACCTGTTTTTCCTTAGACCTCCAGAGTTCACATCCTTGACACAGAAACATTTGAATCAACGTTTGGCCCCAAGTCACAGAGGAAAAGACCAAATCTTTCTGCAAGTGATGTGCAGTCTCTGGTGGAGAATGCTGAAGCCTCTTCAGGATCTTATGATCAGGGCAAGGACCGAGACCTGGTGATAGAAGACACCGGTGTAAGGTAAATAGAAAGGAGAAATTACTCATTCTTTACATTTCTGAAAAGACAGCTTTATTTTTAGAGAAGTGTCTGGCACATCCGTGAGGAGTAGGGGAAGTGACATTAGTTGAATTTGGGGTTTTTTTTAATCCAATGTGTTTAGCCAAACCTACTTCCATGGGACCCTTCCATCTCTATTCATAATTTGTTTTCTGTTGCGTGTCAGAATATCTCCCAGCTCACCTTTTGGGTTAGATAGGGAACTGGCCAGTGGGCAGACGGGGATCTTTGAAAGAGTGTGTGTTTGTAGGATCTTCTTGCAAATGAGTAAATTGAAGGCAGAGGATGGGGAGGGGAGCTAACTCCCAGCTGCCTGTTCCTTGGGCCTCATCTCCTCTTTTGTCTGTAAACGGCTTTAGAGAAGACAACACTGTACCCCTGTTACTGTGGTTGCTGATGTTTCTGGTAATCCACTTCCAGGGATGAAGCACAAGAGGAAATATATAAGAAAGGACAGTCCAAAAGAGTCTGGGGTGAGCTTTACAAGGTAAGCAACGCATACTTTGCAGCAGTCATGTCTGTCTTTCAGCCTTTAAGAAGTCAGGTGCTTCAGCACAGCATTGGCAATCCTGTGCAGCAACAATCAGAAAAGCTCTGAAAACCATTGATTGCTCTGTTAGGGAAGCTTCACTACAATTGAATTTGCTGTAAAGTTTATTGGAAACATTAAGTCAGTGACTTTGTTCATGCAGAGATGTCCCAGGTTTGTCATTCCCTTGCCTGCTTTCCTGTCAGCCTGCTGAACTGACTGACTTGAAACTCTGTTGGTACTGGTACAGTACCTAACCGGGAACAGAACAAGCCAGCTGTAGAACAGAGCAGAGGTTCAGGTTCAAGTCTCTGCCTGACTGAGCTTGATTCTTGAGCTCTTGTCCCACTAGGACAAACATCCTTTAAAATATATGATCTAGGGATGGACTGGCAGAGCGGAGGGAGTAGCTTCTCTTAGATTTCTGGGGCTTCACCACAAATAAATCAGATGCCCTTTAGGCTAAAAGGATCTGGCATGTTGATAGGTCGTTTTTGGGTGGCTCTGACATTCAGTTCCCCTTGAGTAACCTTGACCGGTAGAGAAATGGACACTGAGAATGAATTAGGGTTGTGAGAGCAGTTTGTGTGCTCTCAGCGACTGTTAGGTGTGAAATTGCTTGACTTTTTGCTCTTAATTTTCAAATGTAGCTTAAAACCTTTTCATTTAGATCTAAAAGCGTTGGGAACGATAGAGCAAAACAGATTTCAGTAAGATGCTGCCAAAAATGCAGGAAATAGCTGTGAAACAAATTCATTTGGCTTGAAGCAAGTCATAAAATGACAGCTCCCTGCTGTAGATGCTTAGTGGACTAACAGCAGGTTCCTGCTTGGTTGTGTGTTTCGTATTGATCCAGAAAACATACTTTATATCCTGATCCTTTATGACATGGCAGAATTGAATTGCTGCAGAATGGACGGTGAACATTGCTTTTGTCTAGTGAAGCAATTAATTTTCCTGTTTGGGTGCAGTGTTTTCTTTCCCAAGTGCTAACAAGCATTTTCCTGGTGCTTAAGAACAGGTAAAAGCTATTCAGTTGTCCAGCCTGCATGTGCAGGGGAGTTAGAGGAAGAGAGTGGGAGGTCAGTGGATATTAGTCTGAGCTTTACTGGGCTACGGGGAAGTAACAGTTGTTTGTGAAGTATACAAAGTTTTAAAATCAATGATGTAGTTTAGAAAATCAGTAGTTTTCATTTTGGAGAGAGAGTAGTTTTACTTTCTGTAAAATCCTTTCCTTCTGCCTGATTTTTTTTTCAGGTGATAGACTCATCAGATGTTGTTGTTCAAGTCCTTGATGCCAGAGATCCCATGGGTACTCGCTCCCCCCA
Organism: Tetrax tetrax; assembly: GCA_009806455.1. Taxonomy (NCBI): domain Eukaryota; kingdom Metazoa; phylum Chordata; class Aves; order Otidiformes; family Otididae; genus Tetrax; species Tetrax tetrax. Next base: position 219,206 of record WHYT01017054.1, read on the forward strand.
CGTGGAATCTTACCTTAAAAAGGAGAAACACTGGAAACATCTCATTTTTGTCCTGAACAAATGTGATCTCATTCCTACCTGGGCTACTGTAAGCACAGTCCTTCCTATTATTCCTCAGACCTTCTTTGTTCCTTTTGTAGCCTCTGCTTTAATTCTGCTGCCAGTCCTCATGCTGGTCTCAAAGGGCGTAATGTAACTGGGTCAATGGGAACTCTCTGCTTGCCTGCTGTAAAAGTAACAATTACAATGTAAATCTGTCCAAGTTCGGCTGAGTTGAGCAACACCCACCAGCCACAAATTCCCTACTTCCTCTGTCTGGATTTAACAGTTCAGCTGATGTCTCCAGAGTATGCTAAATGTTAGTCTGCTTAAGATCCATATCCACCACAGCTGGTTTGCTTTATATTGTTAAACTAATTAGTTTTAGCTAGCAGTGAAGGCGTTTTTGGGAAATTGTTTGTCTTTTGTACAAACAATACTCAGTCCTTTTAGCTATTGGGTTGGTGAAATGCTTCAAAGGTTCTTGCATAGCAATTTTAATAGATGGTTGCATTAGTGACCCGAGCGAAGATGCTGTGTACTTCTGCTGGTAAGCAGATTGTTTTACCACCTCCGCGGCACAAGATCCCTAACTGAGTAATGTTTTCCTCTTTAGAAGCGCTGGGTTGCTGTCCTTTCCCAGGAGTATCCAACACTTGCTTTTCATGCCAGCCTCACAAACCCTTTCGGCAAAGGTGCTTTCATACAGCTTTTGAGGCAGTTTGGAAAGGTACAGAATGATTTTGGGGATTTTTATTGTTGGGGGCAGAGTGGGGGGTTTAGTGTGGAGTCTTCTGTTTTGTTAGCATTTGGGGTTCAGTACCCTTTCCTGTCAGCAAACGGCTCCTCCAGTAAAGCTCCCTTCTTTGGGGACAAAATGGAAAATAGTCCTTCAAATATGTTCAAAACGTTTGTCGTACTGAGGAGATCCAGAAAGAGTGGGTTTGACCGTCACTACCTGGCCTAGGTTTCTTGTAGGCAGGGTATCCCACTGATGCTTCTAGGTCTCACTTGAATGTGTGGAAGACAGGAACATATTTCACACCTGTTTGTCCTGCATGTCTGCGTAATTCTATTAAGATATTCTCCTTTTAAGTGTCTTCATTTTTCCAAGAAAGGCATCTTCCATTGCCTTTAGATTAGTTAGTGTCTCTTCAAGACATTTCTGTGTTCCATCCTCAGCTACTATTTGTATTTGCTTGGTTTCTCAGGCCAAATGGTTTCTAAATAAGGTGTTCACAAGTAATCTTAAAGCAACAAGGAGTGCAAGGGGTTCACGTCTTCCTTCTGAAGTAGGAAATATTTGCTTCAGTGCTTGGAGTTCTTGGATGGCAAGCTGGTTGTATCCTTACACGTTTCCCTTGACAGAAAAGAGCTGGTCTCATTTTTTTGATCTGGTACTTTGGAGTCCCTGTTGCTTTCCAATATACTGAGAACAGTAGCTGCTCAAATATTCAGAACTGTAGTAGTAGCAGCTCTGTCTTTCTCTATGAGGTGTTAAAAAGATGTGTTATTTCTTAACAGTTGCACTCTGACAAGAAACAGATCAGCGTGGGTTTCATTGGTTATCCAAATGTTGGAAAAAGCTCGGTGATCAATACTTTACGGTCTAAGAAGGTCTGCAATGTGGCCCCTATTGCAGGTGAAACAAAGGTAAGAAGAGATCTCTACATTAAAGACAAAAAAATGATTACGTAAGTGTATTATCAAAGACAGAATTAATGTAAAATCATCTCAATTTTCAAGTCTAGCACTTGAACCGTACAGGCTGTGTGACCCTGAGGAGTGGCTGATCGACAGGCATTGCTCTGAAGCACACCTACTGGAAGCATTCCTGACTTCCCACTCTCCCTGTGCTGTAGCGCTGTGATCCAAATGCCCAGCTGCCCTGACTCAGCGTCTGCGCTTTCCCAGATCAAATGATGGGATATGTTTGTGCTGTCAGGCGCTGTTAGTGCTGGTTTTCTAACTGTTCCTCAAGAACATGACAGTGTACAAGAAGACGAAGTTACAGGAATCTTCTTTGCTAGCCTCTTCATTTTACTGCTGCATATCACTAAAGTTAAGGATCATGGAAGAGGAAAACCACAGAATATCGCAGTTTGTTGTGGTCGTAGTTTCCCACCTTGGTCCTATGAGTTTGGTGCAAAACTTGGGGATAGTGTTGGCTGATACAGAAGGAACAAGGTGCAATATGTCTTGGCTAACTTACAAAAATGCCAAGCTATCTTCTGTTTCTGTGTTTAATACCAAGTTCCTAAGATTACTTCTGTGCATGAGAACTGTGCATTTAAAAAGGAGAACAGAGGGCTGTGTGGAAGGAGGTAACGCGGGGAACTACGGATCTCTTTCAGGTGTGGCAGTACATTACCTTGATGCGGCGGATTTTTCTCATTGACTGCCCGGGTGTAGTTTATCCATCCGGAGACTCGGAAACAGACATTGTGCTGAAGGGAGTGGTATGTATCAGCACTAAATGCTGGGAAATCTGCTGTCGTCAATATGATGGGTTCAAAGAAGTGAATGCACACCTTCCGAAGGGTTCATAGTCTGCCGTTTGTTTTCAGGTTCAAGTTGAAAAGATCAAGAGCCCTGAGGATCATATTAGTGCTGTGCTGGAAAGAGCCAAACCAGAGTACATCAGAAAGACCTACAAAATTGATTCCTGGACGGATACAGAAGACTTCCTTGAGAAACTTGCTTCTAGGACTGGGAAACTCCTAAAGGTGTGACAACTTTCTGCATTTGCAGGCTGGAAGAGCATGCAGCCTGTTACTGAACGTGGGAAATATGAATGTTTCTATTGCTTACAGGCAATAGAAAGGTGGTGTGCCCTGCAAACATGGATATAAAGTGTTACTGGGTTCTTTCAGGGTGGTGAGCCCGACTTGCAAACTGTGAGCAAGATGGTTCTCAATGACTGGCAGAGAGGCAGAATTCCATTCTTTGTGAAGCCACCAAATGCAGAAACAGGTCCCCAGGTAAGAATGTGATGCCTGAGCCTCCTCTTCGCATATATTCAGTTTTCTTGGTCATATTCACCGTTGTTTTTCCCAGAGTGCCATGTAACTTGGGTAGGGCATGTCTTGGGCTCTGCCCAGGTGACACTCACTTGAATTTGGTGAGGACAGGTAGCAGTGCTCTTCACAAAGATGTCTGAGCCATTTACAATCATCTGACTACCAGAAATGTCAGTAATTATCACATCGTTAGCCTGTCAGCTTAAGTTTTTTCCAAAGAGATAAAGTGGAAATTGCTCTCTGAGATGGTGGGAAGGACTTTGTGGATAGTATACCCATTACCCTCTTTCTTGTAGCCTCCAGTGTTGGAAGTAGCTATGACATCAAGCCAAGATAATAATGAGGAGAAAATCTCTGAGTCGGTAGCAGCAGGTGTGGAGCCAGCAGAAGAGAATAATACAGACACCGAAATGAAGCAACTCATGTCACACGTTCGGCAGAACTTTGGGAGGATTAATGTAGCACCTCAGTTCTCAGAAGAAGACCTGGTTCCTGTAGATGTGCCAGGCTTTGATGAAACAGACAGTGATTCTTCTGAAGAGGAGGAGCAGGAAGAGGAAAAAGAAGAAAATGAGGAACATAAAGATTCAGTAGAGGAGGAATCACAGTTGGCTGTACAAGGTGCCAAAGAGAGCTCTAAGACAGTTCTTAAGGCTTTGGAGGAGAAGATTGCAAAATATAAAAAATTTCTGGATAAAGCCAAAGCCAAGAGATTCTCAGCAATAAGGTAAGGCTTTGTAAGGACTAAAATTTCAAGATTAAGTAAGTGTTACATTTTGTCCTTTTGTGCAGGGCACAAGCCCAGTAACTTCAGAGACAAGATTACCGTAATATGTTTTTTAGGTCCAAAGTCTGTGGCTTTGCTGCTGTAGAGCTCCTGGGATCTCCTGGAGGCTGGTCTCTTCTCAGAACTGGTTTTGTTTTGTGTTACAATGTTATTTTCTTTTCTTTTCTTTTTTTTTTTTCTTACTTTATCTTTTGTAGAATCCCTAAGCAGCTGAGTGAAAAAGTGTTTGCAAAATCCGTGCAGAAGTCTGAAGAACCCAAAGAAACTGAAGACAGAGGTAAAACAAGATTAGTAGAAGTTCTTAATCTACATTTCAAAATCCTGTGAGCAAGAGAAGGGAGGGAGTTAGGGGGAGAAGTGTTCATTGGCTCCTGATTGCAAGTTCTTTTTCCCCTAAAGCTATTTAAATCTTTCTGTAGCTAACCTAAGGGCTGCTCGATGACCTTTCTGTATCCCCCTCTACTAGCGAATGAAGGCAAAGTGAAGACAAGTGTTGCATTTCCAAAAGAATGGTGCTGGGGGGTGGGGTTGCACAGAGCTCCTTCGGGCTATAGGATTTACTGTGGTGACTTCAAGAGTCTGTGGCTTCAGTTTCCGTAGTGTGTTTGATTAAAGGCAAAATCACGTAGGAGAACCCTATTCTGACAAGACTCTGAAATCCTCTGGACTTGCATGGGACTTTGAGCCATCAGCTACTCAAGAACAGTTTTCGTAGCAATAGTGAGCGATTCTCTGGTAAGGGGCATGCGTGTTGTTTTGGTAGAAGCGATTAAAATAGGACCAAAGGAATGCTTTGCTGAGACCCCAGTCTGCAGTTCTGCAAACAGATGGCTGTTTTGGAAGATGCCTGAGAATGTGATCTCTGCTGTTTGCAGGCAACACAGAGAAGAAAAGAAAAAGGAAAGCAGAAGAGGAAGATGATGATGACCATTTGGATAAACAGCCTTGCAAGAAACTTACATCCAAAGAAGTAAGTGTGATTTCTCATAGTAAAACAAATGAGCAGAGTGGTAGAGCTGTCTCTTTTTACGCACAGATTGCCCATTATCACTTAGGAGCTTTGAGATCAGGCACTGGTAGGAGGGAGAGAGCGCAGGGACTCTAACTGAGGCAGGGGGAATGTGAAGACAGGGTGACTTGCTGCTGACGTGAGATGTGACAGTAGCATGTTCCAGCTGAACCCATAAAAAACCTGGTCCAGCAGGTGACCGGGGCAGAAAGAGCATTGAAGGGAGGATCCTTGGTGGATAATTGTTCTCTCAGCGTTAGTCTGCCCGCTGAAGGTGTTAAAGAGAGCAAGGGTCTGAACGCCAGGAGATGGGAGAACTTGGAACTAGATGGGCAGTGCTGTTCTGTCGAAGAGCGCTGCTGCTGCTATCTTCTGTTCGTGTTTGTCAAGTCTTGACAGTTCTTCTTTAATAACTTGAATGCCAAGTGAAATAGTCTGTTTGTAGGACTTCAAAAGTGATTCATAAGCAAACTCGTACAGCAAAGGCTTTTTGGAGCATTGCTGTGGGCTGTTAGCACTGTCAGAGGGGAGTGGAACACCAAATTCTGTTTATGAACGTTCTGTCACTTCCTCTGTTGAAGACCTCTTATGTGACACTGCGCATCAGGTTGCTCCTTGTATCTTGTTTACTACTTTTGTAAAAATTAAAGCATGTCTTCCTTTGTAAGATATTAAGAGTGTGGGTGGATTCTGTAGAGAAGTCCATGTATTCACAGCAGTGATATTTTGTTTGAAATTATTTTACTTAAGGCATGTGGAATGCAAAGTGAAGAACATTTGAAAGAATGTAAACAAATTCAGGCGATGGATACTGTGGATTTGCTAATATGTTTTGTGTGTATTTACAGAGAAGACGAGCTGAGAGGCAGCAGCGGTCCAAGAAAATTGGAGTCCGGTATTATGAAACTCACAACGTGAAAAATAAGAATAAGAACAAGAAAAAAACTGGCTTGGAGGGACAAAGATCAAAGCACAAAAAATACAAACATAAGCAATAACTGCTTATTCTATTAAATTTTACATAAAACAGCTCTAGTATGCAGTGGCTTTTTTTAATATAAAACTTGTAGTTCCCATTCAAAGCCTAGTTTGACTTGTCTGTCTTGTTCCCAGGAGTAGCATCTCACTCTTTGTTTCTGCATCATCTGACAGTTCTTTATGCAACTGGAGATCCTGGTATTTCCACATCATCATCTAAGGCCAGTAAACACTGCACTGGCAAAACATATCCTGAAGTGTTATTCAGTGGTGGGGGATGTTTTTTTTCTGAAAACTCGCTTTATGGGGTTTTTCATACGACTGCAGTGCATTACCTTTCCCATGTCTGCATGCTAGGTACAACCAGCTAGTTACACAGGTACCTCGGGGCAGGATTCCGTGTGCTTCCCCTGAGGAGTGATGCTTGGAATGGTTTCGTACCCCTCAGATCAGAAATAACCACGTAGAGAGCTTTGTGTTGCTCATCCTAGGTGACTGCTAACGGTTCTGAGAGGGGATCGTGATGCCCAGTTGAAGTACCCTCCCGACACCTGTCCAAGCACTACCTGCAATCTGATTCGTAGTGAATATGACTTAGATTTATTGTAGACACTTTATATATAGTTTCTGAATTTTCTACAACATTTTAAAATTAATCATGTTACAGAGATGCTTGCATATAAAAAAATTTTATTAGTTTATTGCTTTGAAGGTCATCTAGCATATTACCAACCGGGAAGTCCCAGGCAGGTTCACTATTCAAGGAGCTGAATGCTGAGATGGTATTCAAAGAGGGTGCAGTAACTAATGAAGCTCTTGAATGTCAACTCTTCAAGAGAAAAAGAAAGAAATAATACAACTATGCTGCCTTCAGTTACCGGTAAGTGAAAATTCAATATTGTTTTATGAAGACAAATCTTTGTCACTAATTGCAAACTTCTTGCTCTGACAGCTCTTCTGAGCGCTGCCTGGAGGACAACAAAAAAAATCTACTTATTTGGTCCAATGATGCTTTCAAGTTGAGCCTGAAAAACAAATAAGACAGTAAGTCAAGTTAGATTCAACCTAACAAATAAACCCGCGTTGCTGAAAAGTGATAAATTGTTAGATATTCAAAGCGAGGAGCTGAAGGGTGCTGCAATACTTCAAGAGAAGCAGGCCAGGGTTTTTTTTCCCTAGCTATTCCATTTCTTACTACATATTTTATAAATTAGCTTTTCATTCTTGGCATGCACACTTGTTGCATTCTGAGAAGAAAAGAGCTGGCCTTGGTTCCATACAATGAAAGACTCATAATGTAAAGCATTGAAGAGGAAATTAAATAAAAGCTGTTGAAACAGTGGTCTGAATTCTCTGATTTCAGGCTGGACTGTGTTAGCTAAATTAAATATTTGGCTCTCTAGCATTTGGAACGCAAACTCTGACTCTGGGACAAAAGTAGCTGGGAACAGCAAGCTTTTCACTCCTGAGACAACTTGACGCCCAATTAGTAGATTGATCGGAGAGCTACCCGTGCTTAGGGAGCATGCGGCGTATGAAGCTTCCAGGGATCTTAGATTGTCCTCTTCCTAGAGCTGCCATCAAAATAAACCACAGCAGTGCTACGTAGACAGCTGTTAACATACTTGTACTTCAACAAAGAAACATGGATTCAGCGGCAACACTTAACTTGATCTAACGTTCTTCCATTTTGTGCCCTAAACCATTTCAAGATGGCCTGAAGACGTTGATGGTTTAGAAAGGAGAAACTAGGCACAGCGAAGATAAGGAAAGCAGCTCGGGGGAAAGGAAATGGTTTTAGCTGTAGCCAGAAACATTGAAGGTTGTTTACGATAATGTTTTTTCTTTACTCAAAACTTGTGGGCTGTTTTTTTCCTTACAAAAGCAAAGTAATGAGCAGAAGCTCTGTTTTCACCAAAGTAGCATGCACAGAATTATTTCTCTAATTACTGCGTAAGTACACAGTTGTTCTTACTAGATAATATTTAATGTTAAATGGTGTGTCTTGTTACCATGGAGTCAACTTGAATGGCCAACAGCGAAGAAAGAAAACATCCTGATTTGTCTTAATTAGATTTTCTATGTTGTAGTTGAGAAGGGGTGCTGTTATAACCGTACAACCAGGTGATGCAGAAATAGAGTCCTGGGGTATCAGTCAAGTTCAGCACCTCAGCATCTGGGGTTCAGCTGCACGCGTCTGCTCTTCTCCAGCTGACTATAACAACTGACAATTTTCTGAACAAGTTGTGATCTCTCCCTGGCAAATGTGCGTATGGCCAGAATTCAGTTAATGTGACCTGCTGTTTGCATCATCACATTTACTAGTGATGATCAACAGTGACTGAGCAAAGAAGGAGAGAACGCAAAAACATTGTTTTCCCATTTCATTGAGAATTTAAAGAAGGTGGAACATTAATACAAGTACATCATAAATGTAACTCTTACAGTTATATTTTTTAATATCTTCGTAATTACAAAATTAGAAGAAGATTAGAATTTTTTTTTTAACTGACCTTCAGCTGTTGATTTGTTTGTTTCAGGAACTGAATCTCTTCAGTGTGTTTCTTCTCCTCTATCTGTAGCCTTTCATTTCCCTGCCTCTCAATAGCTTCGCATTTAGCTTTCTCTTCCCTCACTTGTCTTTCTAACTCCCGCTTTTCCTCCTCGAGCTCTGCAATCTTGGAAAAGAGTATAGATGTCTCAAGTTTTGTTTGTTAATAATCAATTTTCAGTTAGGATGGGACAAAGTTGTATGTTGGACAGTCTTTAAATGTTCCAGATACGATAGCATATGATTTATGAAGTGCAGTTAAGTAAAACAATTAGACAAGTGTTTTGATGATCTTTACTGCCATCCAGTGGAAATAGAAATAACTGATTTAATATTAAATTTTATGTGTAATATCCTTATGCTGTGTCATGTGCAGAAAACTACTTTATGGGTTCAGCAGCCCAACTTACTCTTTTTTCCCTGTCAGATTTGCCTTGCTCAGCTTCTAGCGCCTTCCGTATGCCAAACGAAACACTGCTCTCGTACAACATCTGATAAGCAGCGATGGTCATTTGGATTTCATCCCTGACTCGAAGCAGCAACAGCCCACGCTCTGCACAGTTAATTGTGGTTTCACGGATCAATTCATCTTTAAAGAAAAGGTACGACAATCTAGTTAGAGCAGCTACTGCACCTTTATCTGGGAAGGCTGGGTACAGACAGGGTCCAGAGCTGCTTGTCTCTTACCCGTTCTTTGCACCACGAAATCTACTACAGATAGTAATTTATTTAATAGATTGGTAATAATTTTTTTTGTTATTGTTACATTACAGCTGTGCCATCAACCGCTAGTAAATAAAAGCTGAGTGCTGGTACAGAACCTATGCTAACAACAGAAATACTGATCCCCTAAAGCTGTAACAGCAAGCACCTGAAAACTTGTAATGGTTTTTTGCAGATATTGGGAAGTCTCCAGAGGAGTCAAGAGCCTTGAGAAGAATCCTGCCCAAACCACTGGCTCTCAGTTGCATTTGGAAGACTACCGCCTCATCAGAGCGTGTAAGGGTGCTTACCAGCTATACAGTGTTGTGAGTTATTTTAAAATAAGTTAGGTTAAGTACAACTAAGAGAATTTTAAGCAAAAGCTGTATCATGCTGTGTGTATGAGTGCTGACGGGACGCGGAGCCAGGAGCCGCAGCCCCTCGGGGAGGGTGAGGATGGCGCTTTGGGCACTGACCGAAACACTGCGCGTAGAGCTCCCTGCGCACGGGGCAGATGCCGGTCTCCCGCGCTTTCCTCTGCTGCAGCTGCCGCTCCAGCTGCTCCTGCAGCCGGACGACGTCCAGGCGGGTGCTGGGCGCGCTGGACACCTCCTGCACCCACTTCTGCCTCCCCTCCTCCCACTCCCTGCAACGAGAGAAGCACCGGGCGTTACGGGGGCGCGGGGCCAGGCGCTGCCGGGCGCGGCTGGGCGCAGCCCCCTCACCTCGGCGGCAGGACCACTTTCAGGATCTCCTGCGGCGGAGCGGCTGCGAGGGTGGCCGGCGTCCGGGACGGCGGGGTCCCCTTCGGCGAGCGGGCCTGCGGGGAAGAGACACAGACACAGCAGCGTGCGACGGGCGCGGGTGGCGCGCAGCCTGCCCCGGCCCGGCCCGCCGGTCCCCGCTCACCCCCGGGGTGCCCTGCTCCGTGCGGCGGCTGATGAGCACCGGCGGGTTGAACCGCACCAACGAGTCCGGTGGCGCCGCCATGGCGGCCGCGGCCCTTGTCGCCACGGCGACGGCGCCGGTCGCTGGTGCGGAAGGCGCAGGCGCGGGCCCGACGCAGGCGGAGAAACGCCCGAGGGGAGGTACCGGTCGCCCCGGCAGCGGAAGTGCTTCCGGGCGGCGGCAGCTGCGGCCGGAAGCGGCGGGCGCTTCCCTTTGTGGCGGCCGGCGGCGCCATGGAGGAGGCGGCCGAGCGGCGGCGGGAACGGCGGCGGCGGCGGGAAACGGCGGTGAAGGCCGAGAAGCGCAGCCCCCGGCGCTCCGCTTCCCGCTCGGCGCGGGGCAGCCAGTCGCCGCCGGCCGAGGAGCGGCGGGGCCCGGCCGGGCCGCGCCAGGGCAGCCGCGGCAGGAGCAGCAGGTAGGGCCGGCCCGTGGCTGCGGGCCCCGCGCTGCGCCCGGCCGGGCCGCGGCTCCGCAGCTCACCCTTCCATCTCCTTGTTTTCAAGATCGCCCAAGAGGAAGAGCAAGTCCGGGCGGAGGAGCCGATCCCCGCGCGGCAGGAGGAGCCGCAGCCCGCACCACGCCGCCGTGAAGCTGAAGCAGGTAAATGGTGTTGTCGGTAGCAGCGAGGCCCGCTCCTGCCCGCGGAGGTGTTAGCGGGGCCTCGCGCGCTTCCCGGCTCCCCTGCGGCGGCTCTTCCGTGAGACTCGGCCGTGCGAGGTACGAAAAACGGCTTCTCTCGTGGTCCTTGCGGCGTGTCAGGAAAAGGAGGGACTTGGGGGTTCAGTAGCCCCGGCCGCCCGCCTCGGGCTTTGCCGTCAGTGACTGGGGGATCCCACGTGTGTGTGAACCCAGCCTTTGGCCCTTACACAGACTGTCCCTGCACAGAGCAGAATATGCTTCACGCTGTTTCTTGATCTTGCTTTGTTCAGTGCAAATTGTAGGCATCCCAATAGTCTGGCAAGGAAATAAGTAAATAAGTTTCTCTCCTTTGTGTTAGGTCTGCACGCAACATGTCCAGGTACACGTTTCTATGCGTAGGATTGTGATTTATTAAAAACCTGAGGTAGATCACTGCTCTTTCATTCTAATTCTGAGTGTGTTACCGTAAGCATTCTTCATTACAGGAGCGAGATGATCACTGTCGTAGAGGAAACGAGGAGCGAAAGCAAAGATACCCATCAGAACAAGAACACAGGAGAGAGAGGAGTGGTGACAGAGACAGACACAGAGACCCCTCGGACAGAAGGAGGAATCCAAGTGAAAGGCCTGGAGTTCGAGGCCACGAGCGAGAGAGGGATGTTCAGAACATCCGTGAGCAGCAAGCAGAGAGGGAGTTTTATAACGAGCGAAGACGAGAGCATCGACAAAATAACGAAGGCAGCGGTGTTGAGCAGAATCCAGAACTCGGGCAGTCTGATAACAAACCTAAAGAAAAAGCTTCTGTAACCAAAGAGAAGCCAAGCTTTGAACTGTCTGGTGCGCTTCTAGAGGACACCAACACTTTCCGAGGTGTGGTGATTAAGTACAGCGAGCCCCCGGAAGCCCGGATTCCGAAGAAGCGGTGGCGCCTCTATCCTTTCAAAAACGACGAGTTCCTCCCGGTCATGTACATTCACAGGCAGAGCGCTTATCTCCTGGGCAGGCACCGCAGAATCGCGGACATCCCGATTGACCACCCCTCCTGCTCAAAGCAGCACGCGGTGTTTCAGTACCGGTAAGTGTTACTGTGCCTGCTGCTGAAACAGGATTGTTCAGGAACTTCTGAAGAAAACAAACCAACCAAGCAACCCCCTGGGTATGCACAGATGACAGGTACAAGTTTGCTGTAAGTACGTTACAGAGATGGAATTTATGTTTGACTGCTGCATATCATCCTAGCAGTAATCAAAAATATCTGTAATTCCTCTCGTTTAACCACAAACAGCCTTTTAGTGAGACAAATAACACAGCAGGGTTAAACGCAGCACCGTGTCTGTGTCTGAACTGGAATAAGCTGGCAGGTGTAATTGGCAGTAAAAGTATTTCAAGGAGAGGTTTATTCAGTTGGTCTTTCACAGCAGAGCCTGCTGATCTCCTCTGAAGCAGCAGGGGTTGCCTGCTGCTGAAGACAAAGACGCTCTCTTAGGGAACAGCCATCTGTTCTGCTGTAGGAATTGCTGTGCTCTGTCATCAGAAGTTTTAGAAGGCGGTGCAGTCTGTCAGAATCTGCTCGGTCTCACACAGTTTCTCATTTCTCGCGTCATTCCTCGCTGCGAGCACGGATAAACGTTGCCTGCACCAGTGTGTTTCCTGTCTCTCGCTGTGGTGACTGACACAGGGTGTTCTCTTTTGCCAGGCTGGTGGAGTACACTCGCGCCGATGGCACCGTTGGGCGCAGAGTGAGGCCCTACATCATCGACCTGGGCTCCGGGAACGGCACCTTTCTCAACAACCAGCGGATCGAGCCTCAGCGTTACTACGAACTGAAGGAAAAGGATGTGCTCAAGTTCGGGTTCAGTAGCAGGGAGTATGTTCTTCTCCACGAATCCTCAGATAAATCTGAGGCCAACGCAAAGGACGATGATGATGAGGAGGAGAAGGAGGACGAGTCTGACAGTTAACAGATGAGGAGGGAGTTGGAGGGGGAGTGGGGGAGAGAAATTCTTTGCAGTTGAACGTGCAGTGGGATGTAAACGTTGGAGCATCGCAGCACTGATGCCTCGTATTGCCTTAAAGTCCTTTTTCTGTTGCTGATCTGTTCTCATAGTTTATTCTGGGGGACTTCACTGATTATTCGTCTTTGATATTTCTGCATATCAGGAAATACAGCTTTTTTTTTTTTTTTTTTTTTTTTTTTT
>WHYT01017054.1:233486-255029 GCA_009806455.1 Tetrax tetrax
GCGGGCGGCGGGGCCGGGGCCGGGGCCGGGCGGCGGGGCCTGGGCCGCGGGGCCGGGCCAGGCCGGGCCGGGCCGTTCCATGCGCTGCGCTGTGCCCGGTAGGAGACGCTGGCCAACCTGGAGCGGCAGATCTACGCCTTCGAGGGCAGCTACCTGGAGGACACGCAGATGTACGGGAACATCATCCGCGGCTGGGACCGCTACCTCACCAACCAGAAGTGAGTCCCGCCGCCCGGCCCGCCCCGCCCGCCCCGCCGGGCCCCCGCGATCTGGCTTCTCTCTGTTGCAGGAATTCCAACAGCAAAAACGACCGGAGGAACCGCAAGTTCAAGGAGGCCGAGCGGCTCTTCAGCAAGTCCTCGGTCACCTCGGCAGCGGTGAGGGCCGGGCTGGGCCCCGGCGGGGCCGAGCAGACATCCCCGTCCCCCTCCCTCTCCCCGTCCTTCTCCCCATCTCTCGGTGCTCCTCGGTGCCGCTGGTCCCGTGGAAGTTGCCCGGGCTGCTGCAGGACCAGTTTTCCATTTAAACTCCTGCACCAGCCCTGTCTCCCTCCAGCCCCAAGCATCCTCACTCCCCCGTCACCACCTCCCTCAGAAACCCTTTTCCCAGCACCCAGAGAGGCGAAAGCGAACCGCGGTCAAGAGTCACTCGTACCGCGTGCTTATCTCTGCTGCCTGTGCCTTTATCTTTCTGCTCCTAACCCCCTTCTGCTGTGCTGTGCTGGTGCTAGGTCGGGAGCTCTTTCAAGCAAAGGCCTGATGTGTCTTTCTCTGTGAGGTGATCTCTGTGTTTTAGAGCATTTGAAAAGCCGTAAGCGAGTTACTGCTTGCGTTAACAACCTTCTCGGTTTTCTAGGCGGTCAGTGCATTAGCTGGAGTTCAGGATCAGCTCATTGAGAAGCGTAAGTGACTTTTTCATTTCTCTCAGAGTTGGTAAAGAACTACACTTCTCCCCACCATTCAGCTCTGTCTCCGGCTGTCTGGATCCGTGCCGTACCTGCTGCTCCTCCTCGTCCGGGGACCCGTGGCTGCTCCTCTTAGGCCGGCTCCCGAGTGCTCCCAGCACAACCTCTAGCTACAAAAGCCAGCAAAGTGACACTGTGTAACAGAAGTAAAGTTGAGCTTCCTTTCTGGAGTAAACTTTAATGCTCAGCAGGGGTTTATTATGCCGAAAACCTATTTAAATGGATTTGGTGCTATTCAGAGAAAGAAGTGCTAAAGCAACATGTTTCTGTTTGTGTGTCTGTCAGTCAGTTGCAAGTGACGCGGGGAGGAGCTACTTATGTTCAGGATTTAAAAAATATTTTTGTAATCAATACCAAATCAGATGCAATTCTAGTGTGCTTCAGATGCTGAGGAGGTAGCTTGCTGTCCTTCAGAAATATTTTTCAGGTTCTTTCTTTACTTCCTAGTGCCGTAGGGCTCGGCATCGCTGCTGCCCCGTGTACTGCTGCTGGGGGTTGCTGCTCCGGTGCAGGGCTTTGCCAGGACAGCCTGGGATGTCACCTGAGGTGACCGCTGTGCTCGTCTGTCTTTGTCACGCTCTAGGGGAGCCAGGCAGTGGCACAGAAAGTGACACTTCTCCAGACTTTCACAATCAGGAGAATGAGCCCAACCAGGAGGATGCTGAAGAGCTGGATGGGTCTGTGCAGGGGGTGAAACCCCAGAAAGCCGCTTCCTCTACTTCTTCTGGAAGCCACCACAGCAGCCACAAAAAACGGAAGAACAAAAATCGACACAGGTTAGTGGTACCAGCGGCCTTCTTGTCGTGCATTCTGAATGGTTAGCTGTTGTTGAATTGACTTCATTATGTGAAAGGAACTAATAACTTCTTAGAATAATGAGCAGCTCACGTCACTTGTCTCAGTAATTTTTCTGGTTTTTAGTTGTACGCATCCTGTAGCATTCATCAGGACCCCATTGCCCCCATTCTCTCAAGGAGGGGAAAGCGTGCTGAGGAGTTACACGAGCAGCACAGGGTAAAGCGCCAGCTCTGGTAACGCTGTGCTTTTCACCAGACTTTTTCAACTCCTGTCTGTCCAGGGGAATAAAGCTGTCTTCCTTCCAGTAGAGGAAGATTGCAGTCCTGGTCTTCTGTGCTTGCTTCTTGGTTTCTGCAGAACCAAGTAAGATAGAATGTCAGAACTTTCTTTGGATAAGGAAGGTGAAAAAGCAAATCAGAATGTTTTGGGGGTTGTGGACACTCCCAGTACCTTCACTGAGGTTTCCACTCCAAGCCCATTCAGCTGTCATGTTCCAAACTGAGCATCTCTTGATTGTTGCGTAGAAGGTCTGTAGCTTTGTCTCCTTAACCTCAAAGTGTTTGTTATTAAACTGACCTGAAATTAACGTGAAACAAAGATTTCATGAACTCTTCTTGGCTGAATTTAGATGACCAGTTCTGCCTCTTCAGGTGTGCCCCTGAGGTGTGATGCAGCGTGGCGGGCTGGCGGCACAGAAATCTGAAATAAACTCCCTGCCTCACAGCGCTGCTCTCCGTGGGCCAGCGTAGCCTGCTGCCTAACCGTGGCTCGGTGACCCGGCAGACATAGCCCCAGGATTTCTGCAGAGTGTGACACTGCACTGTGTGTCACAGGGGGGAAAAAAATACCTGGAAATGCGTGCTTTTGGAAAGAGGAGACACTGTAGAACTGCACTTCTTTGGAACTGGCACCTAAAAAGATTATTAGAAGTAAAGGAACTTTTAAAAATCAAGTGTTCTTTCTACCTTTGAGCTTGGCTTTGTGTATGGATGGGCTGTCCTCTTTAAGAGACCTTCCCAGACAATCACAAGAGAGAAATGTTTTAAAGGAAAGTGGTAAAACTTACAAAGATTGCTGGGGGAAGGTTGGTTTGGGAGATGTGGAGGTAGGTATAGCGCTTGAAAAGTGCTTAACTACTTTTTCTCCTCCATTAGGTTTTGAATCATTAGCGTGCCTTTGATTCTTAGGTCAGAAGTTTCTCCCTACAGCAATCTTAGTTGGGCAGACATCCCAAAGTACCGGATGTCCTTTTGGTTCCTCGTGAGCTGGGAATCCAAAGCAGTTCAAACCCCTTTTTTTTTTTGCCTGTACGCAATTGGAAAGAAGTCCAGGAATAACACAAGAAACTACATCTGTAAACAAGCTGAGAGAAACAATCTGTAAAACTTGAGTCCAGTTTAAGAAAATTGCTGTTGCAAGCAAATTCTAAAATATTCTCCTAAGTGCTTACACAGACAGCAAACCAGTCCACTGCAGACGCAGTGGGTTGCAATACAAATGCTGTAAATAATAGAAATTCTTCTGCTCCGTTGTATAACTTGAACTTTAGCGGCAGGAGTTGGGAGGAAACTGCCCTACTGACAGGTTGTGTTGCTTTGGGGTTTCTTTGACATTCCTTCCGCTGAAGCAGCTGGTGCTGGCTACTGCCGGGGACGGAGTGTTGGACGTGAGGAGCCGTGGTCTGAGCTGGTATGGCAATTCTTCTCCTCCTAAGAATTACGTCAGACACATCCACATTACGGAAGGGCTTTTGCAGTTGGTAGCTGACTGTTTTGTAACGCTTAGCTTGGCCAGATAGATAATTAAGAAGCAGAAGATAATTAAGTTTGTCTGTAATAAAAACCCTGTTAAAATTGTGAATGTCGTTACTGACTGTCCCTTAAATTTTGGCAGAGAAGACCAGACAATTTTCAAGTATATCTAGGTTGAAAAAACCCCAACGACAAACCAGACCCAGGCTACTGAAGGCGCAGCAAAATGCTCTGAAACGCGTTGCAGCCCAGAGCGCTCTTTGGGATGAGACCTGCAGGTCTGTTCCTTGAGTGGGATGAAAAATAAAAAAGAAATGTTGGTGCTGCTTTTTGCTCAGAAGCTCTTCCATTTGCCAGCACACATTTGAGCTCTGCTCCCCTGTTCCTGAAGAGCTGGGAGGCGTTGGGAGCAGGCACCCTGAGGGTGCAGTGACTCCCTGGGTGTTCTGCTTTGTGTGGCACCCAGAGCCGTGCGGGAAGTGGGGTTCAGACGGCAGAACTGGTGTGAACGGGCAGCTTAACTCCGAACTGTGAAAACCAGGGAATGGGCTGGAACTGACAGTGTCTTTACTGAAGTCACCCTCTGTTCCCTCTGGGACCGCAGGAAGGCCAAGATGGTTATTTTCTGTGTGCTCAGCAATTTGAATGCCTAAAGAGTTATTTCAGGAGCAAACAATACTGTTTCCTCTTAGAAGTTCAGGGCTGCAGAGCTGCTAAGTCGCAGCTGGTTTAAGAAGAAGTCCTTTCCAACAAAGACAGTTGGTTGTTAGCTCTGGGGCAGAGCTGCTCCTGGAGCCGGCGCTGCGGTATCCGTCTGAGCGCCGAGGCGAGGGGTGGGACCGTCCCCGAACTGTCATTAGCTTTGGCCAATTGACCCTGTTCTCTTTTTAGCTCACTGAAGCGGGCGCGTGCAAGAGGATGCGTGTGTGCGTGTGCGTTACGAGAATGCTCGGATGCGAACTTGGCCGCGTGGTTCCGTGGGGTCTGCACCTCTGCCTGAACAAGCTTTGCTTTGCCGAAATAATCCTGACAAGGCCGCTGCTTTCCGACCGCCCGCTCGTTTGTTTTTGCAAGCAAATCCGTTTTTTCTCTCTCTGCCTGTGAGCTAATGTGCACTCTCAAGTATCTGACAGCTTCCTTTTTCAGCACCTAAAATTCCCTCCGTAGAACCACTCCGCCTCTGTTCTAACACCTCTGTTTCCCAGAAATCCAGTTGGGGAGGGGGACTCTGGATTGCCAAATCCGGAGCACTTTTTGTGCCCAATTCTGCTTAAGATATCTTAAGAACTTTATGGCATTTGAACACTGGCTTTATTATTTCTTTTCTTTTCTTTTCTTTTTTAGTAATCTCGCTAGGGTGGCTAATCAACTAATTTATTTAATTCATTAGTATATTAATTTCTATTGCTTTCTTCCTTTCAAATGCTGCCCCTCAGCCCGTCTGGCATGTTTGATTATGACTTTGAGTAAGTTTGACTTGAATTAGTACTTGTGCTGTGTTGTTAGTGTGTAGACACCAATGTGCCTTTTGAGACCTTTCTAACCCATAGTTTATCTGTTTAATTGTAGGTATGTATATTAGGTTAGGCTGGGAAGTTTTTTTTAAAAACAGAAAAGCGTGATGGAGGTAACATTTTATTTAATAACTTCAGCAAAATTAAATTAACTCGCTCCTCTTTACCTTTCTATTTCATTTTTAAATAGATAAACTTTTTAACTTGGAAACTTAGTTTAAAGACTGATTCTTCTGGCTTTGCTTCTTAAGGAGATTAGTGTAGACTTGGATATTTCCTTCTGGAAAATTGTAATAAACTCAGTACCTTTGATTCGTACTATCTCTGTCGTCTCAAACTCCTGTCTCTATTAGAAGTAAATAACCATCACCACTATGTCTGAATAATTCTGTGGCATAGTTACACACCTAACAAATTAACATAGAGCATGCGTATTTAACCTTATTTCTTTATGCTGCATAACTTCCCTGTGATTTTTGTTACGAACCTTTATTAACTCTTTTTTTGAGTGGACAGAATATGCATTTTGGCAAATAATAAAGAATCCACTCTCTGTCTCTTTGCTGCTCTCTTGTCCAGTAATACTGGGACAGCGATTTGGCTCAGCCGAATTGAGAATGTGGATTGAATTAACCAAATAGTCTTTGTTGTAGCCTGTGCCATATGCAGTAGCTGGTTCTTTGAACTCTAGTCTTGGTTTAATGTATTGAAATGGACGTTTCTCTTATCTTTCCAACCACAGGATTGATCTCAAGTTAAACAAAAAGCCAAGAGCCGTAAGTATCAGTGCTCTGTCATTGTTTTCATTGCTCATCTGTAGACTTGAGTGGCTGACTGACTCCTAATCTTAACAAGCCTCCCTCTGCTGTAATTTAAGATCTTATTTTCACGGTTGAGGAATATCAGGGTAGGAAATAAGCATTGTCTTGTGGATTTAACGGTACATAGCTGTAGGCAGGCTTGTTGTGAAGCTAGGTCACAGTTAAGTTCTGACACTTGTTATGAAAAGAAGCTGTTTTGCGTCCTATTATGTTGTCATGGTCTGGAACATTAAAAGCATCTGGTTTCGGTTGATGTATTCCTGAACTAAGGTTTCGAAGGGTCCTTTCTTTTGAATGTTTAGCTACAAGAAAAAAAAAAATCTCTTTTCTGTTTTGCCTGCAACTAATGGTATGTAGAAATGAGAGAAGACTGAGAATCCCAGCTCTGCAAGCAGAATTGAAGGTAGAAGGGTCTTAACGTGCCTGTCCTCTCCTTTCTCTGCAGGACTACTAGACTCATCAGTGCTGATGCTTCTGGGATTTAGCTCGACATGAATCCCCACTGAGAAAAACGCCAGCCGACTGAACGAGCACGACGGCAGCTCTGGCTGAGTGTCTGCAGATGGGAGTGCCTCACTCTACAGAGCTTAGATGGGGGGAGAAAATCTTGGACCATGTACTTTTGCATCATTTTTAAATCACCTGAGTTGCAGGAAGACTGAGGTGTAGTAGTAGTAGTAGTAGTCTTGAATTCCTGACTCTCCTGTGCTTCCACCTCAGTCGGGAACTTCTAAACTTGGCTGATCTTGCTGCTGCCACCCCTGTCACCTGCAGACCCATGGAGAGCTATTTCTTTTTCCACTGGAACTGGGATTCAGTATGTCCCATCCCTGTTGTAAGACTTAGATTACCTTTGTTGCTGATACTTAGCTTTGTAGTTTTGTTTTTGTTTTGGGTTTTGTTGTTTGTTTTTTTTCAACGTGTATAGTAAACAAATTGACTTTGGTTCCTTTGTTTTAATCCACGTAGAGTCAAAGGTTATTCCTTTTGTGGAACAGTTCATTTTCTGACTTTAATTTTAAACACCATCCCCCTAAAATTTCTGCAGTGCTTTTAGATGCAGGGAAGGCTGGAGCTCAAAGCCATCTTGCTCTTTGCTATCTTTGAGGTTGGGTGGATTCTCTTTTTAATACAAACTTCTGTCATTTGTACATAAACAATAAAAGTTACATGTTTGTCTCTCTTCTCATCCTTTGTTCAGTCCAAAATTTGACTCGTAGTGCTTTTTATTCTCTATCTACTTTATGAGGACTTTGCTGAAATTCTTCCACTTTCACATAGTAGCTGTTCCTTGTCTCGTGACCCTTAGGAGGTTTCCTTCGTGCTTGTTTTTCTCTGGTAGACATAACACTGAGTACTTGAAAGGATTGCCAGGCACTAATCTCCAGCTGTGTTCAGCTAATCCCGCTTCAAGGCAGGGCTTGGATGGAAGTCAGTTCTTGCTGATCCTGGCAGAACGCCGGCCGATAAGGGGTGAGCGCTCTGGATTGCCGCTGGAGGAGCACGGGGAGGGATGGGCGTTTGGTGCTTTTCACAGTAGCCGCGTCAAGAGAGCAACGCTGATGTTGAGATAAGCTTTGGTTTTCTCAGGGTGGCAGATTGCCTTCCTTACGGGCGCTGTAATGCCTTTGTGTCTGCTTAAGTGTCGATGGAGAGCGTCCCGCGGCGAAGGCTGCCTCACGTACAGCCCCCCAGCGCGCGCACGCGTTCGTTCCGTTCTGCTACGCCGCTGCGCTCCGTGGCGCAGGTCTTTCCCAGCTCCCACTGCAGGCAGTGCGGAGCGGCGCTGAAGAGGGAAGGCAAACGGACGGAGTGAAGTTCTGCCTTGTTCTGATGTCTGGTTCGGGGATCAAGGCGGCTCCGTATCTGTTCCCGGTGGGAGCTGGCTTACCCTGCGGTGGAGCGAGCGGCTGGTGGCTGCTCGTCGGCGGGGGGTGTCGGGATGTAACGGCTTAATGGGAGAGCTGCAAAGCTGCCCTACTTTTTTCCTGTTTTAAGTTACAAAGGTTAAATACAGGGGGGTGGAAGATCTAGGGGACAGCATCAACTCCTACAAGGCCTTGCTTCTCCTTAGTTCTGGAAAAAAAAGAAGCCTTGGCTGATGGTTTTTGATTACTTGGCCGTGGTACAAAAGCAGCTTTTTTCCCCACTGCTGCTGCTCTTCCAAAGCAGGGTTTGCAAGAGTGCCTGCACTTCAGAGGGTAAAAATCTTTGCTGCACCTCTTTGACCTCATGGAAAGCTGCTGTACCTTTCTGGCCAGAACATTTACCTGCAGAGAAACAGCAAAGGGCTCGTGTGCCTCAGAGTCCTGTGTGTAAAGGCGGGGGTTTTTTTTTGGTTTTTTTTTTTTTTTTTGTGGCACAGTGCAAATCAGCTCCACTGTCCCTGTCATATGCACGAGGGGTGCTGTAGGGACAAGGGGAGAGCGCAACCTTTCTGGCCTCCGGCAGTGTTTGTCACTAGAGGAAGGGGACAGCCTGTTCTGATGAGGCAGTGATGGCAGCAGCCCCGGGAGCCAGCGCATCGATCTGGGCAGGACGCGTAACGGCAAACGCTTGGGTTACAGTGAAGGGAACCCTGTTCTGCTGGTACACAGCTGTTCCCTCCCAGCTCCTGCTGGCTGGCAGGGCCCGTGGGCTCCAGAGGCCGGTGAGGGCTGAGTGCCGCCTGTCCCGGCAGAGGGAACAGTTCCTTGTCCCAGAACAAGAGCTGACAGCCACGGCTCTGCAGCACCAGCTTCCCCAGGGCACTGCTGTAGGGGAGGGCAGCGTGCGGGGTCTCCAATCACTCTGGGAACCTACAAGAGCGTCGTGAGATGGGTGCTGGCCTCCAACTCTGGCAGTTTTGCCTCAAATGTCTGGTTTAGTTCTGAAGACTTCTAATTTTCCTTCCTAAATAGCATACATGACTAAAGATCCCCAGGACAGCCAGTGCCTGGCGTTGGGAGAGGAAGAGAGCGGCCCAGGCTGTTCCCTGCATGGCAGGAAAACCTAAAAGCAGTAGTTGTTAAAAATAAGCCACGAGTCTTTTGCTTGCAGAAGATGAATCCTGAGCAGAGCAAATGAGGGGTAGCAGAGCAGCATCTGTCTTTAAGGCCACCAAAGGTGGAGCAGGAGACACGCTAATCCCCCGCACGACCTCGTCACCAAGAGGATTGCAGGAGTTTATCGAGTCCAAGCAAGCAGCCAAGCAGCAACCAGGAGCTGAGCCCAGGCAGGAGGAGCAGAAACACCCTGGCCTGAGGAGGGGGCCGCGCGTGGTGCATGGCCGGGTAAGGGGGCAGAGACGGGGAGGGGGAGCCGGCGTCCCCGCTGAGCAGGGGTCCCCTGTGCTGGGATCTGGCCCTACAAATGCTCTCCCTCCCTTTCGCTAGCCTGGCACCGGGCGAGCTGGGCTGTTGGCACGTCGTCACCTCGCCATCTCCTGCTCTGCAGGGTCCCCACGGGCAGGCCGGCTGGCCCACCGGTGCTGGGGTGGAGGCGGCTCCTGCGCGCTGGGTGCTGGTGGCTCCTGTCGCTCTCCAGGACGGCGCTCCGGGGCCTGCGGTGGCTCTGGATGCTGGCATGGGTACAGTGGAGCCCCTTTCCCAAAGGCTTTCACCCACTTGTGTTGGGTCCAAACGCCGTGCGTGTCCAGGACATGGGGTTGGGGGTTGGAGCGGGGGGGTGTTGCTGCCAGGGCTCGGTCTCTGCACCAGTGGCGCCCAGGGCTGTGGGTCAGTGTGGCCAGGGCAGCTCTGAGGGGTCACCACCCCGTGCAGCACCATGACTGAGGGACCGGGACCCTCCTCCTCCTCCTCCTGGCTCTTGGCGTGAAGCACTGCATGGTTCTGCCCACCAAGAGCCCTGGGGACACTGCTGTGGGCTCTGTGCTGGGTTTGAGCCCACCGCTCACACCGCAAGGCCACCGTCCTCTTCCCCAGTACCTGCTGATCTGCTACAAGAGCTGCTGGGACGGCGCCTTCCAGGTCACGGAGGAGGTAAAGCCCAGATGTGCCCCCAGGCCATGGGGGCTCTGGGGAGTTCTGACCCCCAGGAGGTGGCTGGTGCTGGTGACACGGGCTGTTGGGTGGCCCTGCAGTGCTGTGGGTCCCCAGGGCACGGCACGAGGGTGAGCGCCGGGGTCCCCCAGGCCTGGCTGCCCGTGTTTGGGTCAGTCCCTGCTGTCTGTGGTGGCTTTCAGCTCGGCGAGGCGCTGCGGCTGAGGCTGGAAAGTGGCGGCGAAGGGAGCGAGGAGGACGGGGGCTCAGCTTTGGCGCTGGAGTCGAGGCAGGCAGGTGGGACCCGGCGCGGTGCGGGCAGGCGGGGGTGTCCCTGGTGCAGGGGCAGGGTGGGTGTGTGGGGCGCTGGCGGGAGCAGAGCGGTGGTGCCAGGGCAGCAGTGGAGTGGCAGCAGCGAGGCGACACCAGCGAGGCTGTGCTGGCGAGGCTGGAGGCGCTGGAGGCCGACGTCCGCTTCCTCTGCACCGAGCTGGGCGCTGAGAAGCTGCTGTGGAGCAGCCGGTTCCTGGAGCTGCTGCAGGAGCAGCAAGGCCTGCGCCAGCGGGTGAGTCCCTGTGGGGGGGGGTCCCTGTTCCCTCGGTCCCCTCTGGTACCCCAAACCCTCACACCTGCTCCCAGCTGCAGGAACGCCCATGGCGCTGGGACAGCGGTGACAGCCCTGAGCTGCCGGGGGGAGCGGAGAACGAAAGTGCCAGTGGGAGCGAGGGGGAGAGCCCAGCAGGTAGCGGCTGGGGACCTGGGGGGACAAGGAGCCAGCGGTCGGAGGGGGGACCTGCCACCTGCAGCCAGACCTGGGATGGGACAAGGTGCTGTGCTCTGCCAGAGAGCAGCGTGGGAAACCCACCTGGGCACTGGGTAGCACTGGTGGGCACTGGGCTGCCCTGGGAGGTGCTTGGGAGGAGAAGGTGCTGGGGAAGGGTGGGGGTGCTGGATGCCCAGCCCTGGGGCGGGAAGGGACAGGGGCGGAAGGGCTCAGTGGGAGCAGCTCCTGGCCCCAGGGCAGCACGGAGCAGCTGCCATCACGTCCCCTCTCACCCTTTTGCTCTGTTCAAGGACACCGGTGGATGGAGCTACCCCGGCAGCCAGCCCCGTGGCCAGGCAGTGTTTTGGGGACAGGCAGAAAACGCAGGTGAAGGTGTAAGCAGGGTGCTGGCGAGGTGGGAAGGAGCCTCATGACTCCCCGTGTGCAGGCCAGGACGGCGCAGTCTCTTGTCCCAGCAGCCAGAGCACTGCCCAGCGCAGGTCACAGCCGCCCCGTGCCCGCGGCCACCCCCGGGGCTGGTTCTCTCTGGTGGAGCCTGGCCCGGAGCATCGCCATGATCCATTCCAGCGTGCTGGGAGCTGCCAGGAGCAAGGAGTAAGGTCACTACCTGCTCCCGGTCACCTTGCACAAGCTGGAGACACTGGGGCCACGGACGGATTGCAAAACCCAAGTGCTGCCCATGTACTTCCTCATGCTGGAGAAGGCCCCTCCAGCAGCTGCTCCGCACCCATGTTGCAACGCTCAGCTCCTTGCGACAGCACTCGGGGAAATCAGCTTCTCCTGGGGTGGCCAGGGGCCTCGTCCCGGGAGAATGGCTCAGCCAGGAACACTGTGCCACCGGAGCGCCAGCCCTGAACGGTGCAGGCTCTGACAGGATCGGTCTCAGGCTCCCGCACACACCGTGGGGTTAACGGCCACCCTATGCCCAAGCCCCCTGAGGGGGCTGTGTGCTGCTCCCACCCCTCTGCTCTGCTGCTCTAAAATACAGGCGGCCACTTTCCACTTCTGGTGTTTGCTCGGTCTTTCCACCGCACGGGCACACGGCACCGCTGCGGCAAAGCCCCCCGCTCGTGCAGCTCTCTGGGGTGCCAAGATGAGCCCGTGCTGAAGCAGAGAGGGGCCCGGTCCTCACCCCACAGCAGCCGAGGGCCTGGCCGGTGCGGTGTGTGCCGCAGAGGTGATTCAGTCAGGGAAGCATTCGCTGCAGCCGTGAGCAGTGCTGCAGAGAGGAGCACGCGGGAGCAGCGTTTCCCTGCCTTGCGAGAGGGCTGTGCAAACCAGCACAGAACCGGCCCCAGCCCTCAGGTTTTACAGGAATACCTTCACTCTGGTTCCACTGTCAGCACCAGGCAGGCTTGGCTGATGCTGCTCTGCAATGCTGTGGGACGGCTGCCACGACCCCGGGCCTGCTGCCATCCCCAGGGCCCTGGGGAGCACACAGAAACCATCCCCACCACCCCGACCGCAGCCTCTGCGCCCACCCCAGGGACTGGGGACAGGCTCCTACAGCGAGCAGGGATCGTTCCTCCCAACGTGCCCATGCAGCACCCCGCAGCGTCAGGGAACTGATGCAAGGCAAATAACAGCAGCCTGACTCATCCTGCACCAACCTGGCTCCTGCACGGCCTTTGAGGTGGGACATGCTGCTTCAAAACACCAAAAACAACCAATGAGCCACTCCTGCTGCAGCAAAACCCCAGCCCAAACAGGCCATCCGCTCTCCCGTGGGAATCGCAGCAGCATCCACGCAGAGACCTCAGGAGGTGATGCCGGACGGCAGCTTGGCAGCGACGGGAGGAGGTCCCGGCCCTGCTGCAGCCAGAGGCAACCCGTGGGGCTGCGCTGGAAATCCCCAGCCAGGGGCTCAGCGACGCCGCCATGGACAGGGTTCAGGAGGTGGAGGGTGAAATCCAGCAGCCCTGGCCACATTCGCCAACGCTTCCTCATCCCTGGAACAGCCCCCGCTGCAGCGCTCTCCCCACCCACCTCCGCATGAGGCAACAGCAGCCTCGCAGCCTGCGGAAACCCTTCCCCGGGGCCTATTGCTCAACCAGGCGCTGTATTAACTCCAGGAGGTTTGTGCAACGCGGGCCTCGGGGAGCGTGGGGGAGGCATGCCCGGCCAGCTCGCGGCTGCTTCTCGCTCGCGGCTTCGCCAGGAGCTGGCTGCTGCCACCCCGATGGCTGCAGCGAGGGGTTTAGCCTTGCTCGGGGCAGGCTGCTCTGGGAGAAACAGAGGGAGAACCTTCCACAGGGAAACCCTGGCCTGAGGGAGCACGGGGGTGTTCAGGCCCTAAGCCCCAAGGCACGGAGGAAGGCTGGTGACAGGCGAACAGAAAAACGCGTGGCTGGAGGGTGAGCGCTGAGGGGTACCTGCACTGATGGGTACCTGCACAGCCCACCCCAGCACAGCACCCACCTCCCTTCCCTCTGGCAGGACCCAGACCCCCTGCCAGCTTCGGTGCAGCTCTTACTCTGTGCAGTTGTGCTTCCTGCATTTCTGTCTTACAGCCAGACTTGCTGAGCACAGCCGCTGCCGCGCTCGGGACACCTCTGCCTGTCTGCAGGGAGAGAAAGAGCCCCGCAGCCGGGTGAAAACAGCGGTTTGACGCTGAATCTGATTCCTTGTAAGGTGGCCTGCCCCAGGCGGGTGGCATCACCACAGCCCCCACGTGACAGCACGCACGTGTGTGTTTCCATTACACGGCAGCCCCTTTCCCACGGCCGGTGCTGGAGCCTTGGGTCAGATTCCTGCCTCTGGAAACGCCTTAAAAATGTTAAAGTTGAGCTAGCCACATCCTGGAAAACCCCCGACGGGAGGGAACCAGCTGGGTTCAAACCAAAGTTCAGCGAGCAAGAAGGGCACAAGGCAGCTGGAGGAGGGGAGAGGCGAGCAAATCCTGGAGACCTGACGCCGGGTGCCTGATCCCCACCGGGCTGGGAGCAGGGGGCTGCGTCCACCGCCCACGGCCCGTCCTGGGTCACCGCCCGGCCCAGGGGAAGGAGAGCTGAGAATCCAGCAGTCTCTACCCTGACCTCTGTCACAGCACAGCTTCCTATTTTTTCCTTCCCATTTTTGAGTACTGATTTTAAAAACAAAGTCAAGATATCCTGCAGCACTGCCTTCTAAAGAAGGGCTCTTCCCCCTGCCTGCTTGTCCTTTTGCTGCGCAGTGGATGGTATTTATTACCTTTTCCATCTATTTCTAGCACAACCGGGAAGGCAAAGAAGAGACTGTTCTCCTCGACCCCCAAAACACACTGGTGGGTCCCTCATTCCTCACTCAGCCTCCTCCCTTTCACTCCACGAGTGTTTTTCCCGCCCCAGCCCCCTCACCTTGGTTCCCTTCGCACTGCCTTGTGCTTGTGAGAAGGAAGCAGCCACAGTGATCCCCTCCTGCTGCGAGCAGGAAGCAGTGCAGATGGCAAGTGAGAACGACTTGACCACTGCTGGAGGGTGGAGGACAGCACGCTTGATTCAGAAGGAAAGAGCCAGCCATGGGTGGGCTCAGCAGACTTGTTTTGCAGAGCTCACAGCTGCTCTGTCCAACAGAAACAGCCTTGGGTCGTCTCGGCAATTCTCCTTCTCTGTTCCGTGGTTGTGCCCTGACACTTTTCAGGAGCATTCTGCACCCCGTTTCTCCAGCTCAGCCTGGGAGCTTCCCTTTTCAAAGAGCAGAGCAGCGATTCCTTACCC
This sequence comes from Tetrax tetrax, assembly GCA_009806455.1. Taxonomy (NCBI): domain Eukaryota; kingdom Metazoa; phylum Chordata; class Aves; order Otidiformes; family Otididae; genus Tetrax; species Tetrax tetrax. The sequence continues at coordinate 247,794 of WHYT01017054.1, forward strand.
TGTCGGGGTAGCAAAAGCTGCTCGGAGAGGAGCCAGCCTCCCGCGGGGCTCAGCACGAGGCTTTACCATCTGCAGGAGGCCGACAGGATGCGGGCAGGGCAACCCCGGGGTGCCTGTGTGTGACCTCCTTAGCTCTCATCGATCAGCAAGCTGGCAAGAAGGTCTAACCTATTTCAGACGGATAAGAAACACGATGCAAACACACAGCAGCTGTGACAGGTCCTCCCCGCCGATGCGCCCCGAGGAAGCGGTAAGCCACAGGCTGCGTCTTGAAAATTCCACAATAACAGCACAGCGAGAGCCTGCGCGAGCGCGGCGGCCTGCAGTGCGCAGGTAGGCAGCTCCTCTGACTCAGTGTGGATGATCGTGCAGGGGGAAAAAAGATATGCAGCAGTGACAGTTCCGATCAGCATTCCCCCCATTTCTCAAGCTCCTGGGCACCGTGGTGAACGGACCCCGCTGGGATGCGGGGCACACGAAAGTCATACTTACGCTCAGAGCGGATGCGCCAGGGCAGGCAGCAACAGGCTCACCCACGCGAGAGAACGAGAGAATTCAGAGAAACAGCGGCTGGATTTCAGCTGGATTTTCAGTAGCACGGCAGCGCAGACAGCAGCAGTTTGTGGGGGCAGTTTTGATCAGATTTGTGTCAGGGACTGACCCTCCCCGATCGCTCGGTGTGCTGCTGTCACTGGAACAGAAAAGAACCATTAACATCACAACCAAACTAAGTCACCACCAGCTCTTCCCTTCCAGGTGATGGTAACAAACCTCTGCTCTTCCGCACTGATTCCTTTAGTTGTAGCAGGCCAGCTTTGATAAAAACAAAAATAAGAATTCAAACTTATTTGACAAGCCAGATGAGAACACGCTGTACTGCAGTATAGCAGGCAGGAGGGGAAGATTCTTATACAGAAATGTCAGCACTGGTCATCCTACTGCATTTCCTTCCCAGTTTACAACAAAGCTTTAGAGCAAATTCTTGGCATGTCACAGTTAATACATCATCACGCTCAACATCTGGCACAGATGTGCTACATAACTGGATAAACATCCATTTCCAGACTGCACTGTGTACCTGGCCATTAGAACGGAAGCACAGCCCGCCCCGTTTATTCCAGAAGAACGAGGAGTCTGCTGCTCCTTCACACCCCAGACATCCAACGCCACTGCGGCTCTCGTACCGCCGTCAGAGAACCCCGCTGCCTCCTCAGGGCGTCCCCTGCACAGCGAGGCAGCGATGTCAAACAAACAGGAACCACTGGACATGCTGTTATCTGCTACAGCAATTTTAGCAACCCGATTTTTTGGCCCCCACACTGCATCAATTAACACGCCTGTCGATATCCAGCCATCAGACTGGTGCTGCCGTTACGCTGTGTGTCAGAGGAACCCCAGGGAGGAAGGATAATTTCTCTGACTTCCTGAAAAGCCAGCAAAAACGTTGAACAGTCTCCCAAAAAGCCACCAGAGATCGAATAATTCAACTCAGCAGTTTTTATTTATATAACACAAGTTCTTACTTTGCCATGGCTTTTGCACGGCTGCCTCCATTCAGTACATAAACTGTATACTGCGTAACGATACAGGAAGTTTAGTAAAATGTCAGCTTGTGAGTACAAAATGTTAATCTTCTGATTGCAAGAGAAGCAGCACATATCAGCATTCCACCAGAAAAAAAACCAAACAAACAAAAACCACCACGCCAAGTAACACAATGGCTGAGTCGCAAGTAGGACTAATTAAAAACAGCATCGAGCAGCAAGTCGCTGGACAATAACGTTAAAAACCATTTTTCCTGTCATTTACAAATATGCAAAGTATCAGGTTACTTAAAATTAAGAAGCATTTTGCTTACTAACATGAAACATTACTCATTGGTAATGTATCATAATTAACCAGGTATACAGGTTGCTGCGTCCCTGTGATTTTTATGGCACATGGTGCCAGTCTGGGTAGGTCACGCCTCGGACACTCGGAGGGAAGAACGGGAATAGACAGAACCGTTCCTGAAGAGGTTCTCAGAAACAGCTGTATTCCACTCTCCCCTTCAGAATTTGCCACTCAATGACCTTGGTTTAACCACAAGATGGACATATTTAAAAAAAAAACCATAACAAAACCCACAGATACAATGTGTATCAACAAATCAACTGCTTCTGGCCTGCCAAGTGCAAGAAACACCTTCGCATTCTGAGCACAGTGAAATCCCAGGACCAGAACCAATTACTACAGCAATTGGTTTTGCATATTTAAAGTCTGTTACAGTATCTACAGTAAAAAACATCTTACAGAGTAAGAGGGAATGAAAGGGGAACTGTCTTACCAAATAAGTCTTATTCTGTGTTTTTGGATGCTGCTACAGTTCGACAAAGCTGAGGGGACAGGAAAACAGTACGAAGGAAGATGAAGCAACAGCTTTTCAGAGAAAAATCTTAAGGAATCCTCAGGAACAGTATTGGCTGCAGCCCCGACATGACTACAGCTGTTTTACTGAAGGCTCAAAACTATTGCTGTCTGAAGACAAAAGGCACGACACAAATCCTCCTCGCCAGTGTTGTACAGATAGCCCAAGCCAGGTCACCAGCCAAGGTCAATGTTCCAGAGCAGCAGCGACAGCGTGGTCAGTCACGCGTGCTGACAACCACATTTTTCAGCAAATGCCAATACACAACTCGTACGGAGCTTTGGAGCAGCGTCAGGCCTCTCATCCTGAGAAAGGATTGCACTCCCAGCTCCTCTTATTGCTGGGAGCTGAGCAGCTTGCTAAGCACTTGTGGTACATACTGGAGAATCACCTCGTCTCCGGAAGGTAAGAATTGTTGAAGAAGTGCACCGGTAAAACCAAATTAAAGTTTGCTAAACCTAGCTTCATACCAGATTCATAACCCGGCGTTTTGCACAGATCTGCATGGTAGGGTTCAGTAAAGAGGCTTGGTTAAGAGCTAAGAACAGCCTTGACAATGCAGTTCAGTCTTCACAAATAAGCCTCACACCACTGCAAAGGCAGCACCCCCCCATCTTCCACAAGCCCCCCTGGAGTCCTCCCTCCCTTTGCCTGAGAATGCACTGAGCCATCCCAAAAATCGAAGCTAACAGGAAGAGTAAGATCACATTCAGTTCTGAACTGCAGGAATTTAGAGTGTGCCTGACTCGCCATGCAACCCCAAAGGAAAAAATCCTGCTCTGAAGCTGCAGCCCCTTCTGTTCAGCACCCAGAGCCTCTACAACACCCTCTGGGGCAGATGGGGCCCAGGCTGCCTCTCTAAGAGGGGCACACTGTCATGTCTAGACCAGAATTTGCTGTCAGCACACCACATCTGGTATCCAGCCTCCAGCTAGAGTCTGGTACTTCCAAGGAATAAGGAGGAGCCCTCAGAAGGCACCTGTAGCAGCTACAGAGTGGAAACGCTGCTCCTCAAGCTCTTCACGTGCCTGGCTGCCCTTGGAGTCTGCCTCATATGCCCGGGTTCTGAGACTTGTACGTCAGGATCTCTGCAGCCAGCCTTTGGGGATCCAAAAGCCGAGGGAAACGGCTCATCACAGCGTCAACTAAATGGGGATGGAATATGCCACACAGCTTGACGTGCACGTTGGCCCGCTCCTCTGCAAACTGGTCAGAGACAGGCCACTGGCAGGAGTCCCCATACGCTGGCCCTGGGGCTCTCTGTACTGAACGAGGATCTCGCACGCTGGGAGATCTCACTTGAGGAGGTGGCATCTGGTAGGGTTCAGACCAGTACTCACGGGAATGGGATGGAGGGGCACCATACTCACTGGGCAGACTGTACCGCCCAGCACTAACCGGGTGTACAGGTACTCCGTAGCCTGAGAAAGAGTGAGGCGGTCCTGAGTGAGACATCTCAGGGCTATACTGCAAGAAGCTAGCACCAGAGGAAGAAGATTTATGGGAACCATGCTTGTAAGAGACCAGACCATTCTGCTTTAAGCTGGGAGAATGTGGGTAGACAGGTCTCTGCCTACCACAGGTGCAGACTGCCACCTGATCAGCATGGGAATGATCACAGTGAGCGGCAGATCTGTAAGGCCACATGTCAGACAGCTGGTTCTCTAGAGACCCGATGCCCGAGTCGAGATGCTCCTGAGATATGTAAGACAGAGAGTCCATATGAGGCTGCTGGTACCTGTCAGAGGACACGTGGCTCCCACTGTTGGGGAGGGCACTGCCTGACACACAGCCCTTGACCTGAAGCGGAACCTCGCTGGGCTTTGCTTTGTGGGTCAAGCTCTTCCTCTCTGCAGGGACCTTCTGCAAGGAGCTTTTATCACTCTCTGTGGGCACAGAGCACAAGAGCTCTGCCTGGGAACCTCTTTTGCCCTTTTTCTCCTCCTTGGCACTGGTACTTCTGGTAGGAGACAACCTTGCATTGGCTCGGAGTTCATCAGCTAAGGAGCGCTGGGGCTGATTGATCCTTTCCGGGTGGTAGAATTTACACTTAATTCCGTAAGTGCATTTCTTCCCTGCAAGGAAAAGCAGAGCATGGAATAACCAGTTAATTTTTACCAAATGCATGAATGACACTTGCACAGACACCTCAGTCTTCATGTTTAGAAGGCAGCTCTTACCATAAGGGCACTGCTGTTTCTTGTGTTCTGGCACGACAGGTTTCTTTCTGAGAAAGTTATCCAGGCTGGGGCCATGTCGCCCTAAGGGATCATCTGGAGGCATAAACCTAAAGAAAAATAAATCTCAATCAGAAGCAGTTCATTTTCTCAGGTCAGGGTTTCATTTCTTGTACAAGTCTCCCATTTCATTGAAGGTTAAGAGCTATCTGAGCCCCAAAAAGCCTTCCCACTTCACTGCAGTGACAGCTCTCCTGCCACCTGGTAAAGACTGGCAGGAAGCGCTTCACTTCAGGCACAGAAGAGGTTTTGTGCTCGGTTGCTGACCATAACTGGTACTCACAGCTGGGCCTGCGAGGAACTCAAGACCTGGAGCTCTCCCAGGAACTCCACTACAGCAGAACTCCTATCTCCAAACCATGAACAGCTATCGAGGTGACTCCAATTCCTTATCCTTTGTACCTCATCACAGTTCTTTCCATCACACTTCCTTCTAGCAAAAAAATACCTCTACAGGATTTTTTTTTTCCTTTCTGTACCAGCATTTTGCTCTTTTCATGCATCACTTGCTATGGCTTCATTAAAACAAGACACAGATCTTCTTTAAAAGCAAAGGAAGAATGGGAACATACTTGTCGTTAACAAAGGAATACATCAGCAGGCGCTCCTCAATGAATTTCTTCCACTCAGGACGCTCGTTCTGCAGGTCCCGATAAGTATCGTTAGAAACCACAATGCCATCAGACTCATGTGCCAGTTTCACAATGAATCGATCATCGTAACAGACAACACGCTTGCCTCCAACCCGTCTGGAAGGAGTGAAGACCAGGATTTTCTTCTTTTCAAGGTCACGGAGAATGTACTGGTCTAGAACAAACACAACTGTGAACGCACTTACACAGCCCCAGGGCCTTTGCACAGATAAAGCGACATTATAAATAAACAACAAGTCTATCTTCTGTAGTGCCATACTACATGGAGTTCTGAGTAGAGTTAGTAGTATCTGTTCTCCAAATTATTCCAGCTGATCCAGGCAAGAACTTGCTTAGGGGAGAAGTTAATGACTAATTCTCACTGGTCAGCTCAGCTTACTGGATCTCCTACTACTCAGATCTTCCATTCATAAGTTAATTACTAACTAGCCAGAACTTTGCAAGCGCATTAAGTGACAAAGCAGTAAGCCTGAAAAGCTACTTTTGGTTTTCATATTTCCACACCTGTTATAAGTACATCTGGTCGCGGCTGCTCCTTCCTCCACGACGGCACAAAGACTGTAATATCCTTGTGGCCCCTGTCCCAAAACCACTGGACAGCCAGAAGGATACCTCGGCAGGAGAACACTTCTTTATTTCCATGGCTGCATCAAAGAAGAAAGTGAAGGATTTCAATATTCAGGTTAGGTACAGACTATTTAGGCAACACACTAAGCAAATGCACCCAGCAGTTCAGACAACCGCCAGCGATTAAGAGCAGCACTCAGGTCTTCACAGCCTTACTGGTGCTCTTAGCACCTCACTATAACAATAAATATCTAAATCCTCACTGGGAGGGAGAAAGCAGCTGTAACTGCTGCTGCTGCTCTAAAACAGAGCCTTTGCTTCAACTCTGGACTCTAAATCTTTGTTTTCAGCCCTGAGCACAATGATCTTGAACAGTCTTTGGCCCGTTCTGCCAGCTAACGCCAGTGGCCAACCTCTGCCCATGTAACCTGTACCCTCACCGGGTGTTTCGCTTGTAAAGTTATTCTGGTAACTTAAAGGAAAAAAAAAAAAAAAGACAAGATTTTTATGCACTCTTACCTCAAAGACATCAGCACTAAGGAAAGATGCTGCTTCATTATATTATGGCCCAAAAAGTCAGTTACAAACGCACTATTTGCACAAAAGAGCATCATTTCCTGTCACCAGCACCGGTGCTGAAGTCTTAACAGCACTTGGCAGTTTGAGAACAAAGTTTGACAACAGTGTCAGAAGCTATGTACCAATGCAAAAAAAATGCTTCTTAATTATTCATTAGGTCATATCAATAAGTTTCCAGAACTTCTAAGAGGAAACTGCCACTCCTGTTTTACGAGTGCCACTATTTGCAGTGTAATCAGCTCTTCTGGTGATAACGGTTCTGGCAAGCTTTCAGCATTTCGGTATCACAGCCCAGTTTGTCATCCTGGGGATCTAGCAGCCTGCGTTTCAGGATGAAGCTCTGCTAAGATGGACATAACTGGTCATAACTGGTCTCCTAATTCAGTGAGATTTTCCCCGCCTGGGTGCTACCCCTGCCCCAAGTCTTGCTCTCCCCACCTACACCCGAATGACATTCCCGCTCCGCCCACACGCAGCACTCCAGTGAACTCCACATGGGAATCAAGAGCTCGCGTCCCAGCAGAGGCACTGCTAAGCAGCAGCACTACTGCAGCACAACTGCACAATTAGGGAGAAACTTCTCCTCCTGTCCTTACCCGCCTCTGAAACTATTAAGAAAACTGAAGAGTTTTGCCAAAATACTTTTTCTAAGAGAACTACATAAATTTATCAGCAAAACTAACACCTAAAGAGTAAATGAAGATATGACAGCTGTCTCTTAAGAACCCCAAATTACAGAAAGGCTGACATGAACAATCAGAAGATGCTCTAAAAATTTTCTCCAATGTCAGAT
>WHYT01017054.1:265129-286371 GCA_009806455.1 Tetrax tetrax
AGATAAATGTGAAAAGCAGAGATTTTTTTTTTTTTTTTTTTTGGAGTCCCTGCTACCAATCTCAAATCTACAGAAGGGAGCTAACTGGGCTGATCTGATTTGGCAGCAGCCAAGGAAAAATTCCCTTAGAAGGAAGTAAAAGCTAATTTCCACTATGATTTGCATGTTTGTCAAGAGCTGTTCAGGGAGGCCGCTGTACACACTGCAGATGAATCAGCAGGGAACATCACACCATCAATACAGGAAGTTTCAGAATGGAATTCCCCTTCTAGCAAATTGCTTAAAAAAGCCAGACTGCTGTTCCTGTGTCAAACTCTGTCCTACTGGTAGCGTTATTACCGCCTGGCCTGCCCTGAGTCACACTTGCTGTGATCTCTCCTGCGCTTTTTGGGACAACTTTCACAGGTAAAAGGCTCCTCATTAGAAAAAAAACACGAGCTGTTCTGTTCTTTCAGCCTGAGCACTTATCTAAGGTAAACTTCACTGCAAGAGCCACACTTATCGGCCCCGGTCTCACAATGGGCCATTTTCCTCAAGCGACTGCACGGCCGCTGCAGCAACAGGTCACAGCTTTTACTCTCCAGCCCCACTCTGTTGCCACCAGCATTCTGTATTTGCCCCGGGACCCGCAGGCTGTGTCTGTCGGTCGCGCAGCAGGCTGTACCCCATCTTTTCTCAGTCCTGTTTTCAGAACTGTCAGCCACGGCCTAGAGAAAACCACACCTCCCAGCAAATCTCCACTCAGCACTTTCACCTTGGACAAAATCTGCAGTAACACACACAGCAGCTCTGTGCGAGCCCAGGTTTGTTTTTCCTGTTAAAAAAGAAATAAAACTGTGCACGCAAACATACGCTACAAGACCTATTAAGCTAAAACACGATGAAGGAGGCTTGCTTTTGAACTGCAACGACAGAACCCAATTCAGAAACCTGGCACATTAAATTAACGGAGCCCAGACCCTGCTGCGTAGAGGCAGGGAGTGCAGCGCCAGGGGTTGGGGTCAGTGCCGGCAATGCTCATCATCACAGGGAACAAAAGCCAAGAGGAAAGTAAGGACATCAACCCAATAAATGAACAGACCAGAGATTCTGGGTGCTCCATGGATATTTGGGCTCCTGCACTCCCAAGTTCCTGCTCCAACCCAAGCGGCTTCGCAGGCTGCCTCCAGCTGCGGTGCCTGACACGAGCTGCGCCATCAGCACCAGAGCACGCGAGATGCTGTGGGTGGGTCGCAGCCCTGCCTCGGTGACACCAGGCACTAGAGCGTCCCTTTGACATCTCACCTGTCCATTACACTGTACGGAAACTCAACCAAATACAAAAGTCACAATTCAGGGACTGGTCTTCAACGCAGGAGACTGCTCCGTATTACAAAGCTTTCTCTAATTAACCCTGTAATTATTTATTGAGCAACTTCCTGCTACAGAAACTTACATAAAGCCATGAGGTAAGAGGACAACGTATCTTCATCAGCTAGAACATAGAAGGAAATGTCTTCATTTCCCAGGAAGCATGCCTGCTCTTGGCAGAGCCCTGTGACCACAGGTTACGGGCTAGCAGAGGCCAGCAAGGCAGACTGCCTCTGTGACGCTCACTCTCCTGAGAGCTACGTGTGTTGGTGAGGTGCCTTGGAAAATATTACCAGCCGTTAGCAGGCACCCAGCAGTAGCTGCTTTCAGCGAGAGACCCGGAGTTTTTCAGACGCCAAGCTCTTGGCAGGCCTCGTAACCAGAGGTCACGCAAAACCACCGCCTCACCGGGACAGCCCCAGACGCACCTCATGGCCACGTTGCTGCCGTCGATAACGATGGGCTTCAGGTTCTCGCTCTCCGTCTCCTCGGGGGCCGGCAGGGCCGCGGGGGTCTTGTTCGCCGCCCCCCCTCGCGGGACCAGCGGGGCCTCCTTGGCCTCCGGCGGGGCCTCGACGCCCTCCCGCTCGGCCGGGCCGTGCTTCACCAGCTCCCCCAGCACGGTGTTGGTGTCGGCGTTCAGGCCCAGCTTCTGCAGCACGACGTGGATCTCCTCCGAGGAGTAGCCCAGCTTGCGGAAGAAATCCACCTTCAGCTGCATCTCGGCGCTGTCGCAGGGCTCCCGCCCGGGGCTCCCCGCCTCCTCGGGCGGCTCCGCGCCGGGCAGGGCCCCCGGGCCGGGACAGCGGCTCTCGCACGGGTCTCTGGCGCTCATCCTCTCTCCGGGCCGGGACGCCGGGAGCGCCTCAGGCCAGCCCGGGGCGGAGGAGACGCTGCCCGCGCTCAAGGCTCCCCGCGGGGGACTCCCGGCCTCCGCTCACGCCCCGGACCTGCGGGCCAAGACGGGCGTTAGCAGCGGGCCCGGCCCCCCCGCGCTCCCGGCCCGGCCTCCGCGGGGCCTCACCAGGGCCGGGCCGGGCCCCCCGCCCTGAAGCCGCCCGTCCGCCCCCCCTTACCGGCCAGCCGCCGACGGGCCGCCGCTGCGTCTCCATAGGGCCGGAGCGGGCCGGGCGCCGGCCAGCCGCTTTATACCGGGGCCCGGGCAGCGCCGTGCGAACGCGGAAGGGCAGAGGGGGCGGAGGCGGAGCGGCGGCCGCTTCCTGGTCCGCCCCGCGCCCCGCCCGGCCGCGGCCCTGGGGCGGGGAGGCGGCGCGGCCCGGCGCGGAGTGCGGCCTCGCCTCGGGCCCTGCTGCGGGACTGGCCGGCCGGCCGGGCGAGTGGAACGGGGTCGAAACTCGGCCGGACCCCGCCGCAGCCCCGGCCCCGCGGGTGCCTCTGGCCCCCTCCCAGCCCCGCCGGTGCCTCCTTGCGGAATAACCCCGGCAGATGTAGGGGCAGGTCCCTGCTGCGAGCACCTGGCCTGTATGCAAATCGTGTTGCAATCAGGGCAGATTTGCCCCGACAAGCGCGCTCGTTAGGTAAACCTGGGCTCCTCCGGGACAGCCCGTGCCCTCCCGGTGTGATCCGGGCCGACGGGGAGCTGGAGCCGGAGCAAAACCCCGAGTTTGCAAAGGCCAGGAAACCCTGGATCAAAGAGGTCGATGTGGTAGAGCAGCTGGTCTCTCAGAGGGTTTTCCAGCTTGTCCTTGGCAGCCGTTACTCTGAGGTTAAACACATTAAAACCCCGGTCCTGGTCCTTTTCTACTTCCTCCCCACCTCTGGCAAATGGTAGCTGAGCCCTGGAGCTCCGAAACGCACGCTCGGTGCTCCCCAGGACAGCGTGTCTCCCGACCCGTGTGGTACCGTGAGGCGGTACCGACCACCATGTCGGCCACCGCGCTTCGGCCCAAGGGCCGTCAGGAAAACGTCGCGCCAGCCTGGGCACTCGGTGCCCGTTGGAAAGCAGAGGAGACCCGCGAGCTGCGGCTGGAAAGGGAGCGATGCGGGACAGAGAGCAGGGGACAGTGGGTTGTACCAGGGGCTGTTTAAGCCAAGCCTAAGCTGTAGGCAGCTTTAGGCAGAAGGAACAGGTAAATGCGCAGCCACAAACTTCGGGCACATCAGCAAAGGTGCTCTGGGTTTTCTTATGTTCTGTATGAGCTGGATTTCCAGCAGCCGGTGCTTGGGCACAGCACACAGTGACACTGAAGTGACCTGATGGCTGGACACAGGAGAGTGCGGTCAGGGGTCCCAGCCACATCTCCTGCCGTGGTGGCCCCTCCTGGGCCGGCAGTGGCCAACCCGAGGGTGCCCACACAGGCTACACACCGTCTCTGACACGTCTCTCGCGCCGCCGTGATCCCGGTGTGATGCAGGTGGCTGTGATTCTGCCGGTGCAGGCTTATCAACCCGGGCTTCCAGAGGAGACACGAGCTGACAGGGAGCATCTATCAGCGTCCAGTACCTGTCCCCTGAGTGTTTGCTAAAGCCACCCTTACAGACTGTATGTAACGGCAGGAATTGAATTAACATTTCACAATGTGGAAAAATTTTACATCTCTGACTTCTGATTAATCATTCCTAAACAATTTAATGAAGGTAGTTGCAAATTTGCTTCCCTGAGGCCATGTATCAGAGCCCAACTTAAGAGCAAGGGAACTCTCCCAGTTACAGGAATACATTTGCATTCATCTTCCTTGTGGTTACCCTGAAACAATCATTTTTTCTTGTCTTTGGCCATGTCTGAAACCGCACTGTGTACCCAACAGTAACACACACACAGAGGCTAGATTCAGATCAGAGATAATATCCTTAGTCAGTGCTTAAGTAGGTGCTTTCCCAACTCTTCTTTCCCTTGGAATCTACTCCAGTCAGCATGAATTTAGCATTGTTTTTGTGCTTTTGCTTCCAGGCTGAAGTCTATTGTGCCAAAAAGTATAGCCACAGATGTGCTTTTTATAGGAAATGCCCCACAAAGCTGGATCTTCTGATTTATGCAAAGCAGTGACAGCAACTGCACGCTGCCTGTTTTGGTTTGGTAAAAAGAGAAGCCACGATAGAGAAAGGGTCTGTTGGCTTCACCCTAAAAGTCAAGAGGGGTCATATGCTGGCCACACCCCAAAACTCCCAGGGGTTACTTTTGATTTTTTTTTGTATTTGCACTTGCAAACTGCTTTGAAGAGAAAGTTTGCTTCACTTGTTTGGTATTGCAAAGGCTGTTGTGGAGGCTGCAGCTTCGGAGGATTTGAAGATCTTGAAAACAAAGCCTCTGCCAGGGTCACGGATGCACCAAGGCCAGTCACTACGCGTACAAGGCGGGAGACTTTGTTTTTTCCCTGAGGCACACGAAGGGTCCCCTGCACAGGGAGAGGGGCTGGAAGAGCCGAGCTGTCCCACAGTGCCGTCGCCTCTGCCTGCTGGTGAGGAAGGCTCCTACGGCTTCTCGCTTCCAAAGCAAGAAACCATCTCTCGCTTAATTGGTGTGATTGGAAAGTGTATTGACCTGTTCCACTCCACAGCGCAGAGGAGGAGGTGTTGCGGCTAAAATCCTTGTGCAAACAAGCCTGGGGTGTCTTCACAGACAGTCATAGCTGTGCTCTGCTGTCCCCCGCTGCAGTACAGCTGTCGTGGGGGCTTCCAGGAACCATCCGTGCCGTCCTGCCTCCTCCAAACACGCCCGAAGGTCTCTGCCGCTCTCTGCTCTGCCAGGGGGGAAGGGAGCCACATTCAGAGGAGCCTAAATAGCACCAGGTCTACCACAGACATGCCAATAACCACTTCACGAATTTCATAAAGGGTCCCGAGCACCTTCATGGTGTTTTGCAAAGTGCTTTCCAGCTTGCACCACTCCGCTTCCACGTCCAGTTGTCAACAAACACCACTTTGTTTTGGGAAAGGCTTCTTGCACAACTGAGATTTTGTGTTGTGTGCCAGCGGTCAGGCCCTCATCTCACGGCGCTCTCACTTCCTTTCTGCCAGGCTGGTGGGGTTGGACGGCGTGCTGGAGGACACAGTCCCGGTCCCTGGGCTGAGGTCCTTAGTGAGGCTTTTTGGCAGGAGGTAACACTTTGCCAGCGGTCGGGCGGCTGCATTGTCCCCTTTCTCCTGCGGGATGGGCTGTCTGCGGGCACTGAGGGGCTGCCGAGCGGCACTCGTGCCTGCGTCCCGCTGCGAGAGAGCTGCGCCCACAGGAAAGAGGTGGAAATCCCCTCTGCAGCGCACGCAGGCACGGGGCCTTTCCTGGGGAGGAACTTGTGAGAGCAAGGAGGAAGGCAGCGGGCAGGCAAGGCCAGATGCTAGACCACAGAATGTGCCAGGCTGGGTATCGAGGGCAGCCGGCAGCGTCTCGTGCTGATGGAGGGTTATCTTTCTGAATCGGGGCTTCTAGCAAGCAGAAAAGGAACAAAAGCATCCGGGGCAGCAGTGGCAGCGAGGTAGGCTGTGACAGCAGGAGCCCTGTCCTGGGGATAGGCTCAGTCCCTCCCAGTCCTCCGTCTCCTTCCAGTTCTCTGCTGACTTAACGTAAGCTTTCCTCCAGTCTGGTTCCCTGATGATGAACAAGTCTCCTAAAATCCTGACATCACATTTTTTTTTTCTAGGGATTTTTCTAGGGATTACCACTCCCATGTCCCAGATTTTGAAGGAAGAGCTCATCCTCCGGCAAAGCCTTTCATCTCCCACTTGCACATTTAGCGCAGTCAAAATAGGTGGTGTTCACGGATCTGATTCTCTGCTGGCGGGGAAGAGGCTGGCCCCCTGCCAGTTCCTCGGGAGGAGATGCCAACGCTACAGAACTATTGCTAACCAGGCTCAACTGGGAGCCTTGTCAGCAAAGTGACCGTGGACCTGGCTTGCCTACCTACGGCAGCTCGAGGCAGCGAACTTGCTTTTTAAAATGAGCTAATTAAACCTCATTTATAAATGCCTATATGGGACCACTTATGTTAATTAAGGACAATTTAAATGGCCTTATTTAGTAGCATTTGGGAGTAAATTAAACTGAAGTAAGGCCACTTTAATTCTGAATGAGAGTTTTATGCAGAATTTTAATGCTCTTTAATCCACTTGAGACTTAGTTACTTCAATTTAACCTTCTTAAGAGTCCTGTGTAGACAAGCCCCACGCAACAAGGGGCAGGTACACTCATACCTGGGAGGGGACAGGGCTGGGGCTGGCTGCCTTGGGATCTGTGTGTTCCCGACAGCTTTGGCATCCTAAATCCCCTGCTCATCTGCAGAGTGACCTAATGGCTTGTCTCACTGCATTTACTGACGTGCTCCTGGTGATGCGAACAATACCAGATAGATTAACTGAATCCTCCCATCACCTGCGACGTGGGGATTCAAAAGGCTGGCAGAGCTGCTTCTGAATTTTTTTTTTGCAGTGAGACGTATAATTTATTACACAGTATTCAGCACATCCAGGAATTAAAGGAAAAAAAACAAGTGATGATTTATGCCCTTTCTTTGGAAGAGGGTCACTGTGCCTCATGAGGAAAGCCGAGCAATAATGCTGGAAGGAAAGCTTAGCAACATCCCCTCAGAGCAGTTTGCTTTTATAGCCGCAACCACTCACATTTATGGAGATGCTGACTGAGAGACCATCTGCTTCTCCTGCTTGCCTCAATAAAGACGTCTCTGATGGCAGCATCATAGCTGCTTCCAGAGTGAGAATCCACCCGCTGACGCGTGGCTCCGGTTTGGAAGCGTGCCCAGCGCAGGCACCAGTGGAAGGTCACTCCCCTGTGCCCGCGCGTCGGGCAAGAGCTCCTGGCCTCCCGACCCTGGTGCTACGTGCCACAGTGATTCAAGAGGAGAAAAGGTAGCTCAAGTCTTCTTAGAAGAGCAGAAAATATAGCAAGGGATAACTGGTTTCAAAATAGAAGGAGAGAGATTTATATTAGATATAAGGAAGACATTTTTTACACTGAGGGTGGTAGAACACTGTCCCAGGTTGCCCAGGGAGGCGGTGGATGCCCCATCCCTGGAAACATTCCAGGCCAGGTTGGCCGGGGCTCTGAGCAGCCTGATCCGGTTGGAGATGTCTCTGCTCTGTGCAGGGGGGTTGGACTGGGTGGGCTTGAGGGTCTGTTCCAATCCAAACCATTCTGTGATTTTAACTAGAGGAGAAGCTACCCAAGGATTTGGAGAATGTATGACTGGCATTTTGAGCCTCCATGCCCGCAGTACTCGTCACGTTGCTAGCTCTCTTCCCAGTGCTGCCTTCATCCACCAGTATGGGATTCCTTTCCAGCTGCAGACAAACAGATACTGGTCTGTTTTTCTCTGACAGATTTTTCTCTGGTATATTCTCTCTTGAACTGATTTCCTGGCTTTTAAGGAGATCCTCATAAGCACTCTGCAGAGTAACTTACTCCCTGCCTAGCCCCAGGGCTCCTTGCAGAGTAGACGTGTTTCGGAGGCACTGGCTTGCTCTGGAGGAGAGCGCGCGCACTCCGGAGGGATCACGCCAGAGTAATTTATTTGTCTGTCACTGCGACTGCCTGTGTGCCTGACGAGACGCGGCCTTAGGTACCACTCCGAGTAAGAAGCCTTGATCCCTACCTTTGGTCTTAGTGAATGATGGCATTAAGTTACAGGAGGACAGGCTTATTTCCTCAGTGACAGATGGATTGGGCACACCCTGACTGTTTTTTTTTCTCTTGCGCTTCCGTCAAGGAAAAGAGCCATCCTTTCAAGGTCTTTTTGACTATAAATCTGCTGTTGTTGCAGGGACAGAGACAGTGAAGCCTTGCTGTCGCCCAGGCTGTTCCAGGTGCAGCACATGGAGTTGTGCAAGCGCGCGAGGTCTCGACTGACCAGCCAGGGATGGGGAGACAGGCACCCCGCACAGGGGCTGCGAAATGAATCCTCCTGCCCCAGGGCTGTGTGTCTCCTGAAATCTTCCATGAAAGGCAAACCTACGCACCAGCAAGGCACTGACAAACCACGGCTGGTGTCAGCTCCCCAGAAACCCTCTCACCAACCGTCCTGGCAGCAAGGAAAGGGCTTGGCTGGGCCTGGGATAGTGGTTCCCCCACATCCCTGCTCAGGGAGGCATCAGTGACGGAATCTCTGGATGATTCCTCCCTGCTGCGATCAGCGTGGCCCAGCAGACATGATTAACAGGGGTACTCAGAGCATTTGCACTCAGGTGGCACCCTCTCCTTTCTGACACAGCGCTCCTCACTCACCGGGCAACCACAGCAGAGTCAAAAGCAGAGAGAAGCAACAGATTCAACTAATAAATAACGATGGGGAAACCCAAGCAGTTACGCAAGTGTCTGTGACAGCAACTATTTACCGTTTTGCTAAGCCCTTCCCAGTTGCTGCCCCTCTGCCGGAAAATATCAGCTGTCCCCTTCTCCAGAAACATCCCCGCCTGCTCGGCCCAAGTTTTGTTTAGATGCAGCATCTATAGCCACGGATTTGCTGTACCCTGACATCCCCGGGAACATTTGCTACTTCAGAGCTAAAAGAATAAGTTGAACAAATATTTCATGGTATTAACATAAGATGTTTAAATAGACAGTCACTGAATATTTTATTCCACCCAGAACAATGTGAAGAGCAGAGGATTTATGCCTATTGCTGAGCAAATACCTCTTGAGAAGTCACATCCATCTGGGAAGCGGGCAGGTTTTGTTCTAAGAAGCTGAAAGCAGAGCACGCCTGAGACAAGCGAGCCGAGGGCAGCGGTGCCGGGAGCTCTCCTGCTCTTCCCCTCCAGGGACGGCGGAGGATCCTACGGAGCAGACCTGGCCTGCGGACAGGAGGTGCGGAGCTCACTGTGCCTATGCTCTCAGCACGCAGCGGGGACACCTCCCGAGCCCCGGCTGCCAGAGGAGCTGGCTAGGGCTGCCCCTCACTCTGCAGGGAGAAGGGAGATGTGTTTGCTCCTTCCCCATGCCCTGTGCATGTCGAGGCAGGGGATAAAGCCTCCCAAACCGCCCAGGACTGAGATCCCTGCAGCTCCCGAGTAAGAGCCGTGGTGCCCACTTGCAGCCTCGTGGCAGTGCGTCCATCGCATGTCTTCAGCGCACGGGCCCCAGCTCCGCACGTGGGCTGGGAGCGAGCCGGGCCAGCGAGGCTGGCTTCGCAGCGAGGCGCCGAGACAGCGCAGCGTCATGGCTGGTCAGCCGCAGGCACGTCTCCGGGATGAACAGAGACGTGCAGCAACAACCAGAAGCATCAATTGCTTCCTGAGCAAAGGGACGCAGCCCCGTGCTGTCTGCTCTGTGGTTTGCTGCTGCATTTCCAGCCCGGACAGCAGGAACATCTCCCTGAGTCACGAGGACGTGCTCTCGCCTGGCAGCTCAGGGTGCCCGCGGCAGGAGGGAGCAGCGGAGGGGCAACCGGCCACCCCAGCCTGGGCCCTCTGCTCCCACAGCCGAGAGCACGGGTGCCAGTGCCCGCTCCCCGACAGGCCAGTCCCGACCGCCTCACACGCTGGTGGTGCCGCCGTGCAGCGGGAGTGTTACAGGGAAGACTGTACATCTGGGAATAACTTCCAGGCGTCCCCAGGCTGGAGTGTTTGCTCTGGGTGCCCAGGAGGTCAGGGAAGGACATCTCCAGTCCTTCCCGTACGAGCCCCAGGGGTTAACTCCCTGCCAGCAGCTTTGGGACCTCTTGTGCCAATTGGGCTCATGCTCATCGGGAGCCCCTCGGACACAGGCTGGCTCTCCTCAAATCTCCTGTTACAGCTGCAGGGAATGGGATTCCCAGCTCTGCCAGGCAGCGAGCTGAGCGCATGTTGCCGGTCAGGAAACTCTCATTTCCTCCTTCTCCCAGTCAGGCCGACGAGGTCAGCGCAGACCCCAGACACGGGGGCTGAGCGTCGCCTTCGGCTGTGCCGCTGCCTGCCTGCGCAATGTGGGACAGCGCTGGCTGCCCCAGAGCCCTCCCACGAGACGGATGTGTGTCAGCGGGGCAGAAAGACAAACACGGCGCAGCTCTCCGCTCGCGGCTCCCATGATGTCAGTGGCAGCGGGAGCCGCTCCGGTTGCTGATCTGATATGACTCAGGCTGTGTCAGCGCGGCAGCCGGCGGAGCTGGCAGGCAGAGTCCGAGAGGTGATTTCCTACCTGCTCGGGCGAAACGTAGAGAAGGTGTTAACTGGCCCACGGAGCAGAGGCAAAGCTCGTTTCCAGCGCTTGGCAGATGGCCACGAGCACGGACAAGGACGGAGCTGCCTGGTGTCGGAGGAAAGCTCCGTGTTTCGCACAGCTTGCAGCAATTGTGTAACACACACAACGCAGAGGTGCGAACGGGGCTGGCCTCTCCCTCACTTACGCTGCTGTGAGAGCAGCCTGACTCCGTGGGGCAAGACTGTGCTTTCGCTACCTTTGGCTGGGGATTTCCCCGGCGCGAGGAGTGCTGCGCTGGTGTGGAGCTGGACCAGCTCCTGGGGAGCTGCGGGTTTCTGCGGCATTCGGGGCGCGGGGAGCTCCCCCAGCACAGCACCGCGCTCGGGACGCTGCCGCCAGCAGCTTGGGCCCCTGCCACCTCCTGCGCTGCCCAGCCCCGATCCCGGCCTGCTCGGTCCTGCTGCCGGGCCACAGCGGGAGAGCACCGCCAGGCCCCAGCCTGTCTTTCCACTTTTACACAACAGCGTACAAAAGGAGTGATGCATTTATTGCAAAACAGCATCTGGAGCAGAAGGCTCCAGCAACGCAATATTCAGGAAGAGCGTGTGGGATCTGAGGTCTGTTTGCCAGGCTATTTCAGTTAAAAGCTCGCAAGCCTTCGACAACGTCCTGCCAGCCCACACACCTGATTCACAGCTGACATGGAGGAAAGAGGGCAAAGAAGAGATCACACTTCTCGCTTTGTTCTTTGGGACAAACTACTCCTTTTCTAACAATTAGCTTTGTTTTCTCAGCCTTCCACCTAGAGGGCTGAGCAAGGTATTACAATTTAGTCCAAACTTGCTGATGGATTGTCCCCAGCTTTGTGGAATGAGCATGTGGGATGAAGAAGACGATATGACATGGAGAGCAGGTCATTGAGAGGCTAAGGCCTGGTCAATGCCATCTTCCAACCACACTGCTGGCCTTGTCTGTCCAGTCTTATGTGCAGAAATGGAAGTCTTTCCTTTGGTTTATCATTGTGAATTCTCTGTACAGTCAATACCAACAACTTCTGGTTGCTTAGAGCAGACAATAAATCTGGTGTGCATTCACCCACCGGTCTACTCTAACTTCTTGCTGGGGTAGGACTCCAGCTTCCTCAGCCAAACGCCAAAGGAGGCATCGCTCCTCCCAGCATTGCTGTCAATACATGCTTCAGGCTACTCCTGCACGGCCGCAATCCACATGGATCTGGGGTCAGCTCGTCCTGTGGAAGCCACCCCAATGCTTCCCAGAAGGACTCGGATGCGCTATGGAGAGTTGTTGCTTGGGAGGTGTATGGGTGGGAAGGAAAGGGAGCGGGAACAAAGAAGGATTTTGAAGAGAACGTGTGCAGCCTCGCCTGGACCATCCTGCTCTCTAAGGTTGATGGCCCAAGAGAGCCAAAGGTGCTGCGGGGAAGAGCAGAAAGCCCAACACAGCCGCAGTCCTCTCCAGGCCACAGACACTGCTCCCAGGGCTAGCGGCTGAAGCGTGGGGGGCTCATCCGGGCCCCGCTCTGCCCCATGGCCCTGGGGAAGGTGCCCGGGGTGCCCAGCATGGCTGAGCCGAGCCACGGGGCTCCTGCATTGGATTTGTGCTCCCAGGCTCCCACCCAGCCCAGTGCTGCACTCCGGGGTGCTTCACTAGAGCCACGTCCCAGCCTGGCAATGGGGCTGACAGTGCCGGGCGGACAGGGATGGTTATGGAAGGCCACAGCCAACAGCCCAGGTCTGTGAAACCTGGCCTGAAATCCCCAAAGGAACATCTTCAGATATTTTTGAAGGGAGCAGTGTTGAGCAGGAGACATCCCTTCCTGCTGCAGACCGCACAGCACTGGCCCATCTGAGCATCCCGGCTGCGGGTCAGCCCCTGCGCTGCCACGAAACCCCCGATGCGGTGACACAGTCCGACGTGAAGGCTTCTGAGCCATGCTTAGCACAAAGCTGCCCATGGTAATCCATTTAATATGAGTATAAAAAAAGTCCATGCTAATAACCTGTTGCGGCTTAAGGCATTTAGACAATTCTCTCTCTTTCTGTAATTCTTTGTAATAATAATTAAATGACCTTTAAAATGGCAGTGGGTGGAAAAATTCAGCAAAGCTGAATAGCAATTCAGCAACTGCTAAAGAATATTGAAAATCAAGAAGAAAAAAAACATCACTTTGATGTTACAGAATGAGGGGAAAAAAAAAAATAGAAGTGAAGCAATCAAGACTGAAGCTGGAAGTTTGTTCTTCATTTGCACTGATTTGCAGCAGAATGGGCAGAAATAAATATGTTGGGCAGAATAAATACAGGAGCACTAAAAACCCAGCAGATCAGTGACCAACACCCAGTGCTCAGAAGCTTGGCTGGCCTAACCCCCCTTTTGTCCAGCTCTCTGTGCCCAACGGCCAGAACAGCTGCTCCAGAGCAGGGAACAGCAAAGTGGGCGATGGCAAAGAGCTTTGCTGTGACCAGTGGCTGGGGAGCACTTAGGTCCTTCTGAGGTCCTTCCCGAGAAGCTGGTTAAATCATAGAACCACAGGATGGTTTGGGTGGGAAGGGACCTTCAAAGCCCACCCAGTCCAACCCCCCTGCCAGGAGCAGGGACATCTCCAACCAGATCAGGTTGCTCAGAGCCCCGGCCAACCTGGCCTGGAATGTTTCCAGGGATGGGGCATCCACCACCTCTCTGGGCAACCTGGGCCAGTGCCTCACCACCCTCATTGTAAAAATTTTTTTCCTAATATCTACTATCCCTCTATTTTAAAACCATTACCCCTTGTCCTGTCACAACAGACCCTACTGAGCAGTTTCTCCCCACCTTTCCTGCAGCCCCTTTGGGTACTGCAAGACCACTATCAGCTCTCCCCAGAGCCTCCTCTTCTCCAGGCTGAACAGCCCCAGCTCTCTCAGCCTGTAGGTCTGAAAAGCCAGGGCTGGAGAGGAAGGGGCTGGTCCCTCTGCCCCATACCCACCTGCCAAGCAGCAGATGTCCCCTTCTCCCTCCTCACTTTGGGTGCCGATTTCCCCCAGGCCCTCCCGGGCGCTTTGCAGCAGGTCCCAGACCAGGCAGAGCCCACGCCGCCCTGGGAGAGGAGCTATCGCCGCGCAGCGCTGCCGGCCGCCTCCTCGCCAGTATCGCCGCTTTGCAGCCTTGCGTTGGATTTGATCCCCTGCAATACATGAGATTTATCTCTCTCACTTTCATGTGCCTTTAAGGAAACACCACTTTTTATCTCATTTCTGCTGCTTTTTATCATCACAAAGAGTTTTTAATGAAATGAGAAAGCGTCTGTTTCTGCAGGCTGGAGCGGCGTGGGTAATTTCAATATAAAACAAACAAGGCGGCTTTCAAAATTAAAATTTCATGTGTGGCATTTTCTCATTTAACAGACTGCACAAAGACAGGCAAAACCAATTAAAAGGAGGTTGAGACTCAGCACTTGGCAAAATTAAACAATGGGACTCTGCAAAAGGAATGATTTGTTCAAAGGGAGCTGGAGAAAGAGACGCAGAGGAAGCAAGGCTGCTCTCGAAAATGCACCACCTCTTAAAAAAATAAATGCAAACAAATCTGCGTCTTACCTCACCATCCTCAGATGGGCTTCAGAGCCCTCAGAGCAGGTGGAAACACTGGGGAATGGCAAGGATAACATCTGGGAAGGTCAGCGTCAGGGAGAGCTGGGAAAGTCCTCAGTCAGGGCACGGATGCTGCCAGCAGCAGGAGAGCTTGGCTCCCAAAACCAAAACCTACCTGCCCCAGGCTGGCAGCTCCCGCAGGGTGCAGGGCTCCCCAGAGACCCTTCAGGAGAGCGCTTCCTTCCCCAGATTTCCCTCTGCTTCCAAATCCCCTCCCGGCAAGGGGAAAAAAAAAAAAAAAAAAGAAAAAAAAAAGAAAAAAGCAGCAGTTAAGAGATAAGAAGGAGCCAAAGGCGGAGAGGAAGGAGCGGCCGGGCAGGAGCAGAAGGGCAGTGATGCCACCAGCGCCCCGTGCGCCGCCCGGGCAGCCGTGATCAGCGGTGCGGTTATTGTCACTGTGGGGGCTCCAGATGAACCATCTTAAAAGAGAGGCAGAGGTGGAATTAAGGCTAATCACTCGTTATCAACCTGGGGCCGTGCCTGCAGGGTTCAGGATTTACAGTCCCTGGGAGCATGCCTGATTGCTGCAATCACTGCAAAATGGGGATGGGGCTTATTTTCCTGGTTTGCCATAATTTGTGGGGTGAAGTGCTGAATCCTTTAAGGTGGAAAGGTGTCTGGGTGTATTCAGCCAGCAATTTAGCGCTGCGGGGCTCTCAGTCCTGCCTCGCAGCATCACACAGGTGAGCGAGCAGAGCCTGGATCTCAGGCGTGCGGCCCTTTGCCAGAGCAGCGGAGATCGCAGTGGGAAAGCCCCTCTGCCTGGCGAATAAAATATGGAGCAGCCTTATCGACCATGCAGAGCGACGACAGAGGAGGCAAAAGTCACTTGTGAACGGGGGGTAGCAGCAGCCCAGCCCCAGGCAGGAGCTCTCTCCTCGCACGTAGCAGCTCTCAGCCCCACATCTTGAAAGATGAGGCAATTCCTAGGAGGAAGAGGTTGGGAAGGGATGGAGCTGGTGGGTGAACCCACAGCAGCCTAGACAGAAATAGGTGATGAGCATTTTACACCTACTGATGAGGGATGACAGAGCTAACGCAGCACTATTTCAGCCCAAAGCGCTTTATGACCAACAGTCTGGCCGTGCCAGGTGAAAGGGGGGGCCCCAGGCCTGGATTTGGAGGGGGACACTAGCTCCCAGCCAGCCTGCTTGACACAAGTCCCTGGCAGAGCTGCAGGCAGCCAGGGAACAGCCCGAGGGCGTTGGCAGCCGCTGGTCCAGCCAAGCCATGGGAGCAGCCGGAGAGCAGCACAGAGCTCCCAGGCGTGCCAGGGCACGGGCACGGAGCGGGAACCCTCCTGCATCTGGGAAATGACACTTTTCACTGAAAGGAGAGAAGTCAGCAAGCCTGTGGAAAGAGGAACAAGCTGCCAAGCCAGGTAATCCATCTCAGGGGCATCTGCGTCAAGATGATTCATGTCTTCCAATTTACTCCCAGCTCAAATCTAAAGTAAATCAGCCCGGACTGTTCCCCGCCCCGTGCGGCGGGACACAATGCCGAGGTGCGGGGAACATCCCGCCCATCCATCTCGCTGGTCTCACAGCCGCTGACTTTGATGCTTGTCCGCTGTAATTAGAGCCAAACTGACTGTTGATGGGTGAAGGAAGGAGAGGAGGTGCCCTGGGAAGGGAGATGGGATGATGAGAATGGATTTTTTTTTTTAATAAGCTGTTCAGTTGCTTTTCTGCAGCAATTCCTTTCACATGAGAATAGCTCAGGAAGAACATTATCAATATTAGTTTCCACCTGTAATAAGAAAGTTGTCCAAAGTCTTAATTACCTTTTAAAACCACTTACTATTCTCCTGCCTCCGTACCATGGCCTTTCTGCCAGCCCTGAGCTGTGCCCCCACCAGCGGAGGGGTGGGAGCCCCATCCCGGCAGCTCCCCTCGCTCTCACCACCCCGGATGCCCCTGCTCCATTTCCAAATACCCCAGAGAAAGGAGCAGCTGGGGCCTCCATCCTATGGGAATGGCTGCCAAGGCAATACCCAGGCACAGGGTGGGCGAACGCAGCCCCCGGCAGTGCTGCCCAGGCACAGGGGTGATGGGCTCCAGTGCAGCCCCAGCCTGGGCGTGCTGGGGGGACAAGTGGGTGGGTGCCAGCAGGCCCTGGGTGACACGGGGTGCAGGACACAGTGTGACAGTGGGGCAGGAGGGCACGAGCAGAGGGGTGACGTGGGGGAAGCGGGTACCACTGTGCCATCCCCATAGAGCCCCAGGCTGAGATGCCACAAACCCATCCAGGGACCTCAGGAGAGGAGATGCTGAGACACAAAACAGCGAGGCTGCTCCTGGTCCTTCCCTTGTACCAGCATCTCCCGCTTCGTTACAGCTAATTACTGACAGAGTGCCACGGCAATATTTTGAAGGCTACCTACAAGGTGCCCTGATCCCACCGTCAGTGGAAGCAGCCTGCTCAGATTAAATTTTGTTTATAATCAGTTTGAGGGCAATTTCATTTCCAAGTTATTGATTTTAATTTCATAGCATTTGAAAACCTCTGGAAAAGATTTGATCTCTTTAAGGAAAAATGTCTAAAGAATGTGTGCCTTGGCCTCAGAGGTTTAAAAAAAAAATAAGCTTGCTTATATCTAAACTGGCAATTTTGGGCTAAGTACGAGCTGACTGTAAGGTCAGTAATTTTCCAGTTTGTGTCAAAGTTCAGCCCCACTCAGGACCAAGCTACGCAGTCTCTTGCTCACTCCCCCCACCCTCCAGTGGGACAGGGAGGAGAATTGGGAAAGAAAAGAAGGCAAAACTTGGGGGTTGAGATTAACGAAAAAGAGTTTAAGAGGATAACAGAAGAAAACAAAACAGAGATGGAAAACAAACAAACCCCAATAACAGAAAATTCCAAAGCACATAAGTTACAGTACCATAGCTCGCAGTGGATCCTGCTGCTCAGCTTCCTCCTGAGTACCAAAACCTGCCCCCTAGCACCCTCCTCCCTTATACCGTGAGCAAGGTGTCCCGTGGGATGGACCAGCCCTGGGGCCAGTTTGGGTAACCTGTCCCAGCTGTGGGGTAATGAGTGACCTGTCCCAGCTGTGTCCCCAGCCACAGGTGCCTCCAGCTCCTCTCCCAGCTCCAGTGAGAATTAACTCTGTTCTAGCCGGAACCGGGACAGCAAGCCAAGTGTAAAATGGGGGGCAGAAACCCCCGAGAGGGTCCTGTGCACCCAGAATTTCCCAGGTCTGTCGTGGGTGACGAGTTGCCATCTTGCTGGAGAAAGCTGAGGGAAAGACACACAACAGCAGAGGGTTTGGGGGATGCGAGGCAGTTTCAGCTTCATCTCCTGAACTCACCTCCACGCTTGAGTCATTTCAATACCAAAAGTTGTAGGTCCGACTGTTTCTCACTGGCGTGAGGTGCCAGCGCCGCCGAGGCCAGCCGGGCTGCTCCTGGCTCATTTTCTGGGTATCAGGGGTAACGGTGGCTGCACAGTTCCGGGCGAGAGCGGCAGTCAGCCACTGCTGTCCGCACCGAGCGCAGGCTGGGAGGGTGGAAGCCACCAGCCCTGCTGCAGCTGCTGATTAACAGCACGTGCGGCAGCAGAGCTGGAAAAAAAAAGTGTGGGCTGGAGGGTGACCAGCCTTCCCCGAGCGACCAGCCCAGCAGCAATGTGATGGAGGGGATGCAGCACTCGTCCCCAGCTCCTCTGCCTCCAGCCCCAACTGGAGCACAACTGCCCAAAACCATGGGCCCTGACCCGGCAGCGCTGGCGTGGGGCGGCTGGCAGGGCAGAGGGGCTGTGTCCCCCTCCCCACAGAAACCCTTGGTGAAGGAGGCTGGGGCTCCGCTGCAGCTCTGCCCGGTTCTGCAGCCCGGGGAGCCCAGCCGATCGCCGTTCCCGAGGATGTCCGTTAATTAAAGGGTTTGGCTGGCAGTGCTGGAAACAGCGACAAAGTGCAGTAAGGCTGCTAATGAGCCAGACGCACTTTAAACACTAATTCACTTGACGATGAGAGCGCTGCTGCTGTTCAGATTAAGTATTTATCTACTTGTTTAATACAAATCAATAAATGAATAACAGTTTGATGGAAGTGACGTTTGTGGAACTCCGCAGCCATTTGTAACTCATGTTTTAATGTCTTTTCTAATGAGCACTAGCAGCTCTGCTCAGCTCAGGCCGAGCACTGGAAGCAATGATCCCGAGCAGACCGTCCCGGGGACCACCTCCGCTCCTGCTTTCCAAGTTCTCTCCTTTCCCTTGGGCAGGGGTGAGCCGAGGGGCCGGGAAGCAGCCTGCCCGCAAGAGCGGGAAGAGAAGCCAAGAGCTGGTGAGGTCTCAGCCGAGCGTTGGCACGGGTTGGGAGCTGTTTTGACTTGTTCTCTACCAATTCTGCTCTTTGCAGGAGCTGGAAGCATTATCCCTAAAGCCTAATTTTCACTTTGTTACTATCATTTTGAGACAGTAGCTCTTCTTGGGAAATGGGACTTGCCTGCTGGGATAAGGGAGGACTCTGCAGACCCCACTCGCATGTCGCAGGCAAGGCCAGCTTCTGGGTGGGAAAACGCAAGAGAGAGTCTGGGAATTTCAAAACAAGGGAACAGAAAGACCCCAGGGTGCCCTCTCACCCCTCGCCCTGCTCCGGGCCCTGTCTGACCCGGCTCCCACAGACATTGTGAGGGCAATTCCTAAAAGGATCCATGACGGAGCTTCCAGCTGCTCTTGGGCAGCCCCTATTGCTCAGCATCTTGCAGACGTGGTTTTGGAGCTATGCCTCCAAAGTGTCCTCAAAAAGGTCCCCAGAAGAAATAATTTCCAGAAGGACTGGCCTTTATATACTCCACCTCTGTTTAATTGGCTGAATATTTCATGTTGTTGTGTTAGGGAGCTCTTCTAACTCCTCAAAAGTGCGAAGGCAAACTTTTAAATCTATTGTCTTGGGCCGGTTTGCATCTGTTAGCCCAGGGCTGCAGTCCCAGCGCTGGAGGCACCATATGGCTGGCATTGTTCTCAGAAACCGGCACAGACGCAAAGAGCAGCAGGCCTGAAAAAAAAAAAAAAAAAAACAGGCTGAAATTAAAATTCACCTTGTTGCTAACTGCAGACTAAATGACTAAGCCAGAGGGACTGGGTATCTCATTTCAGGGGCTAGAGCAGCGTTTCTTTCTGTCTGAAGGAGCCCTGAAATATTTCTGCATTGTGTCTGATTTAAAAACACCGGAGTCACTTCCACTCGAAGCACAGCGCAATGCTTCCTCCTATTGCTAATGAGAGTTGCACAAATATGAAAGTGGTCAAACAGGCCCTAAATAGTACTTCAGTTTTTCATTATAGGTGAAATAAGAGCGTCCCTGAAGGGAGCTGCTTCTGTTAAGTACCAGCATGGTGGAAATAATCCGTTCCTGCAGCACACCTGCAATTAGAGAGCTACCTGGGTGAGCTGCTCCTCATCCTCGGCCAGAACACGCCTCAGCCCGGCGTAAGGCGGCTGTAAACAGGGGCCTCCCAGGCTCCCGCTCTGATTCCATCAGCAGCCAACGTGCGTGGCAGAATAAAACACGGCCAGCCTCCGTCTGCAGGCGCAGCCCTTGCTCTGGGAGCCGGGGGGGAGCGCATGCCCCGTCCAAGGAGCGGGCATCTCCTGCTGCCGGTCCCAAACTGCCACCCGCTCCCCCAGCACCAGGCGGGAGAGACGTGTGAGGGGCTGGGAGAGGTATTTTCGGAGCCAGCGAACACAAATAACCCCTGTGCAGGCAGGTCTGTGACCCACGCGCCAGGATGGCTGTGCCTGAATTTCTGCTTCCCTTGGGTGGGGAGCAGGGAGCTGAAAGGCAAGAACATCCCAGCCCCTGCTCTGCGGTGGGTACAGACCAGTAGTTTTCCGTCTCTGCAGCGAGGAGACAGGCAGTGGGCTGGCAGCACAGCTCAGCGTACGCGCGGGGAAAAGCTGCAGCCCGGACCCCTCTCACCAGGGGTAACTGCACCCCCCGGCCGCCGCGCTCCCCTCTGTGCGCAGACTGTGCATTTCTCTGTGCTCTGGGTCGAATGCCTGAGCAGACCTGGGTTTGACAACCATAAGGCATCAGTTGGAGGATGCTTCCCGCTAATGAGATCTCTGAGGGTTTCTGGTTTCACCTTTCTCCGCTCTCCTCCGTATTTATAATGGCAGCCGGGCTGGCAATGCCATCAGCATCTCCCGCTACCACGCAGCTCTCGGGCGCTCACAAGGGGAATTTGCTGCGGAACTTGCTCCGCAAGCTGAAATTTGGCATTAAAGGGTCTTCCTTCCTCTCTGAAGTGGGAGCTGAAGGCAGATTGGGAACGTGGCAGTTTGGGGAGGGAGCACAGGAATGAACAGACTCCCGCAGCATGCCATCACTCTCCGCCCTGGCCCTGCGCGCTCCCGCCCGCTCCCCAGCGCATCCAGACCGAGACATCCTGACCTTGTGTGAAACACAGAAACCCTGGGCCTCACCAACCTCTCAGCACTGCCCTAAACCGTCCTTACCCAACAGCAGAGTGGGCGTTTAAGGGCTGCCAGCCCCTCTGTTCCCCCCCCGTCCTCGGGCAGGGACGTTTTCTCGCTGGGAAGGGAGAGAAGACCTTACCAATACACCTGCCAGCTCCAAATGTTGATAGCAATAGGAACTTTTCGTCAGGAGCAATGTTATCTACTCTTTTTGAAGAAAAAAAATACCGCTGCTTCTCTCGTGCCCTTTCGATGATGCTCACATCCCTGCGGCCCCCCTGCAACGCTGAGGGGCCTCTTCGTGCCCTCCCGGAGCCGGGCTCTGGCTGGACAGGACAGGGCAGGACTCGGATTTCAGCTCTGGTTTCCTCCGCTCCGTTTTATCCCTCAGCATGGAGGTTTTTTCCAAGACCCACAGCTGTCTTTGATCTCAGAGTATTGGTGTAAATATTGTATGATCCCGCCTCAGCCTCCAGGAAACCCAGATGTTCAATTGATTAGATCTTAACATCGAGTTCAAGAACTCTGAAAAGCACATGAAATAATAAACTTGTTCCAGCGTGAAGTTTCTCTGTTCAGGATCAAATTCAGGGTTAATTCATTATTCTCGACAGCTATTGCAGGAGACAGAGCAGTTAAGGAAACTAATTGTGGGGTGGGTTCTGCATGAGCTGAAGTCAGCAGGTCACATACAATTAACATGCAAATCAATCCGACACAGAATGGCGTAAAA
>WHYT01017054.1:294008-346483 GCA_009806455.1 Tetrax tetrax
TGCTAACTGCAGACTAAATGACTAAGCCAGAGGGACTGGGTATCTCATTTCAGGGGCTAGAGCAGCGTTTCTTTCTGTCTGAAGGAGCCCTGAAATATTTCTGCATTGTGTCTGATTTAAAAACACTGGAGTCACTTCCACTCGAAGCACAGCGCAATGCTTCCTCCTATTGCTAATGAGAGTTGCACAAATATGAAAGCGGTCAAACAGGCCCTAAATAGTACTTCAGTTTTTCATTATAGGCGAAATAAGAGCGTCCCTGAAGGGAGCTGCTTCTGTTAAGTACCAGCATGGTGGAAATAATCCGTTCCTGCAGCACACCTGCAATTAGAGAGCTACCTGGGTGAGCTGCTCCTCATCCTCGGCCAGAACACGCCTCAGCCCGGCGTAAGGTGGCTGTAAACAGGGGCCTCCCGGGCTCCCGCTCTGATTCCATCAGCAGCCAACGTGCGTGGCAGAATAAAACACGGCCAGCCTCCGTCTGCAGGCGCAGCCCTTGCCCTGGGAGCCGGTGGGGAGCGCGTGCCCCGTCCAAGGAGCGGGCATCTCCCACTGCCGGTCCCAAACTGCCACCCGCTCCTCCAGCACCAGGCGGGAGAGACGTGTGAGGGGCTGGGAGAGGTATTTTCGGAGCCAGCGAACACAAATAACCCCTGTGCAGGCAGGTCTGTGACCCACGCGCCAGGATGGCTGTGCCCAAATTTCTGCTTCCCTTGGGTGGGGAGCAGGGAGGAGGTGGAAATGCTTTTGAGTTGAAAGGCAAGAAGATCCCAGCCCCTGCTCTGCGGCGGGTACAGACCGGTAGTTTTCTGTCTCTGCAGCGAGGAGACAGGCAGTGGACTGGCAGCACAGCTCAGCGTATGCGCGGGGAAAAGCTGCAGCCCGGACCCCTCTCACCAGGGGTAACTGCACCCCCCGGCCGCCGCGCTCCCCTCTGTGCGCAGACTGTGCATTTCTCTGTGCTCTGGGTCGAATGCCTGAGCAGACCTGGGTTTGACAACCATAAGGCATCAGTTGGAGGATGCTTCCCACTAATGAGATCTCTGAGGGTTTCTGGTTTCACCTTTCTCCGCTCTCCTCCGTATTTATAATGGCAGCCGGGCTGGCAATGCCATCAGCATCTCCCGCTACCACGCAGCTCTCGGGCTCTCACAAGGGGAATTTGCTGCGGAACTTGCTCCGCAAGCTGAAATTTGGCATTAAAGGGTCTTCCTTCCTCTCTGAAGTGGGAGCTGAAGGCAGATTGGGAACGTGGCAGTTTGGGGAGGGAGCACAGGAATGAACAGACTCCCGCAGCGTGCCATCACTCTCCGCACTGGGCCAAGTCGATCCCAGGACCAAGTGGATCCCTCCCTGCACCGCCCTGGCCCTGCGCGCTCCCGCCCGCTCCCCAGCACATCCAGACCGAGACATCCTGACCTTGTGTGAAACACAGAAACCCTGGGCCTCACCAACCTCTCAGCACTGCCCTAAACCGTCCTTACCCAACAGCAGAGTGGGCGTTTAAGGGCTGCCAGCCCCTCTGTTCCCCCCCCGTCCTCGGGCAGGGACGTTTTCTCGCTGGGAAGGGAGAGAAGACCTTACCAATACAGCTGCCAGCTCCAAATGTTGATAGCAATAGGAACTTTTCGTCAGGAGCAATGTTATCTACTCTTTTTGAAGAAAAAAAATACCACTGCTTCTCTCGTGCCCTTTCGATGATGCTCACATCCCTGCGGCCCCCCTGCAACGCTGAGGGGCCTCTTTGTGCCCTCCCGGAGCCGGGCTCTGGCTGGACAGGACAGGGCAGGACTCGGATTTCAGCTCTGGTTTCCTCCGCTCCGTTTTATCCCTCAGCATGGAGGTTTTTTCCAAGACCCACAGCTGTCTTTGATCTCAGAGTATTGGTGTAAATATTGTATGATCCCGCCTCAGCCTCCAGGAAACCCAGATGTTCAATTGATTAGATCTTAACATCGAGTTCAAGAACTCTGAAAAGCACATGAAATAATAAACTTGTTCCAGCGTGAAGTTTCTCTGTTCAGGATCAAATTCAGGGTTAAT
The DNA here is from genome assembly GCA_009806455.1 of Tetrax tetrax. Classification (NCBI taxonomy): domain Eukaryota; kingdom Metazoa; phylum Chordata; class Aves; order Otidiformes; family Otididae; genus Tetrax; species Tetrax tetrax. Next base: position 296,052 of record WHYT01017054.1, read on the forward strand.
TCATTATTCTCGACAGCTATTGCAGGAGACAGAGCAGTTAAGGAAACTAATTGTGGGGTGGGTTCTGCATGAGCTGAAGTCAGCAGGTCACATACAATTAACATGCAAATCAATCCGACACAGAATGGCGTAAAACGCTTCTCGTGTCTGTGGGCTGCGTGCAACCAGTGAGGAGGCCTGCAGCATCCGGACGGGAGACCGAGGTCTGGGGCCGTGCGTGGCCGGGTCAGGGCAGCACCAGTGGAGCTGGAGCGGGACTGGACCCCGGCATCCCCGGCCGGCTGGGATCTCGGGGCGGAAAGCTGAGTAAGGCTGAGCCCAAGTTTTCCTAGAGTTCCCCGTGCTGTTGTTTAGATAAGTTTAAATGAGCTGTGATTAAGCTAATTTCAAGCTAATTAACTCAGAAAGACATCCTCCACTTTTTAAAATCCTAAGTGGTTGTTCATTAGGAGCGAGCAAACGGGTAAAGGCTGCGTCACTCCAGCACGAGGAGCTCAATGCAGAATGAGCAGCAGAGTCATTACTGAAATATGAATATTCGTTATCTAATTAAAAGGTGTAATTAACGGACTGTTACTGTACCACTGCTGTGGGGACGCGTGCTCTCATGCAGGCAGGCAGCAGGGAATTCGGCTCCCGACCCCCTGCTGCCCTCCTGGCCGCGCGGCGCAGGGTGGGCGCTGGCGGACGCACCTGGGCTGGGAGGAGGAGGGGGCACTTGGGGACCAGCCCTAGGAGCCACCTAACCCAGTCCTTGGTACCCCTGCCCGGGGCAGGGACGAGGAGCCCGCCCAAAAACATTCCCTGGCTTGTGCCCGGCACAGGAGGCCACGCACACCTTTCCCATGCCAGCCCACTCAAAACCCAAGCGGAAAAACCCACAGCAGCCGTGTTCCTGCGATGGCTGTGATGCAGCTGCATCCCAGCGCTGCCAGGGCGATGAAAAATGGATGAAAACAAGATTGAGAGAGGAAGCCACGGGCCTGTCCGGAGAGACAGCACTGACTGGGGGCTGAGAGCAATGAGTGTGGTCGCGTCGTTGCTGAGATCTAATGGCTTTTGCGGTTCGGTTTCTGGCTCACTGGAGCATCACTTGATTGAATGCACAGAGGAGAGGCCAGGCAATCCCCAAACCGGCTTGGCCTTCAGTTCGGGCTGAGCGAGCACACCGGAGCAGGGCAGCGCCGAGCCCACAGCGGCCTCCCTGCCTGCACAGGCTCCTTCGGAAAGGCTTTCGGTGAATGTGGTCTGGGGGAGCCAGGACACTTTGCCCAGCCATTCTGCACCCCGATTCTCCCTCTGCCATTGACAAATCCCAGGTCTCACTGGAAATGAGGGAAAGGAGCTCTGGCTGCACCTGGATCAGCCCTGCTCCTGTTGGGCAGGGGCTGGAGCAACGGCGGCGTGTCGGCAGGGTGACTGCACGAGCAGAAGATGCTCAAGTAGGTGACCTCTGCATGAAAAAAACACAAAGCCAGAATGCAGCGCATCACTGGGTGCAGCCAAGACCTAATCCGTGTACCATCATCACTCATGAGTTTTCCTTTCCTGCCTGAGTCACTCTGCGTTGGCTGGAAACTAGAGCTCTGTCCTTTATTCTCACGTCCTCTCCACAGCTCTCGTTCCTTCAAATGAAAAACCTGAAAATCCCTGAGAAGGTCATGAAACACACTTACAATGGAGTGAGAGGCATTAGACTGAAGGATTGATCCCAGCAGCAAAGCCATTTCCCTCAGTTGTGCACACATAAATAAATCTGGATTGTGCACTGAGCGATGAGCTGCCTGCGCGGACGGGCTGGCGGCACAGGGAGGGAAGGCAGAGCGTGCTCTGCGGCGTGTGCCCCGGCTGCTGGAGCTGGCCGTGTCCTCAGCGTGCTCCTCTCGCCCCTCGAGAAGGGCTGGGGGGACCGCGGTGGTCCTGGCAGGCTCGGTGGCACGCAGAGCTCCACCAACGGGTGTCCACCCGGGCCTCTCTCCGGCTCCTTCTGCGACCTGGAGCGGGCACAAAGGATCGCCCGCGTGCCGCCCCGGCTGCTGAAGGCAGCGACGCCGCGTGCAAAGCCTGGGAGGAGGCACCTTCAGGGCTGATGGAGTTGAAGAAAGGGCTGTCAGAAAGAGATGTGATAGTTCACATCCGATTTCTGCAAAAATGAGCAAAGGTAATTACAGACTGCGTCTCCCCAGTGCTCTGAGCTCCCCTGCGCACTCCTATTCCGGCTGCTCCGTGGCAGCGGGTGAGGGTGCTGCATTGGGCATGTTCTTCGGCTGAGGAGCGTCACAAGGAGAATTTCTCCAGGATTTAATAATGTGAAGGCAAGTGAACAAGCAACATGGAAACAACCTGGCCTTGGAATCCTTATGGACATCCTGCCCTGAGTTTTCCCAAACCAGACAGCAAGATCCTCTGGGTACCTGGGAGCCTCCATTTCCCTGTCTCATCCGGATGGATTCAGGGCCCTCTGCTTCTTCTCTAATGCCAGGGCTTAGAGCCTGCGGTGCCCCGGCGCTGGGTTTCCCACTGCCCCGACTCCTTCCAGCACCCCGCAGTGATATTATTGAAATTTCGCAGTCATCTCTTTCAGAAGTTATTTCTGAAGTTTGCACTGCTCTTGGAGTCGTAATAATTTATTCATACATTTTCCCCCAGGAGCAGGAGAGCGGGAGCCACCATCCCTGTCAGCAGCTCCTTCCTCTGATGTTTTCAGGCTGCAACAGACTTTTTTTTTCCTGATAGGTGCAAATAATAATAATAAGGCTATCCAGAATCTGCCCACCCCTCTTCTGCTCCTGCCAGGGAGACAAGACTGTGCACCATGGGAGCTTTCACGGCAGCTTTCCTTCCTCCCTCGCCGCCCAGCTCGCGACGCACAGCCGTGCTGAAGGGACACAGCCCGTGCATGGGCTGTTAAGCTCAGTTTAAATGGAACAGCACAGCAAAATGTCTTTCCAAAGAGGATGATAAATCAATGCTAAAATCTGTTTTGCCTAATAACGCACTGATACGTTCTAGCAGGAGAGAAGATGCTATTTTGATGCGATCCGATACAAACTGCTCCTCTCCAGCCTTGCTCTCCTCCAAACCTGCTCTGACCGATCCCATCCCAGCTGCCGGGTTTGAACAGCTCAGGTCAGGGGCTGCTCTCTATGTGAGAGCTCTGCTTACAAGGCTGTGCCGTTTGATGCTAATTTGAGGTAATGAATTGAACTTAAAAGTCATAATCTCCAGTTCTGCAATCTCTCATCCATGGCTTCAGGGATTTACGAAGGTTTTGTGCAAACTAATTCTTTGTGAGAGCTTGCTCTTGTGATTAGTAGTGATGAAGGGAAACACCACATGATTATTTCATAACTCTCAGAAATGCAAAGAGATTTTTTTCCCCTCTATATCCCTGCCTTCTTTCAAGGAAAGTAGAAGCAAAGTTGTGGTGGAAAAGCAGAAAAAACATCCCAGTTTTGGGACTAGACATTGTGCTCCAGCTTGCCCTGCAAAAGCAGACAGAGCTGCATCTTGCTGAATTTGTGCTCTTCTCAAAGACGTACAGACCTCAGCCAGGGCAGGGAACGCTCGCTCAGCTCCGGGCAGGCAGGGTGCCAGCAGCTCTCCCCTCCCTTCTCCTGGAAAGTTTCCTTCTACTCGCTTGTCTGTAGTTCAGTTCAGCCTCCTCCCCCCGTGACACTGTTTTGCTCTGATGCTTCAAAGCTTCTGGCAGGCGGAGCGGATGAAAGGGACTCAAACTCCAGCAGATCCCAGCTCAGCCCCTTGGCATCACCAGGTCTCCTCAGCCGATGGGAGCTGGGCCAGGCACGGTGCAGATCCCAGGGAAGACAGTGAATCAGACCTACAAACACGGGACATCGCAGAGAAAAATACCCCCTTTCCAGGCTATGAAGACTGAACGCTCCCTGAGGGAGCCTCTCCATGACGAAGGAGAACGCTGGGAACTGGACAAGTTTGCCTGAGTGCAAGAAGGGCCTTAAGCTGAGATTAACGACTCTGCTGATGCTACCTGGCCTCCCAGCCCAGCACGCCCCGATGCTGCGGGGACCAACGGCCACGCTGGGACCCCGATGCGGCGGGCGCTGCTGGAGATGTGCTTCTGGCCCCGGGCAAGTCCACGACCTGATCTCAAAGGGGACCAACTCAGATGCTTAAAACGAAGCAGGTGCCTCGTTGGGCAGGGATGGGATTATCACTGGCATTTAAACGAGGGGCTCTTCTGGCATCCTGTGAAGTGCAAAGGTCTGGCACGGCAGATCTGGGAGAAAAGCTCTTTGTTTGAATGCAGTTCATCATCAGATGGCAAGTGACATTTCAAAGGATCTAAATCTCACCAAGGCACAGGTAGGCTTCCTAAATGTAAAATACTCAGCCTGCTGCATTAGAAATTGTGTGTGAGAGCGAAAAGCCAGCGCAGACAATGCTGTGAGTTCCAAGAGAGTCTAAAATGCCTTAGTAATTGACACCAAAGTTCACAAATGTAAGTGTCTTAAGAGCACACTTTCCCAACAGATGAACATTTCCTTTAAATCTCATCATCTTGTAACAAATTAAAGGCAAACAGGCATTCATCAAAAGGGAATATTCTCAATTGGTACAGCAAATTGACTTTAGATTATTGCTGGAGATGGAGCAGGCCACAAGGAAGGAGGGCAGCGGCGCGGGGGCCCTGCGCTCCAGCTCCCCGAGCAGAGCGCGGGTGTGAGCAGGGAGGATGCTCGCCTGCGTGGGAGAGATGGGTTAAAACACCCGATGGCCGAATCGGAGCCACGCTGTGACCCCTCTGCACCACCCACCGGTTCCCCTCACCCCCCCTGGGTGGCTCACACCCCCTCACACCCCCTGGGAGAGCCGTGCCCTGTCCCGGGACACCTGGCAGTTCTGGGGAGGCAGAGACCCAGCCATCAGCGACAGACCTGCCTCAGCGGAGAGCCCATTCCTCCTTCGGGGGCCAGTGCCTCCCCACCGCGCTCCTCCTCGCTGCCCTGTCCTCCGACACGTGATGTCCTGCCACGGGCGGGATGCGGCCGGGGGGAGGGCACGTGGGAGAGGAGCACTTTGCACCATCGACATTGGTTCACCACAACCTCACGCAAGCTGCTTAATTAAAGTAAAAACATCAGTTGCTGAGGAAAAACCCAATAAAAATTGCCCTTGAAGCACAGAAGAGAAACAATTTTTAGATAGTTATTTGAAGGTTCAGCGGCAGCAAAGCAAACGGGCAGACGAGGCCAACAGCCCCTCTTAGCTAACAGCCCCCTCCCCAAAATCTGAGCTTGGGAACATCGCACCCGGGCTGAGGAAATCCCGCTGCCGGCTTAGCAGGGAGCGTTCACCGCCGGTGCGGCACGTGCCGTGGGCAGCGAGTCTCTGTTGGGAGGCGCTGGCTTCGTGCCAAGGAGATCTGTCTGTCCACGTAGCTCGTGGTGGTTGTCACCATCTCCTCTCCTCGTCAGCCTCGTGTTTGTTAATGCGGCTCAGCAAATCAATAGTGGGTTGGTTTTTTTTATCATTATAAAACAGCCGAGATATGAGTGGGTGAAAAATGACAGATGAGCGGAAACAAATCCTCCAGAATCATAAAAAGATACCAGAGGGGGGAAAAAAAGGCTTTTTACTGTGATTGTGCAGAAAATCAATAAAGCACCACTACGAGGCGGTGCTGCAGATAACGAGCAGATGATATCAGTTTTCACGGAACACAGTTTGGCAGGGAGAACGCTCTCACAGGCTGTAACGGTGCATCATAAAGTTTAAGTTAGTGTTGTTGGCTGGGAGATTTAAATAAAACCTAAATGCTGACATTTTTTGATGGTTATTATTTATTCAATAGCCTGAGATGTCACACCTTGTTGCCTTCAGTTTTCCAAGCAGGAGAAGCTCCAGGCAGAGGCAGGGGACCCTTACACCGGTGAGGGATTGCCGTTTCATCCCGCACCTCAGTGCAATCCCTGGTGAATATTCTCCCAGAAATGGACCGGAGGGCAGCCACAGGGACACTCTCCCTGGCCGGAGCCCCCCAGGAACCCCCCAGGATGAGCGGGGTGCCAGCAGCATCCCCGCACCAGAGCTGGTGTCACCTGCCAGCCCAGGCACCCCGTGGCACTGCCGCAGGTGGTCACACAGGCCGAGCGTTAACGGGATGGGCTAATTACCGTGGGACTCCATGGCTCACCCTGCCAACAAAACCAATCGATGCCATGCCAACGGCAGAGGAGAAATAAGTTCCTCCTGAGCAGCGAACCTTCCCTCCCTACCCCGATATCATCCGGGACATCGGATCAATAGAAGAAATATTATTGGTGCTTAAAGTCAAACGGCTTCAATCCACCCGTCTGAAATGCTATTATTTTTTCTCCACAGGACACATTTTTAATGGGCCCACTGCCAATTGCAGGCAGTTGCAGAGCGCTCACTCTTATGCTAATTGCAAAGCTAATTGTTCTTATTGCAAAAGCCATTATATAGTATAGTTATATTGCAGTTAACGAGATGTTTGGATTAAATGGCTCACTAAAAGTCAATAAAAAGAAATTTGCTTGCCTATTCCTTTAATTTTTCAGATGCAGTGTTAATACACTGTTAATTTTCCCTAAAGGCTCGGATTCATTAAACTGCTCAAAGCAGGAGTAATATATATACGGCGCAGCGGCGTTAAAGCGGAACGCCTCGGCAGTAAGCACGAGGGACCGGCGGGCCGTGTCACAACGCAGATGCCAAACGGGCGCGCGGTCGCCCAGCAGAGCTGACCCGGATGACGGCATCAGGCCAGCCCGGTTTCCTGGCAGGGAAGCGCAGAATCTGTGCCGCAGTGGGAGGACGGGGTGACCTGGCAGAAAACACCCTGAAACAGGGAGAGAGATTGCAGCGGGAGAGCGTGTGCCAGCAGCCGGGGACGAGCGGCGCGGGCGCGGTACGGACGGGGCTGCCAGCGCCCGCCTCTGGGTCCAGGCAGCGCTGGTGGCAGGGTGCTGGGTGCCCGGGGCGGCAGCGAGCGGAGCACAGCGCAGCCGCTTCGGTGGCTGCAGCCTCCTCCGACGCGGGGCCACGCGGCTCTCGGTGCGTGCCAGCATCGTTCGGTACCACAGAGCGGCTTCGCGACTGCTCACCTGCACCGGGCCTGCAGCGAGCGCTGCCTGCCTGACAATAAGGATCTTTTTATTTGGGTTTACTAGCATTTTGCCTGCAATTTCTGAAAGCGGACTGTCAGCCTTTTGGGACACAACAAAGCGCAGCAGGAGCAATGTGAATATATCTCCTTTCCAAAATTAGATGGAAGAGCTCGTAGCGCTTTCAGAAAGAATCCCAAGCATCAGAACTCTGAGCAGAAAAGCTTCGTTTCACCTGTAATGAACTATAAAGGATGAATAAATGCTTTTTATACTAACTTGTCTTGGAAAAAAACCCCTTCCCACTTCATTTGTCTCATTGTTGTGTGCGCTCCACGGGATGCTGCCCTCCGGTTGTCACCTGCTGCTTGAACACAGCCCGGAGCCGCTCAGAGAGCAGCCAGACCTCGTGTCCAGCTCTGGGCAGATTCCGGCCAGGTAGGCAGAGACGGGCGAGGGAATTCTGCACAAGAAGCATTTTCAAGGGCAAATGCAAAACAATCTGGTGAATACCGAGAATATTTTAAATAGAAGTGAATGTGTAAAGGAAATCCTTGAGTCTCACTTCCCACTTTGCCTGGCACAGGCTGCTGACATGCTGCCAAGGGAGATACGACACAGAATTACGCCTTTAAGTATGAACAGAGGGGTGAGAAGCTGAAAAGCAGAATAGAGAGGCAGTCACACTCCTATTGCCTGAAACAAGGCTGTTCCTAGCGACCTGATGGCTTCATCAGCTAACTCGAATGCAAGAGAAACAAAGGATGCTGGTATCACTGGTTCTGTTTCCAAAAAGGCATTATTGCTGGTTTTTAGAAGCCCAGATGCCAAGCACCAGCTTTCCCATCGCAGTCCCTAGGGTGGCATTGAGCATCACAGGCTGCGAGTGTCACCGGAGCACGCGCTGTCACTGTCACCGGTGCGGCTGCACAGCACCCGGCTGGCGCCAAGGCTCCCGCTGCCGCCCCAGCTCCCACCGCTGCCCCTCGCTTCTCACGGTGTTTGGGGCTCCTTTGTTCTAGGACAGACTTACTGTAGTTCTGCAAATGTGCTCTTAAAAAATAATGAGGCTCATCTACAGCGCTGGAGACTACCGCGCAGCGAGGTACAACGGGCAGCGCGTTCGGCTTAGGGACTTCAAAGTGTGCAGCAGAATAAACAAGATGACAAGGAACCATGAAAGGCACAACACGAAATGAGATTTAACGAGAGTTCAGAGCCATTACCTAGATCAAAGTTAGACAGGACACAGGCATCTTCAGAAATCGGCCTCAAGAGTGGGGAGTGAAGAGCGGAGCTCACCCGTGCCCCTGCACCCGCCGGCGAGGGTGAGCTGAGCTGCGTGGCACCCATCCTCGGCTCTGCCGGCTGCGACGCCATGCCCTGACGAACGATGCTCGCCTGCATCGCAGCCGGATGCGGCTGGGGCCATGGTGGCAGTGATGGGGCTGGAGGGGCCAGCCCTGGGCGGGCAGGGCTTTTGCCTGGGAAGCCAGGGTCAGAGATGGGCACGAGGGCGGGGGAGCTACTTTGGAAAATTTGGAGTATGGAGAGGCTTGTGCCATGTTTGACCTGGCGCCAAGCATGGCAATGCCATGCAACGGGCGTGGGGAGGTGAGGACAGGACCTGCCTGCCTCCCCTGCGTGCCACTAACACCTCCGGCATCCCCGTCCCGAGTGGTCCGGCCATAGCAGGGAGGGGAGGGGAGGGCAACTGAGAAGTCCCTTCGCTCTCTCAGCCCTGGCCCGGCCACACGCCCTGGCTGCAAGGGCTTTCATGGGATGCACGGAGGGACGGGATGCTTGGAGGGACGGGAGACGCTGTGCTGCACGGCCAGAGCGTGGAAGGTCTGTACGTTCTGGGAGAAAATTACACTACAATTAAAAACCAGGAAACAGCGGTGGGGATCTCCATCACTTCTGTGTGCACAGAGAGAAGGAAGGGCAGTGAAGGGGCAGGACAGCTGCTATGAATACGCTGTAAATCAATTTAACTCCCAGAAACCAGGATCTCTGTGCACATCATCCTTCAAATTCATGATGGAAATTGCTGCATTTTGCAAGTCGCTGTTGTTTCTCCAAGTTACAGGGCGTCGTTCGAGGAAGCCAAGCTATGAAAGGCTTCCCACCATGCTTTCTATTTCACTCTGGAACTTATTCCAGTAACAAGAGAAAGGAAAATAAAAGCGCAACTTTAAAATCCCCCAAGGTTATGCTCCGACTCCGCTGAAAACCCTTCCCAAAGCCCCAGTTCCTGTTCCAACTGGGAAAAGACAGGGAGCAATAAATCACAACCGAAAGGCAAATGGCAGCAATTAAACTCCTCTCTGGGAGCCTGCATGTCTCCAGGCACGGATGGACCGCGGCCAGGCACTGCGGCCAGGCACTCGCCACCCACCGGCACGGCTGCTCCCACATCTCCCACTGCTGACGGACGGACGGTGCCTGCTGGGGAGGGGGCCCAGCGCTGCAGCGGCCGACGGCAGCCTGGGGCGAGCCCTCGGGCACTGCTGGGAGCGATGTGGCTCTGAGAGAGGCAGTTTCTGAAGGAGCACTGCCCCAACCCGTGAGCACCCCGAAACGCCCCGTCCCCAGGGGACAGATGCTGGTGGGGCTGCCACGATCTCGGTGGCACCGACTGCAGGACTGACAAGGCTTTCTCTATCAGTCCTCCTTCCAAAGTGGGTGCTTGGTGGGTTTGAATACCGGAATACCGCTGTCGACAGCCTGGAGAGCAGTGTCAGCCCACACCCGAAGGCAGGAGGAAAGCAGCGTCTCTTCAAGAACCCGCGCTGTGCTGCGTGGAGCCTAGAACACCTGCTGTAACTGGAGCTTGTGGTTCCACTTTGCATAGCAGCTAATTAATTACTTAATGATAACAAACTGCTCTGACCGGTGCCATGGCTGTGGACCAGTCTCCAGCTGGGGCAGGGGCACAGGGGCACCAGGAGAGACCAGCAGCTTCCGACAGGCCAGGAACCTCCACGCCAGCGGGACGTCGCCGTGCCGTTTGCGTTTCCCCGCGTTCACGTCACCAGCCTTACGGAGAAATGAGTTTCTGTTCCCTAGGACTAATCTCCAGTTTCATTAAGAGCAGGGCTTGATTACTAAATTTTTAACCAGGGGAAGGTCCCCGGTCTATTACTGCCTTCCTCCCTTGTTTATTAAAGCAATAACTTTGTTTTTAAAGGGACATGTTTCCTTGGAGCTCTCTCACACTTTAGTGCCCTGATTAAAAAGTATAAATTAGAGATCGGGCAGATCTCTTGCTTCAAAGGAGCGTAAATTGGGCGGCTGGAAATCCTGGGGAAAGTCAGACCCTGAAACATTCCACGATGGGTCTGCAGAGGAGCACGCCTGAGATGAGAAGAGGATGAAGGTGTAGGTGGAGCAGCACGCTGAGGCCCTTATTTACAGCTCTGCACTTTGTGGAAGTTCTAATTAAAATTTCATTACCTCTCTCTTTTGCAGAGAGGGCTCTGCAGGAGCCGGACGGCACAGCTCCCTGCCTCCAGAGCCTTTCAGGAGCAGCTGCTCCTGCATCCCCCGGCCTCGCATCCCCTCCAAGCCCTGCTCCACCTCCTTGCCTTTGAGTTTTGCAGCTCAAATCTGACAGAGAAGGAGCAATTTGGGGTGCAGGCGGGACAGAGGGCTGGGGCTAACAGGGCGACAGTGACACAGATGTCCCACCACAGTACGTGTCAGAGGCAGGCTGTGCGGATAAACCTGGAATAAAGGTTTCTTGTAACATGGCTTCAGCATCCTATAGTGTGCTTTAGCTACATCTGAAATCTTCTTGCTTTAATTTCACCTCATCAGCAAAACGTAATCCATTTCAACAGGTGGCACAGGATGAGTTAGCCTGATCATCTCTGGAGAGCCTGGCTTCTCTCACAGCTCCTGGGCCTGTTTTCTTGGTGGAAAATAAAGCAACATTTAAGACTGGATGGCTTATAGAGAATCATTTAGGTTGGAGAAGATCCTTAAGATTACGGCGCTTGATAATGCAGCTGCTCTATAGCCAGTGCCTTTGGTACACGGATGTGCTTTCTGCATCTTTAACCTGATCGCTCTTCCCATCTTCTAGGATTAACAGCTGCTCTTCACAGCTCGTTAGGAGTCTTCAGTGCCTCTGCAGACCCGCCAGGTCTCTATTTTGCTTTCCTTTTCGGAAGTACGGGGAGTTTTGTCTGAACCTGGGAACAGCCGATGTCGGTGCTCTTTTCACGAAGCAGAGCCTAAATGTCAGAATCTCCTCCAACAACCGTTTCCTTAATTAAACGGGGCACGTGGCGGCGGCCTCACACGGAGGGTGAACGACCCGGACAGCCCCATCCCGCTTGCAGTAGGAGTGCTGCGGGGTTGCTTCCGTTCTCCCATTATTTCGGTGATCCCACCTTTCCTCTTTGATGACGCCGGGTATGTTCCAATAGCTCTGGACCAAGCAGTCGCCTTTTTGACACAGAGATTCATTTTCAGAAGGCAATAAGCCTGAAATACCCGGTCCACATTTGCCCATTATAAACGCTGTACGGCTCTTTTGATTGCCACGCCGCTGCGGTAATTTAATAAAAGAGCTTCAGAACCCAGCACTGCCTCTGGGGTGGGACGGGAGGGGACTTGGTTTGCTCGTGCCTGCAGTAACAGGAGGTTTTCTAGCAGCTCGGAGAAAAGCTAAAATGCCTGCACAAAGCTGAGGGATATTTATCTGATGAATGCAGTACTCAAAAAAATTCAGCTTCAGGTGGATTGAGATTATTCATTGTTTTGTGATGAATTTAGAAAATAATTTCAGATTAAAAAAAGAATATAATTTTGTTAAATGTTAAAGATCTGAAAATTTTCTAAAGGGAGCATTGCAATTTCATTGAAATGAAATTATTAGGAACTTTATTTGCTATATTTATTCAAGAAAGGGAACCTTGAATGCCAAGACCATCGAAAGGTTTCACTTCACATTAATGCTAAATTATTTCTTAATTATTTCTCTAGTCCACCGTTGTAGTGAGATAGCAGGGATTCATTCACACAGCTTTGTTCTCCCCCTTTGTTCTCTCCGAGCTCAACAGCGCTCTTCCCATGCACGCCCAATGCCGAGATCGCTCCAAAGACCTGGGTTACGGGTGCCTCACCAGTAATGGAGCGACCGCGTTGGTCTGAACTGTTAACGTGTTTGCAGACAGGAATTCACACGTACTGGACCGCACACACAAGGTATGAGCACCTACAAGGATTTCTCCTCTGTGCAATACTTAACATTACCCCTCTGCTTCCAACTGCGTGGCGATAATCCTGTGTGATACGATCTTGTATATTCTGAGGGCTGCAAATCCATCACTGGCTTATTTCCATACTTCTGCTTTATTTCTTACTTTTAAAAAGCTATGCCATTATTTATTGCTCCTATTTCAACATTGTGAAAGCTTAATGGGGATTTTAAGGCTGACACGGCGCAGACGCACTAACGCAAGCCTACGCACAGCTGCCCTTTTATTTTTTTTTTTACATCACACGTAAATATTGACCAACAGCATAGGAAATGCGTAAATCGGAGTCCTTTCAAACCGACCGAAATCCAGCCCGAGTGCGGGCAGCGGACCCTCGGCGCGGAGGAAACCCCAGGTGGGCTGTGGACATCCCTTCATCTGACGATCTCGCTCCTTCTCGGGAAAGGGCGGCAGCGCGCAGAGGAGACCGAGCCGCTTGCTCCTCTGCTTTGGGGACGGGTTCCCCGACCTCAGCCCCAGGACAGAGGAGGTGAATACGCCGGGATTCCTGCAAAGGCTTCACTGGGAAGCAGCTGTTTCTGACACAGCTCTTCCCACCCGTGTCAGGGAGGAGGAACGCGTACTTCTGTGTGAATAAAGCGTCAAACCGCCCAGCTGATCTGGCAGGGAGGACTGCGGGTGGCGGCAGGGCTGAAGCATCCTTCACGCCTGCAGACCCCTGCATCCCTGTCCTGGCTCAGGGTCATCGAGCGTCGCTCTGCCCGGGACCCAGATCCGGACCATGGCAGAAAACACACGCGGTCGGTCTGTGCCTGAGCAAAAGGCAATTGCTCCCTCATGGCCATGGCTATAAATTGTGCTGTTTCAAAAAAAAAAAAAAAAAAAAAAAGAAGAGAAAAGGAGAGAGCAGCTGACACATTTTAATTCCCCAAATCCCCAGCTCTGGAGCCAGAATGAAAATATCATTTTCTTTGTCCTTCACAGCCCTGCCAAGCACTGACCTCAGCGCTGTGGGGACATTAAACCGCGGCCCCAAGAGAGCTGGACCCACCAATTTCCCACATTCCCTCAGGAAAACACCTCTTTCTCCTCTTAGGACAGCCTGGCTTTCCTTTCTGCTCTGGTTTTTTGCATGATTCAGTCTTACACCATCTATGAGTCTGGAAAAACAGAATTTAGGGTTTGGCCACAAGTAGATGGTTCTGGCGGTTTTATACCAAACCATACTTTTCCAGATGTTCCCATATGCATTTGCGTGTACGTATTCACACACAACACACACGTACACGTGAACTCCTCACCCTCCTGGCCTCTTGCAGCCCCACTCAGGGCCCGCGGTGATCGCGGCCGCCTCAGACACGAACGCGCTGCCCCCACAGTACGGATGTGCCTCCTTCAGCAGAGAGATGCGACCGGACATTCCTCTGTTATCTTTCTGTTTCCATGGCAATAAAAATAGCTTCTGATAATGGCTACTTCCTAAGTACAGTGAGGTTTGGTAATTTTAGAAGCATTATAGCACCGACTTCAAACGGTCGGCGCTGGCGCGGGCTTTTAATTGCGGGTGGATGCAAGCGGGTCCTCGGCTTCCAGGGGAGGGTGCCAGGCTGAGATTTCTCTGGTTATCCTTAGCTTATTCCCAGTAAGTCTGTTCCCAAGGGTAAAAGCCCCAGGAGCAATCCGAACAACTTGGGACCTTTAGTGGCAGTTGGCATAACCCTGTGGGAAGCCGCCAGCTCGCTTGTCACCTGAACAGGCCTTCAGCCATCACCGATTTACTTATTAGCATTAAAAAGAAATAATGCCTTGTATTTCCCAAAGCCTGTAAGGCAACTGTGGAAAAGCGATATCCAATTAATGCACTGCGGGATGAAACACAGCGCTGCTCAGATCATAAAATGACAATTGATTTCTGTGCTCCGCTCCCCCAGCACCGCGCGTTGGCTCCCTCGTAAGCTGCCGAGCGGGCGCCGACGCAGATGCTCAGCCTCAGGTTTCGGCTCTCGCTGCCGCAGGAGGCTTTGCCAGGCCAGGGGTTTTCGGCAGGGCAGCGTGGGGTCGGGACAGGACCCTTCTCCTTCCCCCCACTGCGCAGGGGCTGCAGCCCAGCAGTGTCACCCCACAGAACCTCTGCTCCCCAGCGAAACAACCCCGACATGAGGGAATATTCCACTTTTTTTTACACTTCCAATGGCTAGTTTGAAGATTTTGAGGAGGTGCAGTTCTTCGAGCACAGAGGCTTTTTCCATGCTGTCCCCGGGGACCTCGCCCGGGCAGCATCCTAATGAACCGCATCCTAATGAACCGCGGGGCAGGATGCAATTTAATCAACACATCTGCTGAGGGTAATTCTGACCTGCAGAACCACATTTCCCCTACCCTCAATAAGCCAATCTTTAATATGAACTGTGAACCTTCTAATTCAGTGTCACATCAACTAACAACCGTCACGTTTAAGCTGTTGCTGATATTGCAGTCAAACAAACGATCACAGCCAAGAGCCAGAGGCTCCTCGTCTCTCTCGTTACCACACACTTACCATTCGGATTCATGAGCAGGAGGGATTTTTTTAAAAGGGAATTATAAGTTGTCCTTCATATTTTCAGGCACAAGCTGCAAAATTTATAGGCTTTCCACCGGCAACGATGGGCACCGGGCAGCGATGAGCATGGCAGTGATGGGCACGGCAGCGATGGGGACCAGCAGCGCTCGCTGAGCTCCGCTGCGCAACAAGTCACCAGCGCCCGGTCCTGGGCCGGCTTTCAGAGGGCACTGGAAACACTCCTGCATTCAAGGGTCAGACAATAACTTTTGGAACACTCATTAAAAAAAACCCCAAACCCAACTCTTTGACCCGTTGGTGAAAGTTTTAATAATTTCTCAATGCTTTATGTGGAATCTTTACAACTATTTATTCACAATATTCCTGAATATCTCACTGTGAAACTAAAATTAAAATAACCCAACAGACGATGGCAGAAACCTTTGCATAAACCTGGTAAGATTCTCCCACAGTAACAAGTCCCCAAGGTAAAATAAATTACAGAAGAAAATGTTTCAAAATAACTTCCCAATTAAAACTTCACCCAGGGTTTACACTCCACATGCAGGCTTTTTTTTCACCGCGATAAGCATAAAAACGACACGTGGCCAGACAGTGAAAGCCAGCCAGTCAATCAAGTGATTTATTCACTCTGTCTGTTCAAAACACGGGCCCCAGGGACACGGGCCCCTCGTCCCCTCGCCTGCACTAACACACCTACACGCGCTTACCGGGACACGCACACGGACGGAGCACACGCAGAGACACGCGTACAGCATCACGGCAGCGCGCACGCCAGCGGGATGCACCAGCGCGTGTGCGCACCAGGATCCCGTCCCCACCGCAGCTACGGGACAAGGCTTTATCTGCAAAGCCCTGCTCCGTGAGGAAAGAGCCGGGCCGAACAACATCAAACGCCCGCGCTCCCCCCCGCCTTGCACATGGGAAGCAAGCGGGAAGGAAGGAAATGCGAGTGACGTTTAATCATCTTTTCTGTGCTGTCTGGATTTCGGGGTGGATAACGCAACGCTTTTCCTTCTCTCAGCGCTCACAAAGCCCAGCCCTCACCAGTTTGCTTTACGTGGAGCAGTCGACGCCTCTCTTGCAGGGTGAGGGCAACCGGGCCCAAGAGCCCTTCGCAGCGGCCGCCCCGTCCAACGCCCGCACCGCAAGGTCGGGGAGCGTCACCCAGCGATCTTCACGTTAAGGCTGTAACTCCTCCCCGTGCCACGCCGTAACGCAGCCGGCTGCCCGGGAGAAACGTCCCAGTCACACCTCTGAGTGGAGAAGGACACGGCACAACGCGCCCCGGCTGCCGCCCGCCGCCCGGCAGCATCGCTCCATCCGCCCGCTGCTGCCGCGCCGTAGCTCAGCCCTTGGGCGACGCAGGAGAGGACGCGGGGGATGCCTGCACAGCACCTGCCCCCGCAAACGGGGCAGCACCCGGCGCTCGCACCGTCCCCATCCCAGGGCAGGCGAAGGAGGAACAGCCCAACGCCAAGCGCGCCTCTCGACGGCAGAGCGGGAACCGCGCCCCGCGCTCTGCTCCAGCTGCGGGGCTGGAATGGCCAGACTCTCTTCTCTCATTTCGCACTTCATTATTCCCTTGCATTTTTTAATTAATATCAATAAAAGATACATTAGAATTGCAGAAATGATGGAAATGTCAAACATCTCTCACCCGCTTTGGTAAGAACTTTGTTAAGTACCACATGCAAATGTGCAGCTGGTGCCTTTGACATTTTGGTTCCTTTGCTGGCACGGGCTAATCAATTCCGTTTCTAATTTTAATTTTATCAGCAGCAAATCTGTTAGATTTTTAAAGCTCTGATGTAGGCCAATTAATTTCTAATCAAATTACCTACATTCTGATAGGTTTCGCCCGCGCTCTCGGCGGCACTGTGAATGGCAGCCCCAGGTCCGCAGCCCACGACCTTGCTGGCGGCAGATGGGAGCGACGCTGCATCCCGCTCCGCGTGGCGAGGACACGCTAACGAACCCATCAGCGGTGGTGAGGGGGCTGAGGAGGCTCCACTCCCTCACCTGCTGCAAACACTCAGCTCCAGTTCAGCCCCAGCCCTTACTGGAAACCACTCTGGGGTCTCAGTCCCTTCCGCCGGCACAGACCCGCCCTCGTCCGCCCTGGAGAGGAGCCGCTCGTGTCCCTTTGTGCCACCCAAACGGACCTGGGCACTCGCTTCCCATCGCTTCCGAGCAAGTACGAGTGTTTCCACCACGCCGAACAACAGCACTCGCCCGTGGGATCCACAGTTATCCGCTAAAAAGCGAGGGGTCCTGCCCAGCATTTCCAGGGCCCTGCGATCCTCAGGGAACACCCCTTCCCTGGGAAGGGTCCCTTCCCAGGTCCCTCCTGCCCACAGCCTGCAGCAGCGACAACCAAGTCCCATTTTTCTGCCAAAAAGGGGCCCCCCAGCTTCCAAGGGTTCCAGGACACCAGTACACGAGGGTGTGCGTGAGGTGCTCGTTGCTTGGACAGTTTCTTAATGATAAAAAATTGTCGAGTTTTTAGAACTGCTAGAATAGGGAATAGAATTGGAAATATTATTTTTCTCACTGTCAGCTAATTTGCTATTTAGATGCTGGTTTTAAAAAATGTTAGGCGATGTATAGCAGGAGTTTGTATTTATTGCCATTTTAATTTTTTAGGCTTTTTTCATTTTTTGCCTGCAAGTCTCTTTGACGAAGGGTGCTATTAGTGCAGCAATTAACCAACCCAGCTATCAAACTTGTGCAATGCAGCATTAAATGAATCTCTGAACTGATTGCTTTCCAATTTGGAGCAGATATGTATGTGTCTATGTGTGCATATATATATATGCAGAAACTTCTGCGCCCATGTGTGTCTGCTTGATTGTCAAGTGGGAATGAATCACAGCTAAAGCTTCATTTTGCTTAAAGATACCTTTAAAAAGAAACACTCTTAAATATCAACGCTATCACTTACAAGAAGTATTTCCTCAAAAAAAAACGTTGCAGGTTTAAAGCAGGGATGGGGACAGAGAGATGGGGCCGGGGGCCCCGCTCAGGTCACGCAGGGGACCGCCCCGGGCTGAGTGTCCCCTGCCCACACCCACTCCCCCCTTTCTCACAAGGGACCCGATTCTGACTCTTGGAGGTGATTTTCTTACCTAAAACAGAATAATTTCTAGGGAGTGTTTTCAGGCCCATCTGCTCGATGAGCGGCAGCAGCAGGAACACAGAGATTTGCTGTCTGATGGGCTAAACCCAGGCTCGTTTACTCATTTGCATCCCTTTCACGAGTGGCACGGGATGCTTGCTCTGGAAGGGGATTATTCCCTGTACCGCCCTGCACCTCCCCGCAGCGATGCCCCCTCGGGACGGGGCGCTCTGGGGAAGCGGTGCCCTTCCTGCCAGTGGCACACGGGGCTTTGAGGAGGAGGCGGTGGCGGCGAGGGTGGGGTGGCCGGCCCAAAGCCCACGCAATTTACACGCCACCTCCCTGTTCTCGCCCTGGGATGCTGCGCTCGGCCGCGGTGAGCCTTGCCAGGAGACCGGAAAATTTGTCTCCAGGATCTTATTGTCCCTTTGTGCTGAGCAAATTCCAGGTCCATGTGTTACGGAAAATGGGTACGGTTAAGCAATCCACAAACAAATGGCATCTTTCAGGGACATCGGGCGGCACAGAGCGGCTGGCAGGGCTGCCCCGCGGGGCTGGAGGAGCCCTGGGTGCTCGTGTTCCCGCAGGCTGGATCCAGTGAGGCAGGAGGGGAAATCAGAGAAAGTCTTACAGCAGCTGAGTGTGCAGAGCAGAAATCGGAACAGAACCAGGGAAGGAGTGCTCTTCCTAATGAGGAAAGACACCAGCTCTTGGCGGGCGGATTAGCCTTTTAACCAGTTCTCTAACCGTCAGTCAAACCCCATCCTGTCTCTCTCCTGACAGTTCTGCAGCACCAGCCGGCTCAGCTCACGTGCACATGCCCCGCTCGCTTCCACCAGTGACGGGAAGGTTTCACTTCCCTTTCCTTTCTCCCGGCAAAGGAACTCAAGCCAGCGTCACGACCCGTTACCCTGCAGAGTTATACTGGCTTTAACATCGCTGAGGAAAACACCAGCAGCTTGTTCATTTACAAGCCAGAAAAATAATGAATTCAAGTCTGAAGACAATCATCAAGGCTGGGTGACATTTCCCTCCTGTGACAGCTCTTGGAGCATTACTCAGGCCGGAATTATTTTCTCTTTTCCTCGGTGTGGCTCTTCTTAAGAGTGTTTGTTTTCCTGCAGATGCCAAGTTTTCAAACCCAGCCCTTGAACTGCGTGTGCAATACACAGCGTGCATCCCCGCCTTCACGCAAACTTGTCTGTTCCCACAGGCAATAATCTGCATGTGCAAAAACTGGTATTAATGAAATCAGATGGGTTTGAGGGTCCAGTTCTGCCAGTCAGCCACCACGCTTCTGTCCAAACGACTTCTGCAGACCTTTCCGTGAGAAGCACGAGTTGATGATCTCAGGGCTGGCACCCATCCACCGCAGCACCGGGAATCAGGGAGGGAAGAGGGAAGAAGGTCGTCCGTTTGCTCGCTGCAGTAGGGACCCATGTCCCAGTGCCGACAGCGGTGGCCCGGTGACGTCCCTGTAGTGTGTGGCAGGTGACAGAGCAGCTCCAGAACGAGCCCCCGTGGAAGTGCTGACCTGCTGCCCGGGGCACATCTCCGTCTCCTGTCACAAGCGCCGGTTTTCTGCTCCTCCAGCCACCCTGACCACGCGTACCACTGCGAGGGCCCACGCTGCCTGCACGCAGAGCCCAACCCCAGAACGGGCTGTAATCCAGCTCCAGCTTGCACGTTCGTTAAGCAGCTTGAAAAACAGCAGCTTTATTGTTTCGGGCCCAGAGGGACGCAGTCAAGAGCAGAGCCTATCCCTGCTCCAGGTCTGTATCTGCTCCATCGTTACCTGTGGCCCGCAGTAATCTCCAATCTTTACACTTCAATTTGTAAGGCAGACAAAGAGATTTTTCAGCCTTTCATGTGCTGAATGACAGGATCAGCTCCCTCCCCCTGCACCTATTTTGAGATGTGCTAATGACAAAAAACACCTTTTCATCTTTCCTCTTAGGAGTAAATAAACAAGCTTCCCTTTGGGGTATTTCAAGAGGTTTTCACCTCCTCCCACCCCACGTTCACGCGCCCCTCCGTGCTGTGAGCTGGAGCCAGGACACGGTGCTGCGGGTGCTGCGCAGGGCACTGGGGCTCTGTCCACGCAGGAACCTCGCTGTCCGTGGGTGAAAACTCAACCGCTGAGCGAGCTGCGATGGCCAAGGGCGCTGCCGGGGACACGCTGGCTCCCAGCTCCACGCCCGTCCATCCCACGAAGCTCCAGGAGAGCGGGACAGTCCCCAGGCAGCGGGAAGCAGTGTCCCCGCCAGCGGTGGCTGTTCTAACGAATCCCCCTCCTGGCACGGGAGCCAGCGCAGTGGGACCGATGCAGCTCTTCTCTGCAACGGGTTTCCAGTTTCTACCAAGACTCACCCAAGCCACTCACGCAATAAAGTTTTCACTCCAGCCAAGGTTAGGGAAACGAGCCAAAGCAGGAGAATCCCATTACTGATTTTATCATTACGCAAGGAATTTCTGCCCCTTTTCTGAGCTGTCCTGTCCAGAGACTTTACCCTCCTGCCTCTCTGTCTGCAGCCACAGATGAGGTGGAAGGAGAGGGAAACCCATCTCCATCTCCCCAGTCTGCAGGATGGAAGAAGTGGGAACACCGGAGCCAAGATGTTTAAATCATGCATCCTAATGCCATGTTGCCGCGCAACCACGGCAGAGCAGCAGGCGCGCCTGCAAGCGGGCGTCCCCGCGGGAGGACAACTCGCACCACTGAAGTTTCTCTGTCGACGGCCCGATCCCGCCCAGGCTCCTTCCTCCTCCCCGGGCCTTTCCCTCCGGGACGGCAGCTGTTGCTTGAGCGAGCCCAGTGCTTTTTTTGCCTCATCAATATATCCTGGTGGGCCTTCCGTACGTTCCTTGTTATTCTGCCTGACATCTGTTCACAGTTTGTTCCTAATTCCTCACTCCGCTCCTCCTTGTCTGCCTCTGGCTGTAGAGCCGAGACACACGTCTTGCACAGACCTAAGCTTGCTGGGGAAAAACCTTCCACTCCACCCATCTTGTGCCTGGCAGAAGGGGAATTCTTTGAGGGAATTCTCGGAAGGGAATCTCTGCAGCACAGCCCCGCGCAGGGCCAGGTGGTGAGGTGTGGGGAGAGAGCAGGTCCCCACGGCAGCCTGACGCTCACCTCCTCCCTCGGAGCCCCGGGCTCCTGCTGCGTGGCTTGCCAGGGGTGTCTGCCTTTCTGTGGACAGCTAAATAACCCTTCAGATCAGCTTTTTACAGGACAAAGGTGCCTGGACATGCGCAGGTGCAAGTGAGAGCCAAACATCACCCAAAATCTGCAGGATGCTTTGCATCCTCTGGAACCAAAGGGATCTAAACCAAGGGGTGGGTGCCAGCTGGTAACGGTGAGCAGATGGCAGGAAGGCTGCTGAGAGAGGACCGGTTTATTTACTTGCTTATTCATTTTTAGACCATATTTTGGGAAAAGAAAATTAACCTGACTCCATACCACCCACTTGCACTCGGAGAGAACAGGCACAGGCATGGGCCACAGCTACCTGCACCCCTCCACGTCCCTCCTGCTGCGGGTTCCTGCTCTCTCGGATTAATCTGCTGCTCACGAGGGCTGGCGGACAGGGATTGGGCCCTTCCTGTCTTCTGCATGGTTCTGCAAAGCTGGGTCTGATCCTAGAATGGGGCTGGGATGGGAAAATTAATAAGGAGCACATCACAGAGCTACAGGAAAACACGCCGCGAGGGGCCGCTTGCCTGCCTGAGGCAAGAGCAGCGCTGCTACGCCAGTCCTGGAGATGCTTATTTACTCTGTTCTTAGAAATCAAGACTCCCACATCCTCTCTAGCAACACATTCTCACCATAATTGTCCTTAAAGTTGAAAATCTCTTTTGTTACCAGCGTTGGCAGTGAGGACTTGTTAGGATCCTGTTCACACCCAGCTTCGAGCCCCGCTCTGCTTGTGCCAGCACGCGAGACCCTTGGGCCTGATTCTGCAGTAACTCCTCTAAAAAAGTCCCCAATGTGGGAATCATCGTCCCACTCCCAACTGCTTTAACGTTCATCTCCAACACTGGGGTCTTCCTAAAACAGCACGAAAGCACAGCGAGCCCAGACACAATAAATGCCACACAAACCCTGGAGCGACTCAGACGCTCTCCGGGCAGCTGGCCCCCGACACCACGCTCCGAATCGGCTCACGGCCGATGCTCAAAGGGATCTGCCCACACAAAAGGCCTCTTTTGGGTAAAACCTTCGCAGCAGCAGAGCAAAGACGCCCCGAGTACCTGACCTCACTACAGCTCGCTCCCACAGAGCTGCTGTCTTTGTGGCAGGAACAACTTGCCTTTCCACTTTAATTTAATTACGAAATAATTAACTCAGCACAAATTCAGGAGCCATCTGGCACATGTGCCTGTCTCATACTCTACTGCGAGAGCTTCCTTTTGTCACTCCGCCGGCTTTTGCTAGTTGTGCTGAGAATTAAGTCAGGAAACGCCACGTCCCTTCCCCTTCTTGTTCCAGCTGTGTTCCTTTTCTCAGATCGCTGGATAAAACCACCTCAAGTCCCAACTCAGGTTCTGGCACCCTCAGCCTCAGGGACCACCCACCAGACGTCGTTAGTCACTGTGTTTAACGGAGGGCAATGGCAGAAGCGATACACCCAGCACCCCAGGCTTCCCCGGCCCTCTGCAGCACGCGGGCGATGCCGATGGGTTTCACTTTGAACATCAGGGAGGAGGGCGGCGATGCCAGCCCAGCCCTGGCACCATGTACATCCCACCTCAGCTCACACAGCAGGGAGAGGCCGGCAGCGTGCTCGTCATCGCTCAGCAGCGCTAGTCCAGCTTCATTTGCATTGCTGCTAATTGAGCTTTTCTTCCTCTCGCTTGTTTCTGCTGTTAGTAATTAGCATTAATAATCCCCCTCACCCCCCCCAGGGAATATGAAACAAATCCTCCCGCGAGAGCGCACCGCCTCCATGCCGCTCGGGTCCCACAAAGCCGAGGCAGCCTCCGCATCCCCGCACACCAGCCGCCTCCGGCTGCTGTTTCGGGGCGCGGAGGTGAGGGAGCGCTGGCGGGGTGCTGGGAACCCACATCCTCCCGCTTCACCACCCCACACGCGGGCAGGGAGAGCCAGGGCACAGAGCCTCCAGGAAGGAGCTCGCACGGGAACTACAGAAAAGGATTTTGGGAGCCAGGAGAGGAGGAACTTGGGTGAGGAGGAAGCACGGAGCCCGGCGAGGCCTCGGCGCCCACGGCTGGGAGTCCAGCCCTCGCCCAGGCACTGCTGCGCTGTGCGCGTGAGCCAACCCCTCAGCCCTGAGAGATACCTGTCTCCTACCTTGCTTTTGCTGTACATTTTTTCCCTTCTTGATGAAAAGAAGTTCTTTTCTGATTGAACTAATTACGCTGATTGAATTTCCTCCCTCTCTCTGCCTCTGAGTGTGAAAGGTTTCCTTAATTTGATGGGGGTAATTGTTATGCACACACTGTCAGATGTTAATGCAATTCCTTGATTGACAGGTAATCAGCACATCAGTTGTACAAAGGGAGGGAATAAGTCTGTAATTTTATTTCCCCTGATTCCACTGTGTGGGATGACAGGAAAATCTAAATTAGCAATCAGGGAAGGCAACCTGGCTCCAGAGTGAGCAGCTAACAGCCCGGGTGGACGGCTGGGGCTGGGACGCAAGGCCTTGCTCCGGCTGCGAGGGGCTCACCTGCAAACACCTTGCTGGCAGCCAAGCCTCACACGGCTGCTTTCCCCGGGAGCCCGTTCGGGGTCCAGATCTGTTCCCACCGCCCGTGCTCCCGGGGCAGCATCCACTGACGGCTCCAGCAGGAATGGGAACGTGCTTCCCACAGAGAGAGCAGAAATGTCCTCAGAAACCTCAAACTTTGGTACCCCAAAGACCCCCAGAAACCTGTGAGCCACGTAACACCCCGTGGGCTTTGCTAAGCCTGCGGATAAAGTTGTGAGAGGATGGACGGCCCTTGGGCCATCCCTGGGGGCAATCGCTGGCCCCGTGCTCCCCTGGGCTTCCCACCGCAGCAGCGGAGCAGGACGGGAGCGGTGCAGGGGTTTTTGCTTTGCACCTTCCATTCAGGCTGGCGGCGCTGAGTGACAGAGGAAGGAGAGCGGCACTCCCGCAGCCGCTGACAACGTCTGCCCATTTCATTTACTGCTTGTCAGCTGCTGACGAGCCCCAGACAGGCTGGAGGGAGGGATGCCAAAACATACGTTTCTCCAGAACGTTTGCTGAGGATTCTTATATTCTTGCTTTTCTTTCTTTAGTAAGACCCTGATGTAATTTTTTTGCCATCTCCTAGCTCAGATCCCAGGGATATTGCTCTGTCTGACTTGAAATGTGGAGTCACACGTACCCGGAGCGATTTGCTGCAGAGGCTGAGGCTTCTGTCCGCACACACACACCCGGCACAGCCTTGTGAGTGCCCTGGAGCCGCGGAGGAGCACGGCAGAAATCGCACGGTGCCACTCGGAAACCTGCCCGCAGCCAGAAGAGAACAGCAGGACAAGGACACCGCTGCCATCTGCAGCGCCCCAAACCAGCGGGATGATTTCTCCCTCCTCTCCCCTTTCGCTAGGAGAGATCCACAGCGGTTCAACCAAACCCCACGCCCCAGGGACTGGGTGCTGGTGACACCTGCCCCGCGCTGGCACTCGCAGCCTGGCTCCCCCCAGACCCTCCCCATCCCCAGGGGCAAAGACCCCCCAACTGTCCCCTCCCAGTACAAGGGGGGAGCCCTCCGCCACAGACAAGGCTGCAGCTGGGGCTGGGGGCTCAGGGAGCTGAGGGGCTGGGGGCTCGGGGAGCTGGGGATACCAGCAGACAACAGCAGCAATGGAGAAGCCAAACGGGACTGGGAATAGCATCCACTGCGCGCTTGCATTAACATAATAAAGGGTCAAATCCTGTGTATGACGAGCTGGGAGTGAATAGCTAGATTTACCATTAGTACGATTGATCTGAAATACTTAAGTCTCTTTTAGGCGGATTTCAGTCTTTAGCAAGGCTGGTTCTCTTCCCCAGAGCATGCATAAAGCAGGCTATTCAAGGCAAAAAAAAAAAAAAAAAAAAAAATCTGTGCTGATTTGGATGCGCAGCCCTGCCCCGCACTTCAATGGGATCGAACGGGGCGTAAGCCAGCCAAGAGCTCTGCCCATAACGGAGATGATACTGGGACTCAAGGAGCTTAGCGGTTCTTAGGGAAAGAAACAGGGTGTGAGAGGAGATTAGAGCAGGACCTCGCTGTAGTCGGTAAATCCCAAGGAAAAGAAGAGACCGCTACGCTGGCAGAGCATCCCTCATATTGCAGAACACATAAAACACTCTCTCCAGCTAAAAGGATGTTTGACATTGGAGAAAAGTAGACAGGGTTGTTTTTTTTTATCCAGCACAAGTCACATGCAAAATAAATTGCAAAGGGCAGCAGCAGGAGCAGCTGGTAAAGACGGATTAAAAATCGGATTTAGATGCAAAAAAGATACTTAGGATGAGGCTGCTAATTTGTAATCACAGATGGGGACAGGGCAGTGTAAACGGGCTGCCAGAGGAGCACCCGGCGCTGCACACATCGCACACTGGAGCAGGGGAACACGCCAGGAGGAAAACACTCGGGTCCGTGGGAACGGTGCAAAGGGCCAGGGTCACCCAGGGACCCCAGCAGTGCCCCCACCCCTTGGGGGAGATCGTCCCCTGCCCCACGGCACAGCGCTGCTTACCAAAATGAAACCCAGCATGTAAATCTTGCTTTCTTTTACAGCCCCGAACTAAAGATTAAATACTAATTAAACCAAACTCTGCAGCGCTGAGCGCCTGACCGCGGGGCTGAGCAATGTAAATACTCGGGAGCGGCAGAGATCCGCGCAACTTCTCTTCCCCTCTATGAAAGGAATTTCCACTTCAGCACAGACTTAATTTGTTTTTCTATGACCTGAATCTGAAATTTTCTGCTGCTCTGTGCCTCAAATACTCTGGAATATTTGTGAACTGATGGGGGTCAGGACAGATTGAATAAATTGTCTCTAACTCTTCTGTTTTATGCCTCTCCAGGCGCCGGCAGCCAAGGCTGCTGGGGGGTTTATCTGACCGCAGCCGTGGGCTCCGGCGCAGGGTCCCAGCCCGGGAGGGGGGTCTGCCCAGCCGGTACCGCTGCGGCAAGAGCAGAGCAGCCATGGAAGGTGCCAAGGGGCTCAGTGTTGGTGTCTCCGCTGCATCCAGAGGAAACGGGCTTGGCTCACATGTCAGATGAGTCCTTTCCACTTTAGTCACCCACGTCACAGAAGCGACACCTTGCAATCAAAGTCAATGCAAATAATCAATTATAACGAAGCAGAGGCACCCCTGGTCCCGGCGGGTCTCTGGGCTGCTGGAGGGCGCTGCTGCCAGGACGGGGCGGTGGGATGCTGGGGGATCCTGGGGTCCCGCAGGCGGCCAGGAACACGGTGTGGGACCTGCGCTCCCCTGCTCCTCTCTCCCACCATCCCTGGCTCTCTTCCCAGGCTGGGACTGGGCTTTGCTTGCTCCAGCTGGATTTCCCGGCTCATCCCAGCCCATCCATGGGCAGCAGCAGGAGGTTCCTCCGAGGAAAGACCCAATGTCCCCAAAATTGCTGCAACACTGCGGCTTCGCCTGCCCGTCGCAGCCCAGCGCAGAGCGAGCCACGCTGCGCTGCGGGGAGCCTCCCGCCGCCGAGCAGAAGTGCGGGAGCGGGGACTGTAGGTGGCAATCGCATCTTGCGAGCGGGAGGGAGGTGGGTGCTCTGCCCGAGGGCAGCAAGCTGGGGAAGGGGCTCCGAGCTCACCCGCTCGCGTCGCCGCGGGGAGCAGCTCTCCTCCGCCCGCTGCCGCACGCCTGCTGCACTCCAACAAAGAGCCAGGGCTGCGTCTTCAGCAGGGAATAATTTACAGGCAGGAAGAACTTTCCCTCCCGGATGCTGAGCCCTTGCAAACTCTGCTTTCCAGCCGCTGGCCAGGTCCCGGACAGGAGCCCAGCTCCCTGCCCAGTGGCTGCTGGACAAACTGGATGGGTGCACTGGTGCGGGCTGACCAGCGGCGTGCTGATGTGTGCTGCACCAATGCAGTCATGCTGCGTGGCAGAGAGAAATAAATATTATTCACCCACCTAGGTGCTAAATCATACAGCCTCCAAGAAGCAAGAGGCGTGTTAGCCACAGAGCAGTTGGCTTGGAGTGTCTCCTGCTCCGTTCTTGCGCGCAGGCAGCGTGCCGAGGCCGTGTGTGCGAGGCAGGCACACGCTTGGAAGGATTGTGCCGGTCCGTGCCTGAGCTGGGGCATCGTGTGCCACAGGGTCCAGCACAGCTGCAGTGGCACCAGCTCTGCCCCCGACCCAGTCACGCATCCAGGCCAGGCACGCAGCCGCTTCCCACGTCAGAGCTGCTGCAGCCGTGACCCGTGCCTGAAACGTGACGTTCCATCTTGACACAGCGCCCTTGCCGTGGCAGTTTCGGGAGCGATGGAGCAGCCCTAAGAGCAGGCAGGCTGCTGACAGGCTTTTAGCGACATTTTCCTCTGACTCCCTGTGCCCGGCGGCTGCGATGGCTCCTTGTGCTCCCAGCACCTCCTCCCTGGGATGGATCCTTGCAGGGAAACCATTGGTGCTTCATACCTTTTGCTGCCCTTCACACTCCTGTTTCTTCTCCTCACAGCACAGTTCATCAGCTACGGCTTTAACTTAAAAATGGGACCCCCAGATGTTTCTGAGCATGGCTTACGCTGGGTTACCCCACCGCTGCAGCGGCACGCGCAGCCCTCAGCAGCAGTGAAAACCACACCCAGGAGCGATAAATCGCTCCGTTCGTCAAGCTCCCCAAGCATGAAATAGTCTCCAAGGGCTGCCAAGCCCAGCACAGCAGGACGAGGCTCTGCCTGCACGGGCAGTGGACTCCCAGCTCCCATCCCAGCTCTGTCACGCATTCCAGCCGTGGGGCACCCCTCCGTCGGGGCCGTGCGGTCCTGTGGGGCTGGTTTATGCTGGATGGGAAGGTTTTCCCACGCGACGCGCTGGTCTCACACCACTACAGCTCAACGCACCCAGCGCAACGCAGCAAAGGTGGGGGAGAGCGCTAAGCCCTTTCTCAGCATTTTAATAGCGTCACAACACTTCAGCACAGGGATAAGAGCCTCGGGTGTGAGTCGAGTGTCATCCAGCTGATTTTCTCTGCCCTGCAGCACCTCGTGCCCTTTTCCTGCCTCGCCCCCAGCCCTCTCCCAGAGCCGGCCGCCTGGGGCTGCTGGTTTCACTGCAAGCAGCTGCTTTCTGGTTTCACTGCAGGCAGCTGCTTTCTGCTTTCCATTTCCTCAGCAGGAATGCATTTACCTCTCCCATACGCCTCCTCCGCAGCCGGGAGCGGGGTACCATTGCGGCCAATGCCGCGCAGCAGCTCCGAGCATCCTTCCGGGGCAGTCACAGTGCGCGGCCGCACTGGTCTGCGGGCTGCTGCAGAGCCATGAGCTGCCTGGATCGCTCCCTCGCACGCTCATCTGGGTCTGAGATGATGCTCACCAACGCGCGCAGGCTCTGCACAGTGCTTGGCATTGGCAGCGCTAAGCTAAGAGTGACTCAGGCCAAAACCAGACTCAAGTCATCATTTTTCCACAACGCCTGAAAATCAGTACTGGGTAAAATCAGAGGAAAAAATATCGTACCAATAAAAAAACAGAAATGGAAGCAGAACTGAAGACCCTCTTCTCTCATCCCTCAGCTGCCCTTTCTCAGGGAGGGCTCTGGGGCCGCGTCCCGGCGGTGGGGAGCAGCCGAGCTCCACTAAAACCCAGAAGGATCTTCTCCCACACAGCTCTTGTGGGTTCGGGCACTGGCACCGCAGCAGGTCAGGGGCACCGGCATGGCTCTCAGCGGGGAATTCTGGGTCAGAACTCACAGAAAATAGAGCTGCTGAAAACAGAAATTCCTGGAAGCCGTCCCCTTTCTTCAAAATATTTAGAATTTTTGTCAAAAAAAAGGCTGACAACACCCAAACTGACTCTTTTGGACTGGCTTCTCTCTCTCTGCAGTTTCCAGCCAACATTTTTCAGTGGGTTTTGGCAGGAAATCTTTGGGTTTTGACAGTTGTTCTTTTCTCAACGACAAGCTGACATCTTCCACTACATTTCTTTTAGAATACTTCTGAGTTTTGGTTGTTGGAATTTGACCCAAGAAAAAGAAACTGATTTCCACAAACCTTCTGATAATAAAAGTGAAATTATCAGTGGGTCCAGGACAATCCGACGCAGCGGGCGGCAGGGAGCCGGTGGGAGCTCGGGCAGGTGTCGATGGGGAAGCAGAATGGGGGACAGAGCACAACCTTGGCCTTCACGTTCCTTACGGCTCAGCCAGGAGAATCGGATTCACTCATCATATTTCAAACACTTGTGTCACCATCGCCTTCTGCCTCCGAGGCTGCGAATTCGCGGACTCCTGCCAAGGCCTGGAATGAAGCGAGCGGCTGACTTGGTTCCTCAGCTGCTGCCCTGGTTTTGGGGTTTGCTCTGCTCCAGACTGAGCAGTGCCGAGTTCCTCCTCACGCTGACCTCCCTCCAAAACTTAAGACGACACTGGGCAACTCTATTAGACAAAACCGCCGCCTTATCCCCCAGGAGCACTCCCAGAAACCCTAAATGCACCTCTCTGGTTCAGCTGGACATGGCCAAAGCACCCGGGTTTGTTCCCACAGCCTCCCAGGACTCCCCGGTCCCCCAGCTCCCGCCTGACCACCTGCCGAGAGAGGATGAGCTCGGAGGGACTTGACCATCATACGTGTGAATCATCAGTATTAAAGTTGCCCTGACGTGGTTTTTTACAATTTATTACCCACAGATGGACTCTGGGAATGTAGTTGTTTTAATTACAGTGGAATGCCAGGCAGGATTGGTTATGCAAGTCAATAAATCACTCAACTGCGCTGATTAAACAGGAGTAATATTTTGAATAAGTGACTGTCTCAGGAACGATCATTACTATATTACATTATCATTCTCCTCTACACGTATACTGCAAACAAAATTAAATGAACACGTCAAGTTGTAACACAGACTAGACACTAATTAAAACGAAAGCAGCTTGGTCCTTTTTTCCCTTTCCTGAAAGACGAGACGCGGGAGCAAGAACAACAGCAAACCCTTCTTGCCAAGCGGCTTTTCCCATCGGTTCCCTGGCCTTTGACACTCACCTACGGATGCGGTCGGCGGCTCCGGGGCAGTGTCCGCAAAACAAGGTGACAGATGGAAGGAGAATGAGGGGAAACGTTCACACCAGGCAGAAAAGAGATGGATGGCCTCATGCCACGCGAAGGCTCTGCCCAGGGAAGGGGGGCATGCTCTCCACTCTGGAAGAGGAGCCCAACCCAAAGACTGGTTAGGCTTTAGTGAGCCACCCAGGAGATGTGGCTCCACAGACGCACAGCTGGGCGAGATCCGATGGCCCGTGTTATAAACGATCTAGTCATCCTCCCTAGTCTTAAACTCTCTGGAATGATGAGTTATATCAGATATTCCAGGAGAACGTTATTTATTTGATCTCATTTTCACAGATAATTGATTTCTCTGAAAGTAACTACTGGTACCTTTAGGAAGCATTGGCATTTTCATTATATTTATAGCTTCTTCCTAGGTAATTACTAATACATGAAGAATCTGATTATGGTCCCTGCAATGAAAGGCAGCAGTCTCTTGGGAGGGATATACCACTTGCCAACAAATGAGAGAAAAGCCCGTATTAAACCCGTTTCCAAAAATAACTATAATGGTGCATCTTAGCCGGTTGCCAGAAAAGACACAAGAGAACATTATCAAGGTGAAATGCTTTCTGATGAACGTTTTTTCCAGCCAGGTGCTGGAAAGCCTTCCAGCTGACCTGAAGTTAAATCTTGCATCAGACAGCGCGCTTTTGTTCCACAGCTCATCAACTTGCTCCTGCTCTTCCAAAATACCGCAAAAAAAGCTCATTCCATAGGAGCAGGGTTTTATTTCACACTGGAGGAGTCCCAGCCAAGCACTTCTGCTTCGCATCAAGTTGCGTTACTGATAAAAAGAGAGTTTTGACTAATAACACGCCAAAAACCTGCTCTCTGGCATGAAAAATGCCCTAGGGCTGCCAGCAGCAGAGGTGAGCTGCTCCTGCACAGCTAGGGAAGTCAGGCAAAACCGCAGGTTAAAAAAGCCTCTCCCACATTACGTTTGTTAAAATAATGTGAATTTTTAAGGTAATTTCTACATCGTTCATGTTGACTTCAGCCCATGTCTCATTTTCCTTGAAACAGCATTCAGACCCATCTCAAACGCGCTCCACGCTGAGGTTTTTAACATTCATTTCCATCCACTTCTCCCTCCTTTTCTTTTGCCTCGTAAGGCTCAGAAAGAGCCAGGAATGTCATTTCTCTGTCACAGGCTGGGCTTGCTGCAGCAAGGGCTGCGCTTCGCCATGGCCGCTCCACCCACATAAAGACTGCGAAACGTGCGGGAACCCCCGCGAACCGCGCTCAGTGCCGCTGCTGCCGCCCTTGCACCTGACCCGTCCCCAGGATCGGGCACGGCCCCAGCGAGGGACGCTCTCCGTACGGGACGGACTGGCACCGCTGCCGTGAGGGCACGCGCGTACAAGTGGATAAACCATTTCACGTCTAGGAGATCCATCGGCCTGGCAAAGGGCACAAAGCTGGCAGGACGGCAGAGGGTGAGGGCTAAACGAGCTCCTGCAAGCATGAAGAAAAGAAACAACTTTCTGGAAAGCAGAGGCACATCTGAGGGTCAGACCCAGCGTTGCAGAGGCGTTTATCCACGGGAGAGGCTCATTTAGGCTTTGCTGCTGTGAGATGCTACGTGGCACATCAAATAATTCACCCAGCACCCGGCAGCGCGGTGGGACCCTCAGAAGGATGTTGGGGAAAGAGGCAGCTCATAAAAGCATTTACAGCCCTCCACGAGCCGGGGAAGGTGCGTTCACCGTGCCGGGAGAGAGCTCAGACCCCTGCTCCCCTTCCCTCTCCCTCCTGTTGCCTTCCTCTGCACCGACCCCTCTCCCTCCGCCTCCAGCTCCAGTTCCGCAGTGGTTAAAACACAGATATTGCCTTTCTGCTCAGTGAACCAAGTGATAGGATTGCAGTTAATGGTAATTTGAACATGTTTGGTCAACTAGAAATACATAACTAGATTGAAACACGAAAATGCCCTATGAATTTATACAACTGATGTATTTGAATGCAGTCAGCTGTTAACTTCATTGCAAGAAGGATGGTAGAAATAATTCGCAACAACCCACACATTTTTTATTGAACCTTTGCAAATAGGAATAATGTATCAAACGTACCTATGTGTCTGCCTCACACCTCCACACAGCACCACTGCTCAGATATGAGTAAGCTGCAACGTTCAGGATCAGACAGAAGAGGTTTTCAGCTACAAAAGATCTCTCTCTCCTCTGACCTTGCTGCTTTGATTGCCAGGGCTCTCCCGGCGGCTGCCGGCACGCCGTCATGCTCCGTTTCTCCTCCCTCCCGCCCGAGCCGGGGACCTCGCTCTGAGTTTGACTGAGCTGCACAGTGACCATCAGACCGTCCTGCTCGCCCACTCTGCCGTTCAAAGAACACTGCTGGTGCCACGGCCACACACAGAACAAAGCATCCCAAACCTCCTCCCCACTTTCAGCTGCTGTGGATGCTAGGATGCATTGGTTTTGATAAGAAACGTGTCAGAGAAACAGAAGCCATGCCTACCTATTGTCCATGAAAGCAGCTGGGAGCAGATCTAGCAGGGATGCCCCCCCAGAAATTCACTCCTGTGTAGAGACTGAGGTTTCTCATGCTAGAGGCGCAGACCTGGATGTTTCGGCCAGAATCCGTTCACGGTACAGTTATCCAAACTTCCCGTCCCATCGGGTCTCTCTTGTTCACCTCCTGGCTCTTCTCCCTACCACTGGTTGCATTCCCTGAGAGTGAGACGAAGCTCTCCGACGGTCTGTACAGCCCTCACTGCTGGATCCAAGGGGGAAAGAGCGACCACGGTGTGGGGGTGATGCTCGTCCTGAGCCGAGCGATGAGGCTGGGGCTCCGCATCCCTCGCTCACGAGCTTGAGAGGCTGGAGCTCAACGAGTTGCCAATGAACGCTCTAGCTTTCCTTATTTAGACTCCACCATTTTCTCCTCTCATCTCGTTAAAGGATGTAATTTATGTTGTCTGTGTCCATTTACGAGCCATTATATCCTAAATGAAAGAAGAGATGAAACATGTTCTCTATTTAAAGCTTCCAAAATAGGCCTGATTAATATGTCCAATTGATTGTTCAGCTGTTCTATTTGCTAATCTACAAAAACTAATTAGGCAAGTGGGAAACCAAAATACTGGGTCATTTCCATCGTCTGCTAATGAATGTTCTTCAGTTTAGCAAATGTTTTATTTCTACCATGGAAAAAGAATAACATTGGAGATCTGGCTGCCATATAGAGAAAGCTGTGCTACCGGTTAGATCCATAATTGATAAGCCTGAGTAGACCAGCCTGCAAAAACTAAGTATTGACTCACCAGGAAGCCTGCATTCTGGGCCAGACTGCGAACTCGCTTTCTGGGTTGAATCCAGTCAAGAAAGGTAGTTCATTAATCAGAGACCCAAGCCAATTGCTCCTCTTTCCCTCTCACATCACCACCCAACTCATAACGTCTGCTTGCCCAAAGGATGCCTTTCTGAAAGTGTCCTAGAGAGACTTCAGATATTCTGGAAAGATCCCTTTCATCCCTGTCAGAATTGTTTCAGAGATTTTTTTCCTTCAACTTTCCATTTGCAATTTGCTGCTGAATAAGTGGATTTGCTGTTGTTGCTTCAGTTTTGGAGCACCTGCACATCGCATCCTTAATTGTCCCAATTTTTTATGAGGCTGGTGGGGGCTGTGTTATCTCAGGCCTTTGCTACCTTAAAACGGGCACCTAAAATTGTGGACACTAAAAAAAAGACAACTCTGAGTCAGAGTGAGAAGGCAACTGCACAGGATCCGGGCAGGAATGTGTCTGTAACCCAGCAGCGAGGGGAAGCCAAGTGCTCATCTCCAAGTTTCATTAAGCCAAGCGGAGTTAGTTGAGATGCAAATGTATGCTCTTTGTAAACAACCCTTTTTACTGCAGGTTAAAAGCCAGTTTCTGGGATCGCATGCAGAGGAGACCATTAAAGCAGCTCCCAGCCTGCGACTCGCATCAGATCAGCCTGTGCAGCGCAGCTCTCCTGGCACAGAGAGCCCTTCCCCGCTCAGCTTTATCCTCTCGTTTGATCTGGAACTTGCACAATGAATAGCTAACGCCAGCGCACTCGGTACCCAGGACTCCTTAAAACTGAATAACTGATTCCATTAAAAGGGCATTAGCTCTGTACGCTCGTAATTAATCTCCTCAAGAGAACTAATAGTTCAAAAGACTTGCATGGAGCAAGGACGTTTTACATCACACAGCTCGTTTTTCCTAATTGATTAATTTAAAGCTATCTCTAGAGCAGAGTTTTGTGGCACAGAACCTTTTCACCCCACACACGGGGAAAATAAATAGCGATCAGCTAGCAACCAGACCACGTTCCTCCAGCCCTGGCAAAGCGGAGCACGAGCGCAGCGTGCACGGAGTCAAGAAAAGGCTTCCCGGAGCCCTGGCCCGCGCTGGAGCCGGCGGCACATGGGGACAACTCAGAGCAGCGGCCTCCTCCTTTCATTCTGCGGCTCTGCTCCATCCCCTGGTGCTCTCTGCAGCCTTTCAAAGCAGGGAGAGCACTTGAAACATCCTCGCTGCCGACCTCTGCCCTTTCTAGCAGGTTTCGGAGTGCAACGGCTCTTTGCTCGCAGACAGATGCTGCGCTTGGACTGTGGCAAGGAGAAGGTGAAGGTGACAGCTCAAGTTTAACTCTCTGCAGTATTTGCTCCTTTGTCCCTCCCTCCATGACAATTTCAACGAGCGTCTTGTTCTTTCCCCACTGCCAAGTCACAGAAGGCGCTGGCACACTCGCCAGCCTGCAGCGTCCCTGGGAGACCCGTTTCCCCGGGGGCCTGGGTACCGCAGGGATGCTGCGGGGATTTCTGCTGCGTGGTCAGCGGCTGCTCGCATTTTCTGCTTGGGTTTCCTATCAGTGAACACAGCACCGTCTGCATCCAAGCATTTGCCAATGGTGACACGAGTGAAGCGCATCAGGCAGCCAGTTTTCCAGGGTATCCGACCGCACGGGGATGGTGGCAGAGAGGGATGAGTGACGCCGAGGCAGCACCGCTGTCACACGAGAGCAGTGTTTGTTTTGCAGGATGCCTCTGCCTAGGGATCCCTGCTCTCCTGTGCATCCACACAACCGCTCCTGCTGCGCGGGGCCACGACGGCTTCGTGCCCACGGCACCGGGGCTGGGGCTGCTGCCACGGTGGGGGGAAAGGGGCCGGAGCCCCGGCACTGCGGGAGGACGTCAGAAACCCAACAGGCTGTCTTCTTCATGGGGGAAGATGGCTTCTTTCATTGCTCTGACATGTGGCAGGAGGGCACTAACGTTACCTGGAGATGCCAGAGAAAACATCAACCACAGGAGAAGGAGGGAAGAGGGAATTTCTCCCGATGCTCCTCTGTTCGGGGGCTGAACTCCCGTTAATCCAGTGTCTTGCTAGAGAAAACTTTTATTGTGAACACAGAGCTCTGTGTAGCTGATTATATCAATTACTTTTCAGAAGGTGATTTTGATCCCAGTGCTGCTTCACTGGATCAGTAAATAGAAAATGCTCTCAGAAAAATGGCCTTTTTCTGTAACTGGCAAAATGCTACTGCTGCTGACAGAAACCACCCAGAGAGTGCAGTGCAGCACATCTGATACGTAACTAACACAAGTATCACCTGCTAAATTGAAAAACACAGTGTTTGGTGCTAGGACCAAACATTACGGTGGCGTTCTGCTGTGGCCGCACCCCGGGGGATGCTCACTTGGCTGGATGTTGCCATCATCATTAATTTATTTCATTAACTTCTTCTAATTGGAATTAAGAAATGAGGGTGCCGTGCCCTCACAAGCACCCATGAACCTGCAGCCTGGCGAACCCGCTGCTGCCCCTGCCAAGTTTTTACCAGCACATAAATCACTTACAGAAAAGTTCGAGCATAGTTTAAAAGAGGCTTTTTGTCCTCAGAGTGAACACTGGGTGCTATTTATGCCACGTTGATACATTTGCTGGTCTCAGAAACCGTGTTTTAGTTTCGAGTTGAAATTTTCTCTGTGCATCCCGCTTTGCCCGTGCAATCTGCTGCCGCGACGGGGAGCGACGGGCTCGGAGCGCGGCTATTTCTGCTCCAGAGCAGGGCTGCGCGATTGGCAGTTATTATTACCATCAGACGTGCTCGTGTGCCAAGTCCTGCAGTGAAATCTCCATCGCACCCAGTACCTCCAGGTATCCCAGAGCTATAAATGAAATACCGGCCTCTCTCCCATGGGAACTGCGGTTCAGCACCCCCAGGGCACGGCCGCAGCCCCCATTGCGACGGCACGGAGCTGTCACTGCGCCTCGCCCTCCGAGAGTTCAGTTAAAACCAGAGGGGCTGCTTCTGTCCCACAGAGCTGAACACCACTGCGTCCTCCCCTCCAATAGCCAATACACCAGCTCGTCGACCCCGGCGCAGCCGCGATGCTCCGCGGCAGCGTGAACCGTGCTGGAACACGGCGCAGGGAGCCCGGTAAAGACCTGGTCTGCGCGGTGGCTTGGGTGAACAGTCCCAACAGGGACAGGTCTCCCACCGCACGCAGGCATTCACAGGGGATGCAGATGTATGGGAAACCTCCTTCCTCGCAATTAAAAGGCATTTCGAATGAAACCGAATTGCTCGCTACGCCCAGAACCAGGTACTGGATGAACACGGCGCCCGCTGGGTTACAAACACCTTATTTACAGGAGTGCCTGAGAGAACGGACAGTCTTTAATAGCTGCTGCAAATGCTACATAATGATTTTCCGTTATTTAATTCTCAGAGAGGTTTGATAGCTTCCTATAAGTCAAGGTTTATTTGCCTTCCCTTGAACGTCACACATAATTCTTGTGGAAATGTTTATTTGCCTAATGCAACTTTTAGTGTCCAGGTTATTTATCCCTTCTATTTGTCAGCTAAAAGAAAGCCACCTTTAGCCTCAAGCCTGATTACTTAAAGTAATATAGTGGCTCAGGCTCTTTCATCTTCTCAGTGTGACTGAAATGCATTTACAGCTGAAGGGCTTATCCCCCCCCCCAAAAAAAAAAATCTAATTTGAAAAAGTATACTATATTTTAATACAATTTGCATTGCACATAAGTAATCCGCAAGCTAAAATCTCATCAGGAGTGTCTGTTTTGTTAACGGTGAGGATTAACCAACAAAGAGAACATACACAGGGAAACACAGGATGAGGGAACTGTCGGTTTTTCTTTGCTGCTGTTTATGTGACGAGTCCCCACGAGGCCTCACGCATCGCACCTCACCGCAGAGATGGAAAACACACACACCCACAACTGTCAGAGCGGCGCAAGTTCACGCCAGATCCGAAAGCTGCTCAGCAGCCCAGCCATTTCCCCAGCACCCCATGGCGTGACCTTGCCCGCCTTGCCGCCCGGCGCTGCCCGCCGCCCTCCCTCCGCCTCCTCAGGATTTCCACTCAAATCGCAAAGGCTCTTCCCAGGTCTGAGCAACGCGTCCCGCTCTCCTCCCAGCTCCCCGGCTAGCGGGTCCCGACGCGCCCAGGAACCCACCCGCTCATCAGCCTCCAAAACAGATTTGGGAAAAAAAAAAAAAAAAACAAACAAAAAAAACCACTAAGAAAATCCTGCTAGAAGAAATTACTGCATGTCAAAAATAATATTTTGCCCCCGGAGTTTCTGCTCCCACTGACAATGAATCATCTTTCAGCATTAAGCAGCCACAGCTTTGTTATTAACAATCAATACCATTAAAATACACCGAAAATTTGACTAAATGCAATTACGGCACATCAAAGAATATTACAGCTTAGGGGGTTTCAAAGACCACTCAGCGAGGATCTTGAATCCCAGGCCTTGGCTCCCCGCAGCCGGACGGAGCAAGAAGCCGGCATCGGCACCACGGTGACAGGGCAGATGCTCAGCGATAGCGGCCGGGGGACCGGGGGCTGGAGGGGGTCCCTGCCAGGCAAAGGAACATCCCCCCGCGTCCGGCAACGCTGCCCACACAGCGCGGGGAGCTGGATTTAGACGTCCAACACCGCAGAATTAACTCGCTGCAAAATAGCAATTAGCATAACAATCCTTCCGGCAATTAAGTAAAAAGAGGCTCTGTCCAAGAGGAAATTATAGAGTGAGGGCTTCTCGCCTTGTCGCCCGCGAGCGTCGGGCTGGCTGCAGGGCTCGCTGCCGCACGGCGTCCCTGCCTACTACCGGCCACGGAGGAGAGTTCTGGGGATGGGGACAGACCCTTCAGCCTTATTCTGATCTGTTCTTTGTGCACAGGGTGAGAATGAATAAGACTTTGCAAGCAAGCTGTCACCTGCTCCAAGAGGTGTGAAAAAATTATGAGCTGCATTGTACTGGAAACTACAAATAGTGCTTACTCCCAGGAATAAACACATACATTTGAGCTATGAAGTTGAAATTAAGTTGTATACAGAACGTAGATTTATTTGGTGGGTTTGCGAGGAATTGGCATATTTTATAGTCTCACTCATGGAAATCACGGCTCCTGCCTATCATTCATAAAAATAAACACATCTATTATCCTGCTTCTCCCACGGCTCTGGGAATTTGCACATCTCAGCCTGTCCACCCCTTCCAGAGGTGACTTTAAAAGAGGGCACAGCCCCCAAAGGGGCTTTCTGCGCAGCTGGCCCGGGGGTTTGGCCGCTGGCCCGTTTCATGGACGAGCCCTCGGGGCCAACGTGTTGAAATGACATCCGTCCCACCATTCCCATGGGCTGACGGGCACATCCTGCCCAGCACGCGGCTCCTTCCCCATCCCTCCTCCTGCCTCCCTTCTTTCCAGCCGGTTGGGTCACGAAGGAACGTTGAAAATTATCTTTTAAATCGGAGTTGCTCCTTTCATGCTACAGACATGCAAGGAATACGATGTGAATGTCCTGAGTTTGCTATAATACTGAAACGCTGAAATCAACCAACCAGCGGCTTATATGTGTAGCCATGAGTGAGCTGAAGGTTGCCGAATGCAAAGCATTAATATTTTTAAAATAACTGTTAAAAACGCACCATTTTGAGCATTAAAATTGCTTCTCTTAACACACACCGCGTTGACGTGTTTAACACGGATTATTGCCTTGTGAAATCTGCGTGCGCCTGGAGCCGTGTGTTCAGACGATTCGAAAATCACAAGAAAGAATAAAACGCCGAAAGCCCACGGCTCGTGGCAGACCCGGCCACGAGCGTTCTCACACCCCTCTCCCCGTCCCACCAGCGAGGAAGGATCCCACGTTTTTGGTGGGGGACGGGAGCCAGCCTCGCCCCCCGCCTTCACTATTTTAAAGCATGGAATTGCAAACAAGGGGAAGGAAGCTGAGGATCTGCAGAGGGGCGACTATGTAATTAATCTTTAAAGATCAGAAACTAAAATTATATCTTTCTTATTGGAAACAGGCATTTAAGAGCTCACAGTCCTGGAAGCATCTCAAGGGTAATGGCAGCCACTCATTAAAGCAGACAAAGGAAGCAGGGGCTCTAATTTATCTTTAGTCAACCGTCTTGGGCTTGAAGGCCGTGGAGCTGGTGAGCAATGCTAGCAAAGTAATGAAGAAATTAAGGGGCTTCTAAAATTAAGCAAAATGATTTTACCTCTGTTGCACAAGGTTGATCTAAATATAAACAGAAAGGAAAGAAAACTCTACACTACTTACCTAAAGCATTAGGAAAAGTCTTAAGAATTGATCCCTGCAGTTTATTTTCTAATTTTTATTAACTAATTTTCTCATAATGAACAAATTGATGAAAATTTTCTTTCTCTTCCTCGGTTTTTATTATTTTGCTATAAGAATTTTATTTAAATAGAGACCCATATTCCTGTCCAGAACAATTTACCTGTTACCGAAACAGGCCAATGAAATGGTGCCACCGATCAGTTTCTTTTAAAAATTAAATTTTCCCAAGAACATGCATGTTGGAGTTTGACAGACTCTGGAGGGAACAAGCTCCCATCCCACACCATGCCCAGCCTGCGAGCAGCAGCAGTCACCAGCTCAGAGCATCCACCTGCGAGGGACCGATGCCTCAAGAACAGCCACCGACACCAAGGGATGCTTTCAAAGGATTTTGGATTTCTCCCCCCTGGCTTCGAAGCCTGCCAAACACGTAAGGGCTGGAGACCCCACTCGATTTTGCGGGATGGGCTCCGGGGTGCCCTGGCTGCTCCCGAGGAAGAGCGGATCCCATAAACAGCGCCCCCGTCACCCCAGCAAGCGCTGAAGGGTCCCATCAGTGAGCCCCTCCGCCCCGCGGTGCGCCCCTAAATATGGGGGGAGTGGTGTGCCCGCCTTTCAACACGGGACTGGCATTTTGCTCAGCACCCCCAGGCGAATAAAGCTTTTGAAATCTATAGGGTTTAAAATGGCCAGTATGGATTTTCTATTTCCTTTGCATGTAAAGATGGAGATTACATGCTCATTTCTTGGAAGCCAAGGAGCTGCACACAAAAGCCTTAACAACGCCTATTGTCGGGGGAGAAAAACATTCCCCATCCATCTTCGATCAGCTTCATCCAAGCCCTTTGAAATTTTGATTATGCTCCAGAACAATGGGGAGTACATGATGATGGGAGACGGCATTAGGGACTGAATCAAGAGGTGAGCGCATTACGACGATGAAAATACTGGATTTTTTTGCCTGCAAAAAGCAGAGAGCTGCTCCCGCTCCACGGGCAGTTTCCAGGGTGCAAGCATGCAGGTCCAGGCAATTCAGAGAAGCCATTTCTCCTCCAGACAGCTCCCTTTCACGCCAGACCCTGGGTTCAGCCAGGAACGCGTTGGAAATCACAAACTGTTGGCTTCTGGAGCTCTGGGAAACACCCGCTGCCCTTCGCACTGAGTGTCCCTCGGCTGCTTCTGAAGCATCTCCACTTTTTCAGATGTACTAACGTATCTTCCTCGCTGCCCCCCAGCTCTTTATTCAGTCACAGCGTACTTCTCTGCCACAATAATGGCATATTGCATTCCCATTAATGCTGTGTTAATCCTGCATTATTAGTATCCAGAGATTTAATGATTGGCTACTTACTTTAAAATAATTATTTTTTTGGTAAGTCATGTAAATCTAGTGAAATAACGAAGCATCAAGAGATCAGGCGCTTGGTACTAAGAAAACATGCCATGCAGGTAATAATAATATAAGCAAGATTTGGGAAACAATAAAATATGTAACGATTTATTTCTAGACTTAATGCAACGACCTTCACGACTCTCTCCTGAATTAGAGAATGACTTATTCCCTTCAGCTGAGTAAACGTGTTGTATTGTGGGACTTCTCTTTGTTATCCCGGCTCCCCGGTCCCGCTGAGATGCGACGCCCTCACACACCCTGGATTTAGCCAGCGTGCAGCCGAGGCACAGAGGGGTTTGTCCCGGGCCTGCCGGGTACGGGAGGTGTGATGATCCTTCCTACTGACAGGCGCCTGGCACAGATGGCCATGCCCCACCTGCCTATGCCGTCCCCCCGTAGAGAAGAGGGGGTGATCCCTGCCGATGACAGCACCCAGCATCACCCCCCAGTCCCACAGCGCGCTCTGCTCTGTACCGAAGCACCGCTCCACGCATCTGGTCTCTTGTGGGTACCAGCCGCCGCGCGGGAAAGCAGCGATTGCAGAGCGACGCCCGTCTCTGCCAGCACCAGCGGCTCCTGACCCCGCACTGAGCCGTGCGACCGACAGTCTGGGTACACGCGTCTGCGAGAGATGCGCCGGGGTGTGGTACAAACCTCTTCCACCTTAGAGATGCCAACGGAGAGGATGCTCCTTTGTGTTACGCGCTGTGTAACCCCCAGCCAGGGCCTGCCACCCCTCCCAGGAGCTCACGGTCTCTATGGACAAAGCAGACAAAGCACCAGGCAGAAAACCTGTTGCCACGATGGACACAAGCTGCTGTGGATTTCCCTGCCGCGGACAGGCAGATCCATCAGCACGCAGAGCCTTAGGGCAGGCAGAGGATGCCGTCGGAGCACAAATCCCATCCTCCTCCCATCTGGGTCTCTGCATGTTTTGAGTCCCATCTGAGCCTTAAAACCCACAGGTTTGGTTTTGTGCTGTCAAAATTCATGCTGGTGGCTCAGATCAAGGCCAGGCACCGCTTTGATCCTCAAACCCCAACTCCCAGGGTGGCCTGACATGGGAGCAAGATGAGATTTGCTTCCTTAGCAACTGGGGTTGCACCAGCTCCACATCTCCCCGTGCTCCCACCCAACACTGCCTGGCCGCCCTCGCCCTCCAGCAGCCCTCCCCTCCCCTGACTCTGGCAGCGGAGCCCCCACCTCAAAGCACCAAGATCCCCCAAATCCAAGCCAGGACCCATCTGTGGGACCGGGAATCACATCGTGCCTGCTCCCAAGGCCATTCCTCGTGGTGTGCATCTCCCCTGGGCACGCAGCTCAGCAGAACCGGTACCCTCGGGTGACAGCAGCTGTTCGCTATTTCACTTTGCCAGGGAGGAGGAAGAGTGGGTGAGTGTCATTAGGCGACAGTTTGAGATTGATGAAGTGGATAATGAGAGACGCAGTGACATTATTTTTGTACCTCAAAAGCCTGCTTGTGAAGCGATCGCTTCTCCAGCACACACCCGCGAGCTCCGCGCCGCGCAGTCGTGCCCGAGGTGTCGGAGCTGGGCAGCTCCGAGGAGAGCCAAGAGCAGAGCTCCAGATCTGCTTCCTCTTGTCCATGTGCAATGTTTGTGGGTTTGTTTTTTTTTTTTTTTTAATGTTCATTGTCTTGGTAAATGACTAGTCGATACAGAGTGCCTACAAAAGCAAGCCAGCCCGCGGGTTGGCACGCTCCCCCCAGCCCTTGAGCTCCCCGCGCCGTGGCAGCAGGGCCGTGCTCCCCGTCGGTATGGGATAAGGACACGGCAAAGCAGCTGAAGCTGGAACTCAGTGAAAACCCAGGCGCTCCTCGTCGTTCCTATCATTCATTTACTATTCAGGTCAACCTGTACATTGGGAAATTAGCCACAGAATTCATTTTCTCAGGGAATGTCAGTTCAGATCTTGCGCTCGTTTCTGAGAAACAATTTGATCTCCAACTACAGCAGTTAGAAGAAGCAAGAGAACATTATTCCTTGAAAACAGGATGACAGGTCTTTGTGTCTCACCTTCACAGCGCTGGCTGTACCCACAGGAGAGACTGCAACAAACTGCTCAGGTGGATCCGTCCCAGGCCCCCGCCGCCCGTCCCGCCATCGCACCCCGGCCCCGCACACCTCCGTGCCCCGGAGCCCCGGCCCGATGCTGCCCCAGCAAACCCAAGGCCCAAGCAGCCAACGGAGCTGGCGGGGTGACACGGCTGGCGCAGGGAGAAGGCACGCACGGCTTACGGCCAGCGTGGTGCGGGTGCCAGGGTGCAGAGAGCTGGCGAGGCTGCGCTGCCGGCCAGGGCACGCTTTGAGTTGGGATGATCACCAATCTCCTATGCCTCCCCGGCTTTTTACCATTAAAATGTTCTGACCTGTTATTTCCCTGGCATCCTTAAAATACTCCGCTCTCATCTATCAAGGGGGGCTTCGCCGCAAGGAGCCTGACAGCCCCTTCACTCCAGGCTGAAGGGGTGAGAAATTGCTGACCCCCAGAGTAAAATGCTTAAAATCATTAGCGACTGCTTTGGCGACAGACTATTACAGGCAAATTTCTGCTCAGCGATTAATTTAATCACAGTAAATGGTTCCACTGTTCACTACTTGGGAAATGATGAAATAAGAGAATTCAGTTCTTTTCTGAGTTATGTTATTGAAAAGTAAATTTTTGCCACAACATGAAAGTTTAATTTCATTATGAAATTAATCTCACTTGTGCTGGAAAAAGCAGAGCTTCCTCGAAAGTGTCAGGAGACCAAGCAGAGAAAAGAAACAACCTCGTAGTACCCGGGCTGCCAGTCCCACAACCCGAGCCTAGAACGGTGAGCATCAAATAAAATGAAAATCTGTGAACGTTCAGTAAACCTGGTCTGTCCCAGCTACTTACTCATCAGTTTAACATGACCGAGCAAAGGAGTAAATAATCCGCTCCTTCACAGAAATCTCTGTAGAGGAAAACTTCTGCTGGATAAACTACACCTTACAAATTGTTGCCTTGCACCATTTCTTTGAAATACAGCGTTGGTGTCATCCTCAGCTTACAAAGAGATGGGAGCACAACGTAATTAGAAGTAATGGTATTTTTTCATATCAAAAGTACAGATGAGGAAAGAGTTGCAGGAGCTGTGGGCAGCTGGATGAGGGGAGCAGAGGGGATGGATGCGCCGAACCCTTCGCTCTCTCGGCATCGGGCTGTCCTTTGAGAGGGGGTCCGTAACCCGAGGGAGGCGATGGACTCTGCGGTACCTGGGTGCCAGACGCGTGGCACCTCGGGGGTGCCGCAGCCCCTCCAGCATTTCCGGGGACACTGAGTGTGCCCCAATGCAGAGCCCTTGCAGAAACTGGGTAAGGACATCAGAATTCACAAGTCTCTTGGCTGCAGGGTCTAACCTGTGCCTGTATTTGGCAAGCGGTTCTCATCACTCCTGTCCTTTGTGTCTGGTAAAAAAGATTTTCTTTTATTTAGAGGCATCCAAGCTCCTCCTTTTCACGTTAACCAAGCTGATGATCTGAAAGCTTCTATCCCTCCCCAGGCCACGAAAGCTGCACTCCTTCCAAAATGCCTCAG
Organism: Tetrax tetrax; assembly: GCA_009806455.1. Taxonomy (NCBI): domain Eukaryota; kingdom Metazoa; phylum Chordata; class Aves; order Otidiformes; family Otididae; genus Tetrax; species Tetrax tetrax. The sequence continues at coordinate 340,909 of WHYT01017054.1, forward strand.
AGCTACATAATGCCATCATCAGAGAAGGTAAAAAAAGTCACAAACAATTATTTATCAACTCATAGTTTAAAAAAAAGACATTGTTTCCTCTCTCTCTAACAGAATAAAAGGAGATCCAGGACCGTAATGGTATTTCTCCCACTCTTCAATCAATAACTTCAACAGTAATTCAGCCTTGCTCACCCCAGCCCACGTATTCAGCCTCATTTCTCAGAGCTTTTGACGAGTCTGGGAGAATAAAAGGATGCTGGATTACACCAACCGTATTCTAGGCAGGCGATGTGAGAAACGCCGCATGTGAGAGACCCCCTTGCACCCAGCGGCTCACCCAGTCAAGGCGTTCTGCGTGGTTTCCACTTGATGCGAGTGCCGCATCACGCCTGGCAGAACGCCGGAGCAGATCCCTAACAGGAGGCATCGGCTCCTCCCGGTTGTGGGAAGTGCAGAGGTGCTGCACTTGTCACCGCGTTATCCCCGCAGCGATGGCCACAGCGTCACCGTGGTCAGACCTCACAGCACCCTCTGATGAAAAGGCCACGAACACCCAAGCATCGCTGCAGCGGTGGTGTTTCATAGAAAGCCACATCCTCCCACCCTTATTAATATGATTAATAATTAGGGGAAAAAATGCACCTCGGCTTGGGATAAAATAAATATGCGAATAAAAGACAGCTCTAATAAACCTGGACAGAATTTATGATTTTCTCAGACACCGCTTTGCAAGAGATAATGTTGCACAGTAACGCTGATTTGCTGGATGAGAACCATATAATTTATCCTGTCAGTGAACATAAGAAATCTTATCTATGCAGGGAGTGACTGATGGGCTCATGAAAACTGGCAAGGAAGCAAATAAAATAATTTTGTCCATTAAAAAGTATCTAATTATCATGTCCTTGTTTATGACAACGCATGAGGGTGAGGACTGTGTCAATCCCTACAACGCAGATTTCTGGTTTTATGCTGAAATTTTCTTTTCATTTCAAACTTTTAGAATTTTCAAAGCTAGTAATTATAGCTGTATAGTTCTTTGCTCTGATGTAAGCCGTTCTTCGCAGAACAGCTCAGAATCCTGAACTGACACAGCCCTCCTCAGCCAGATCTGCTGGCAACTTACCCGTGTAAAAACCACAAGCTCCGTCAGCTCAAAACTATCAAAAAACCGTGAAACAGCCTGTACCTGTGCTGGGAGGGTCGGGTGCGCTTTGGGGCGCGTTCACGTGCCTGTACGAGCGGACATGGGCGCTTGACCGTTCCCATCACAGATCCCAAGGGATCTGCGCGCTGCCTGGTTCCGCGCCTCTGTCCGCCCTGCGTCCACGGCACCCACGCATCGACCATCAGGCACCCACCGCGCCCTGCCCTGCGGAAACCCCGGCGCTGTCAGGAGTTAAAGCTCCCTTTGGCAGATGAGGATATGAAGCTGAGGGAGATGAAGGTGCTTTGTCAGACGTTAGCATTTTCTTTTACTTTTGGATTTTTGGAAAAAAAAAAAAAATAAAATCTGTAATTTGATATCGCTCTCCCTAATTTTCTCCTCTGATTATTACTGAAAGAATACACGACAATGAGAATGGTTAGAGGAAGAAAAAGGAGGGTTTCTCATCACATTTTCCTTTTTTTTCCTACAAATTTAGAAGTTACTGAGTAGGAGAAAAAGGCAGGAGAAAGCATTTATTCATGTTCTGTTAGACTGTAGCAAGAGAGGGAAATCATCATCAACAAAATCCTGACAAATCTTAAAATAAAAACGCCGCTTCTTTTTTAACTTTCTGAAACGGGCACAATTTTAAAATTACAAATGTTTTTCCATGCACCAACGTTTCTGTTTTTCAGCTGGTGCTACGGAGCGGCGGCAGGCTCCCTGCGCAGAGAAACCCACAGAACCTCGGTCGGTTCAAGCCCCCCGCGACTCCTGCTATTTTGGGGGAAACCCAGCAGCAAACACTGCGACGGCACGTCTGCCCCAGGGCCGGTGACAGCTCTGGAGGTGCTGGTCGAGACGTGGCACGGCCAGTATGGTGCTGGTAACACGCCAGGGTCACTGGAGCTGCAGGGGGGAGCACCTGGCGCCGCAGGGTGGGATTTTGGGGTGTCAGGTGGGGTCCAAGCTGGCCCCCGAATTTATCCAAGGAGGTGGGGAGAAGTAAACACAAATGGAGAAGCCAAAAAGTGATGCTCTGACGAGAAGAGCTATAAAAATCACTGTTTGCTGAAATTCTGGGAAGAGGAATAGAAAATACTGTTACATATTAAAAGCCGCTGCAGCTAAGAGCTGGAAAGGTCGCAGGTTCCGCGTTTTTCTTGCTGCGGGAAGGTCTGCTAATCGCTGCTTAAGCAGGGTTCATCGGTGAGGAATGGTTTCAGTGGCAGGGCTCGTTCCTCGCCAGGAAGAGCGGAGCGGGGTTAATAACACCTTATTTTGCAGCAAATTCCACTTCACTGGAGCATGTGTGAAAAGGGCTTTGGAATGAGGATTGATAGCAGTCCTGCAAAGCAGGGCAAGTAAAACAGCAACAAAGCGGGGCGTTTATAACAAAACTACGGAGCTGTGTGCTAAATTGTAAACTTAGCACCCAGGCTGATTAGTTTGCAATAATCTGAGGAAAAGGTTTGTGCTTCTCTGCCCAGCAGAGATACATCGTCAGGTTGTAAAGCCTTCCTGGAGCCCGAGCTGCACGCGTGGGCTAATTGGCATAATTACATCTGATAAATTGCCAACAGCAAGCACTGCTCAGAGTGGAGCCGCCACCACGGTCCAGGGGAACATCCTCATCCCGGGGTGCAGTGGTGGCCGGCGGCCCGAGACCACAGCGGGAAGGAGGCCCTGCACCCCCAAACGCCCTTTAAGGCCGCTGCGATGGGCTACCGCAGAGAGCCTCTGGCAAGCCGCATGTCCAGGAGCCAAGCCAGTTGCCCCTCCACCATGCTGTCGCACTGGAGCTGGACAACCTGGGGAGAAGCGAGCTCTCCCCCCGCCTGGGACGCGTGCGGGATGCCGCAGTGCGCACCAGCACCCAGCCTTCCGGGTGCGGCAGCAGGCGGACACGGGGCAGGGAAACGGGGTCCCGACATCCGTACAGCCATCGCCAGCCCGGGGACAGGGCACGGCCGCTGCCTCTGGGCCACTTTGCTGCCAGCGCTGCGAGGAGCTGTAGCAGTATTTTTAGAACAAGCGTGTGCAGCTTTTCTGGCATCTATTTTCTGTGTGTTCCCTCTCTTACTCTCCTACCAAAGCAGAGAACGACGCGAAGGTGCTCCGTCGTCCTCACTCTTGGTGCAGGATCAGGAGTGGCAGGTGCAGCGAGGTAAAATGCCAGGGAGAGAAATTGAAAATAATAAACAGGTACAACAGTGCAATAAATAAAGGGGATTAAATCAGAACAAAATCAGGTGACATTTATGTAGAGCATCTCCTTTGCAGATTACTCATGTAAAAAATGTACCCAGATCATCACACAGCTCAGCTTAGCTCCACGATTAGATAATAGTCAGGCAAACGACTCTCATAATTCCGCGTTATGTGTTCCAGAGACGCTTTCACATACAGCTGCCAGCAAAGACACAGAAATACTGGAGACGGGGTGTTCGGTGTACGAGCACAGCGCAGAGCCCCCTTCACAGACCCACGCTCCCAGCCCGGGCTATCCTGTCCCTGCAGAACGGTCATCAGGGCTCAGCGGGTGCTAATTACCGAAGCACCACATTACGGTTTGGTAACACGGCGCCCAGGCCCAGCACTGCCCACCACTGCTGCCACCTCTCCGGTGCGTCCCGGGCTCGGAGGGGATGGCCACAGCCCGCAGCAGCTGAGCAGAGGCAGAGCTTTGGCTGGCTGCGCTCGCTCCCTGCCTGGGTACCGGTCTTGACACCGCTTCAAAGGATAATCCTTGGCTGCAGACCCCTGTTTTTTAGAGTAAAGAATAATTCCTTGCTGTGATCGTGGTTACGTCCATGAAATAAAGACTGCGCCCAGCTCAGCGCAGTCCTGTTTGGACAGAAACCAGTTCCCTAAAAACCACATCTGCTTTATTGCTGCCTTCATCTCCGTTCCTAAAGCCTTCTGCACCTGCTCAAGGCATGAGACTTTCCAGGGAGGCTGGCTTTTCATTACGCGTTTGTGCCGCTTAATGAGGCCAGAGCCCAATCAATGTCTTCAAGCACCATCATGATGCCGAAAATCATGGCAACACGTGAGCAATAACATCATCGTATCATCCGTCAGATTAGCAGCAAGGTGTTCAGGGCTATTCTTCTTGGGAATCTCTGTGGAAAGCGTACTTTGTGAGTGATAAGGGCCATCACTTTGCTTTATTCCCCCCCCAGCTTTTTTGGCTCACACCCTGTGTGGTCCTCTGTGTCATTTTTAAAGTGACTTATAACAGCCTCAGCGGAGCTCGCCGTGATTTACTTCCGAGCCAGCCAGGCACGCTTTTGTCTGCTCGGAGCTGAAGTGGAAATTTTCCCATTGTTGAGACTTGTATGGCACTTAGCTAAATAAAACCAGATTAAAAAATGAGGAAAACACAGGTATCCACTTTGTATTAAACAATTATTTCTTCCTCAGAACACTATTACTACTCTGCATCTCTATGCTCCTACAACAGCTATTGTGTAAGGACTTCAAAGTGCCGACGCGCGCTCAGCACCTCTCTGCGTTACCCGCGTTAAACGAAAGTGGCACCTCTGGCTGGCCACCCCTCATGCCTAAATACTGGTGACCCCAGCAGCTGTCCTGCCCGGAGCCAGCCCTCACCGGGACCCTGGGACCCACCAACCCATCTCCTCAGGGAACGGGCGGGCAGGCGCCGGAGTCAACGCACCCAGAACGGGGGGAAAGCAAAGCCAATTAAAAGATCCATTTGCAGATGGCCACTGAGTCGGATTTTCAGGAATAAAAGCTCTGTTTCCTCCTCCTGACCTGGCTCTTGGCCCCGGCTTTGCTGTGACTGCCCGAGGTGAAGGCAAAGGCACATCTTCCCTTTCCCTCTGTCCTGGGCTGTCAATCTCCCCCTCATTAAAGGCAAAGCTGTATGTCAAAGGTGGCAGCTCCCTGCTACTCAATTCCATCCCTCACAGCACATGTTCCCCACGCCGGCACTTCATGTTCGTTAAGGTTCATTTTCAAAGCAGCTGAAGCCCATACTCTCCATAAAGTGCAAATGCCAAGCGTTTGCAAGAGATGAGAGGAAGCTGGGGGAGATACCACCATCAGACCCTCTTTAAAAATTGATAAAAATAAGATTAACAGATGCCTCTGGCTGTGAGACTCCATCGCTCCAGCATCGTGCTCACGCTCAGCACATCTCCATGGCAACTCGCTTATGTGGCCTGAATAGATGTGATGGGAAATTTGGGGTTCACCTGGACTTGTGGGGCATTTCAATCTGCTCAGACCTTGCACCCGCAACTGTGGCACTACAGAAGCAGGCAAGGGAGCCAGCTGGGCAGCCTTGGGGAGCAGCAGTGGGACCGGCTACCTTCAAATGCCTTCATTTTTGCTGAAATTACCCAGCTACATCAGAACTCCAGGCTCCAAAGCAGGGAAGTATCAGGGAGGAAGACCAGCTCTGTG
>WHYT01017054.1:346503-364941 GCA_009806455.1 Tetrax tetrax
CGGCACCGTGACAAACCTGAGAGAGAGACCACGATTCAGGGCAGGACAGCCGGGGCAGGACAGCCTGAAGGCGAGCCGAGTCACTCGGGGCTCTGCAGCACCCGCACAGCCCGGCAAGGAGCGGCTGCGGCCCTCAGAGAGCAGGCACGCTGCTACCCCGCCCCGCGGCGCTGGTCTCCCAACGCCTCCCACCACTGCTGGGCTGGCCCTACCCCTAGATCCATACAGGTGGAAATATTCCACCTGATGTTCCACAATTCCCTTTTTCACGTTTCATCTCCCTCCCTCCTTGCGCTGCCGGCAGCTGGAGGAGCCCCTCAACGCTTCCCTCATCAGTGGCTTCGCCCAACCTTTGGCCACGAGCAACCCTCGCTTTTGAGCTTTCACCTACAGCAGAAAACAAGTGTGGCATCGCACACGGTGAAGCCCCTGCTGCCGAACCTGCTGAACCTGGCTTTGTCCGCAGCAGCGATTTCTTTCGCCCACATCTTTGAGAAGCCTGTAACTATATGCTCATAGCACAAATACAACAACTGCTCTTTGGAGAAGTATTTAGGATCCAGCTATTGAAGTAGGAATACTAGAAATCACGAAATCATGAAATTTCAAGTGCAAACCAAACAAAAAATAACAGAGCAAAGCCCTGGGAAAGCACCCAAAATTGCCTTCCCAGTTCAAACCAAGATTATTTACTTCCTCCCAGCCTTGTCCAGCACTATTTTTCTGTGTTTAACATTCACATTCATCTAAACTGCCTCTACCCCTTCCAGAGGTTTTACATTCCTTCTGCTGATAAATGACATTTAGCAAGGCACGTGCTAACGAGCCGAAATCCTTCATTTCACCCACGAAGAGATGGGTTCTTGACAATAATCAAAGAGCAAAGCTACAGCTGTGCAAGTGGAGTTAATTCTGTTACACAGAACACCATCGATTTGTTGTCGCAAAGCATTTGTTAACCGAAAGGCATTTCCAGCTGAAAAGGGAAGGATGGAAAAACCCTGCTGAAGTCTGAAGTTCTTGCAAAGCAGAGAAACTTTGTTTTAAAACCAAAACCGCGTTTCCCAGCAGAGGGAAGGTCAGAGGTGAAATCTGCTGATGTCAGCGCATTCCCCCCATAATGATGCGCCTTTCAGTGAACACGAGCGTATCAAAAATAGTATTCTCACACAGAGTGCCGTTATTTTCTGTTCTCTCTTTACAAAAATCATCACCAGTGGCTGCCTGCCCATCCAGGTCCTGTCCTGCGGCCACCGCGATGGCACTGGCCAACCCACTGGGAACGATTCCTCTGAATTCCTCTCCCCTGTCCAGCACCGTCCGCTGCTCAGCGACGGAGATCAGACCAAACTGCCAGGCAAAGCTGCTGCTTCCCAGCTGAGGAGCCTGCGGTGCCCAACAGCCATCGCCTGCAGACCAGCCCGCAGGTCCAACCCACGCAAGCATTCGCCACGAGCTTCCTCTGGCCCAGCCCCACGTTCCCCTGTGTTCTGCTGGGAAGTTAGCTTTGCTTTTAAGTTACATTTATTTAAATGTAAAATCCTCAGCTTAAATTGCAGCAGGTTTTGTGATATTTGATATCCAAAGCTGGGAAAGGTCATGCCTGTCTAAAAATAAAATGAGGTTTAATCTGGAGATTGCATGTGGCAGGTTTTTTTATGAAAATTTGGTTTAGAAATAGATCTTAAATCCATAAGGTCACCAAGAAGAAGGTTTTTCTTTCTCAGAGACTTATCGTTCCCATATCTCAGAGGAACAGAAGATATTTCAGAGAAGAGGAAAACAAAATCCTGCACCTTCCCTTCTGTTCGTTTCTGCACCTGCACCCAGAACCGCTTCCTTCTACATCCACTCGTCACACTCCTCCTCTTCTGTTTATTTGAATACTTGTGTTTAAGGTGTACCAGACAAGGTACCTTTGTTGTACTCCTCCAATATTTTAACACTTTTTTTCAGTACCTTCCTGTTAAGTTCATGACTCCTGCTGCTGCAGTGACCCAGCCGTGCAGCCTTGCAGAAGCAGCCCCCTCCAGGACACTTCACGTGCCCACGGCAGCAGCACCCATGAAGATCGCGTCTACCAGTGCCCAGCTAACAAAGTCTCTGGCTGAAGCGAGGGGGATTTTTCCCTGCACACGGCTCTAGGAGGAGCCCGGAGGCATCTGACTGCCTGTGCCTGCTCCACGAAGCTCTGCACGGACGGTGCTACCCGTGGCGAGCCCCCGGCCACCCAAACCCTGCGCTGGGACCCTCGCAGTAACCACCTCTGCTGTGCGGTGGAGCACCACGGTTATTCCTTGGACAGGGATGGGGAAGGTACCACAAAGCAATCTGGACAGTATCCCAACAGATTTTCTTTTTTTTTGTAAAAACACAAATGCCTAGCTTCATTGTTTGTCCTTAATAGCCTTAAATCCTCCTGCCCGATGTCCTGCCCAGCAATCTCACGTTCCGGATGCAGCTATGGCACAAACTTGCCTTTCAGACTAACAGAGAGCTCTGTAGTTTTAATCTTTCATTTACTTCACATTAGAGCCACGGGATCACACGTAACGCAAGGTGAAGTTATACAGCAACGCAACAGCTTAAATACTCGTGTGGTGTGAGATCAGACGCCAGTCCCGTTACGCTGCCGATGAGGTGTCGCGCTTAAACATCATTGCTCCGGTACCCCTGCGTTCGCTCGGAGCAGACCGATGCCTGCTTGTTTGCCCACCCTGTTTTACCTCACGCAGCCACGCCAAGCGAGGACACGACCGAGGTGAGGCATGGGGAAGAGCTGTTGGAGCGCAGCTGCCCTCAGCCCGCCGGGCACGCAGAGCGACAGAGCCCCGCGCTGTGGGACCGTGCTCAGCGCCGCGGCCGCCTCACCCACCCTGGAGGTCCCCGAGCTGCCCTGGTCTGGGGCTGCCGCGTTGCCCCTGGGCCATCGGTCGTCCCAATGGTTTTGTGCATGTGCAGGCTCTGATCCATGGAAAAATATGTGGGAAAAAAACCCCACGCTCTGACCAAATTTGTTTATCAGCCTCAATTTCTGGAGACGCAGTCTGTTCTTCCTTCGCAGAGCATCGCCCTGCAGCCAGCACTCCTTTTAACTGCGAGGTAGATACATGCATCTGTTCAAATAAGCCAGCATTTTATGAAACCCTTCACTGGTATTTCTGTCATCCGGTTTGATCTTGTTAAGAATCAAAGAAAGCAATTACATCCTTAATCTTGTTCCATAAAACTGTAGCTACAGATAAAACCACAACCGGTTACACATACGACAGCACGGACACAAAATAAAAAGAGTAAAAAGGACACGTGATGTTTGATGCCTGACTTACGACACCTAGAAAGGAGCTTCAGAACTCCCTAAAACTTCAGATCCCTCTAAGACAGCTCGAGTGCAGGTTGCAAACTCACAGGGGTTTCTTTTCTGGCACTCGTGTAGCAAGAACAGAAAATATCCGCAAGTCCTGAAGATAAGGTTTCCTTCTAATTCTCAATACATTTGCTGATATGACTGCAGATCTGGGAGATTTCAAGGGCCCAAAGGGGAAGCAAAACAGAAGAAGAGAGAAAACTAAGAAAGGAATTTCAGCTTTTCAAGTACAGAGAAGAGCTGAAACTCAAGGAGCTATGTGCATAGCATTTCTTTTGCTGAAAAAGTATTTTTTTTTTTTCGCTTTGGGTGAAATCCAGCCCAGTGGAAGTGCTAGCTGTGACTTAAAAATTTCATTTTAGCACCATAAAGCCTATTCCAGTCCCACGGCAGAACTTGCATGGTACATATACCTCACACTGGCTTTTTGTGCTTGCGTGAAGTCACTCATGGCAGAGCCCCGGTGTGGGAAACCGGGTGAGCAGCACAGATGATATTTACTTTTCACTAAGCACCTGAATCCCTGCAAAAATAGCTGCTCTAAAACAAGAGTTACTGCAAAACAGAAATTCATTGTTCCAGGTGATTCCAGCCACCCTGGAAGAGGAGCAGCTGGTTACGTGGAGGAAACCTCACCGGCAGCGGATAGATGGTTGCCTCGGGGGAAATGGCACTGGGAGAGGCAGCGGCCCGGCTCCGGGCGATGCTCGCTGTCTTCAGACGCGAAGAGCAGCACTGCGATGAGGCACTGAGCCAAGAAACCACAGCCCTTGGTGGAGCGCTGGCCATCCCACAGCCCCTTGTCCGTATGGCATCTGCGGAGGCGGCAGAAGGCAGCAGTCTGTCCACCTACAGCGCAGAGAAGGCAGGGATAGGGGTCTCCCTCACAAAACAAATGCAAATAGTTTAAAATCCATTCCTGTAGTGAAAGCGATCATGCATAATTCAGTGATAACGGAGACTACGCAAAGATGTTAAAAACCCAACGCACTCAGTCCTTAAGTCTCAGAAATAACCCAGTGGTTGCTCCCCATCCAGGAGCCATCAGCTGGAAAACCTTTGCCGGCCGGCACACACGGACCTGGTCCAGGGAGAAACTCAGAAACCTGAGGGACTTCAGCCTGTCCCCCATCAGCTCGATGACCGCAGGGACGGGCGTCTGTCAGTGTCACATCCAGCTCAGCTAAGGCATTCCCATCCCTGGAGCACCCAGCTGAGCATCTGCTTTCCCCCTCGGGTCCCCTCTCCGCCTGGCAGCTCCTGGGTCCTGCGGGGCCGCGGATGGACGGTGGGAGCACCCCTGTCACACGGCTGAGCCAAGCCCACTGGGAAAGCATTAAAACAGGCATTTGGAGAGGAAATGTGACACCTGGATATTAGACAAGGTAATGGAATCAGCCAAGTGGTAAATGTAGCTTTTAAATAGGTTTGGTGCTCCCCGTTAGCTTGTCTGATGTTGATGAGCTCTGACAGGGAAAGGGCTGCTCAGCACCTCATCCTGGCCTGGCTGCTCCCGGCGCTGGGGATGCCCGCAGGACCGGCTGCTTACTGGGATGTCTGGGGAGCCGAGCCGGACGCACCGGCTCCCTGTCACGACGTCCCGCACCCTCTGCACGGGGTGAAGGCTGCACCCGGGCACGGGACCCCCGCAGCACGGCCTCAGGACAATTGGGACAACCTGGGGGGCTCGGCTCCAGCACCCCACATTCTGCAAGAGGGGCGAGGGCAGAGGCAGCAGGGCTCTCAGGACAGCAGGCGCTAAAAGGCAGCAGCACAGAACGGCAAACACAATTTGAGGGAAACTTCTGGAATTGTGTAATTGCAGGTAAACAAACACAGGTGCCAAAGCACGCAAACAGCAAACACCCTGCGCACCGCTCGGCAGGCTCAGCCAGGTATTACAAATGCCTAGTTTCAAATTGGGAGTGTATTTCATTTAAACACCCAAATATTATTTCTTCGTATTTCCAAAACACAACAGGTAGGAAGGAAAACACGAGGGAGGGAGGCTGGGCAGCCCTGGCATGCATCTGCTAGCGTAGACCCTACCCTGTCTCCTGTCCCTGTGGGGCTCTGCCCCTCGCCCCCATCCCCACAGGGACACCCAGCACCTCTTCGGTCCCAGGGCAGCATCGCCACCGCAGCAGCTGCAGGATTGGGTCCTGGGGAGGGTCCTGCTGGAGAATGGGGTCTGATAGCCCTGGAGCATCTCTTCCGCCTGAGCCATCAAAGGCTGGGGGCCGAGCTGTGCCTGGGGACTGGTGCGCTGCATGGGCGTGGCGGCAGCTGGCAAACAAACCCAGCAAGCGCCGGGGTCTGGCCCCTCACCATGGCTCCTGGCCTGCAGCCCAGCAGTGCCCCAGGGATGCTCTGACCGGCAGCGGTGGCCGTGGCCATGCAGGGACCCACAGGCTCAGCCCCCCGCAGCCGCCCCTGCTCTGCGCCGCCTGAGTCACCGCCACGCTCCCACCAGCCTTGGAAACATGGACTGGAGACAGAAACCTGTCTGCTGGGAGCCCTGCGCCCATCTGTTCTCCTTAAAAATTAAAAAAACCCCATACATTCTGGAAAGATCATCTGTATAACTACTTTCTCCTTAACAATCTGGGTTTGTGTGGTTTTTCAGCTCCTCTGTGCTTTCAGCGTTTCGCGCTGCTCGGCGCGCTCTCCCCTCCTCCTCGAGGGATCCGTCAGTCCCGCAGCTCAGCGCTCTGCGGTTTCGGAAGAAAAAAAAGGACACAGAGGTCTTCTGCTGTTTATTCCGCTATCAGCGACGCGTATGAGCACTGTCACGGGTTCATCTTGTGCTGTTACTCCACGTTTTTTTCAGCCAGATGAGGTTTGTGAAAAGGTTTTATCTTCATTCACAGTTCCTAATAAGAACAGAGCTAAGATCTCTTCATTGCTTTGCTTTTCGCTGCGAGCTTTCCAGTACTTAACAGATTTGCAGAGCTACGCAGCAACTGCCTTTATTCTTTTCACTTGCAGTTAGCACTCTCATGTTTTCCCAGGATAAAGCTTATTAAAAATGCATAGAGAATAGAGGCTTATATGTAGAAAAAAAAAAATGCTAAGAAAAAACTCTAGTTAATTGGAATTTGGAAAGAGTTGTACTGTCACAGGTTTAAAATCCAAACCAGATTTCCAAACTCAAGCTGGTTAGGTTTGCTTTGGCCCCAAACCTGTTTTTAAGAAAAGTGTTTAATGAAAGCGTTAAAGGAAACATCGAGTTTGAGTTTCTTAAAATTCTGCAGTAAAGATGTTTGAAATGAAAAAGCCATTTTGACTCAACACATCTAATTTCTAGCCATAGTCATCTCAGTGTAAATCTTTACTTTTAATTTTCAGGGCACGGGCAGGTTTGCTGCTCCTCGTCCTGCGGCCGAAGGGACAGAGCACAAAACCCTCCCGGCTCCTGTCGGAAACGTTCCTTTGAGCAATTGCTTCTGTCCAGAAAGAACAGCCTGGGGAAACTCTTCCCCTGACATTTTTGGAAGACGACGGAGGGTTTCCAGCCAGCCCCAGTGAGGGGCCAGCACCCATTGCCCGCGCTGACAGCCCAACGCCGCGCACCCGCTGCTGCCTGTGCCGGGCGTGGAGTCGGGTTTGCAGGTGTGCTGTCACCCTTCCCTCCCTGGAAACCAGGAACACCCAAAAGAGAATAACACTGAGATTCATTGTTATTGCCTTTTCTCAACAAACAGCCCATTGTTTCTCCGAAAGATTAATTTAAAGCCAGTGTTTTAATTGTACCCTCTTCACTTCCGTTTTAAGCGTCGCTCATTTTCTGTATTTTCCGTGTCAGAGTTCCAGGCGCAGCCAAGTGTTCCCTCTCATTTGTCCCGTTTGTGCTCGATAACCCCTATTCCCACTGCGCTTTGCAAAATCCTTGGAGAATTCGGAAGCAGAAACCATCGTATGCTTGCCATAGTAAGTTTTTACAGAGGAATATTTGGGTCTTCTGAAATACCAGTTAGAGAGAGTTGCTAAAACACAGCGTAGATGTGCCAACACAGCAAGTCCTAAGCGTTGCTTATAAAAATAATAAATGCAATGTTGATGCACAGGATACTGGTTTTGGCTAAATTGCTCCGTTCCTTCTAGCTTCTTCTAGAAACCCAAACCCAAATTCTAAAGCGATTATTCCAGCAGCTTGGAGCAGTGCACAAAAGAAATCAGAAGGACTTTTCTAGGCAGCGTGGCAGCCAGGAAACAATGGCATCCAGGGGAACAAAGCCAAAATCCCTCTTCATAAGATCTAACAAAATCGCCTTAAGGGTCCTACACCATCAATAAAATATCACCGCAGATGTGTCTTAGCTGGAGCCGTCTTTGCATTCCAGGTAATATTTCCTGACGAGGGCTCTAGCCAGTGTGCTGCTGCTGGGATTTCTGGCTAGTGCCGGGCATCATGCTGCCGTGATCCTCCTCCCCCCTCAGGGGGTTTTGACCTGAGCCTACACAGGCTCCCCTTAAAAAAAAAAAAAAAAAAAAATCAAACTCTCCCAGGGCAGCAATGCTAGAGACAGATATATTCGCGATGGTTTTGGGCTGTGTCCTGAGGGGGGGTCAGAAATGCCTGTGCAAACCCGGCGACCCACGTCGCCCCGCATCACGTTGCCCAGCTTGGCAGCGGGCACCCGAAGCCCAGCGCGCATCCCTCCGCTCGCCGCAGGTGCGGAGCCGGCTGCGCGAGGAGGCTGACAAGCCCCAACGAGCACGAACAATCGATGCACACATGAAAAACCACCAGGCGCCAAGACTGAATTATTAACCAAGGAGCCCTTTTATCCTGATTACTTTATTCCAGTCAAATAATAAATAAAACTCTCTCAGGCTCTTGGTCCCGCGTGCACTTTGGAGGCCTGGGAGCATCACCTCTGCCGTGGACCCGCAGGTCCAAGCTGTGCTGGGGGGTCACCATCAACACCCCAGAGCAGGGCCGTGGGGGTCTGTGGTGCTTCTGCTCTTCCAAACCAACCTGCTCCTCACTGCGTTGCCGCCGGCTCCTCTCCCTCGCAAAAAACATCCCCTGCCGAGGGGCTGTTACCAGTCCTGGCTCCTTTTGGAAGGCTGGCAACAGCCAAACCCCTAATCTACCTCTCTGCTGCTTTTCCTGTTGTTAATGGATAGGAAAATAAAGCAAATGTGCCTTTGTTCCAAAAGTGAGCGGTACCCGGTGCGAGGGTCGCAGTCCCTACTGCAGTGCCGCGACCCCGCCTTCCTCAGCTGCAGCCCACGGGAGGCACGGAGCCGGGACACGGGAGCAGCTCGGTGGGATGTGAAAACCGCTGTGAGGGAAGAGCTGGAGGTCTCCAGTGCAGGGACGTCCTGCATCACCCCAGGGGACACAACCCACAGAGGAGCACCCTGCCCCGCGAAGGGACCCGCAGCCCGAGCCGAGCCCACCCCTCTGCTCCTCATACGCAAAAAGGCAATTTTGGGCTCAAACAGCTCTGCCTTTGAACAAAACCCGTGGCTCCAGCCCAGCTGCCAAGCCCCAGTCTTAGAGGAAAAAGCCACCAATCAATTCTCTGCTTTTACAAAATTCTCCCCATGCAAGGTGTTTACATTAACCACAAATTGGCTGATTTCCTGTAATATGACAGCAGTCACATTAATATGGCACATTTGGCTGAGACTTTATGCGCTTAAAATCCGGAATTGAAAAGTTCTGGTTCCCACAGCAACCACAGGTAGCAATTATCCTGGTTCTGCAAATTTCTAGAACAGAAGGAATATTTGCTTTCTGCAGCCCTCTTCTAAATGCACAGCAAAGGATGTGTCTCTGTGCATCAAAATGAATTTATTTTTCCTTTTTCTGTGTTTGTATCTCCATTTGCACCTTGGAAATCTTTTCTATATCAACATTTTTGGACAGTTTTTAGTACCTGCTACAGAATATAGAACCTCCTAAAACACAGCACGCTTAATTTATTTCCATTTAGCTCTGGTCTTTGCAACAATTCATTGCACTGTCTGCATCACGTTTTCTCTCTGTAGATCATACATAATGAATATCACTACAATAAAAGTCATAGTTGGTGACACTCCCTATTAATACCAGCTTCTCACGGAAAAGAAAGATTAGTGCAGCCATTAGGAATTTATTCAGCTCTTGCTTTGCCTGTTAGAAGACACGCAGCAACACACGCTGCTTTGGGAAAAGGCAAAGCCCTTTCACGCCTGCTCACGGATCGAGCGCCGAGGAGGAAAACACGGGAGCACGCGCCCACGCATGCGCCTTCCCGCGCGGCGGGACGAGTGGCCATCGGTACTTCCAGCAGATAACGCACTCCAAACGCCATGCTCTCAACAACGCAGGAGAGGAGGAGAAGCGCAGCATTTCCATCAGGATTTTTAACAGCTCGCACGGCTCCCTGAACTCCCCCCAGTATATCACTGCGATTTACAGAGCTGTGGCTTGCTAGGGTGTTTTGTTTTTCCCTTAATGAGCCCAGCTCTCCTAATTAGCAGTCCTTTATCTCCAGGACCCAACCTCCTCAATGCAGATCAGTTCTGGGAAACGCTGAGCAGAAACCATGCTGCTACCTGGCCTACTTTGGAAGATGCTCTTTCATTTGGGGAAGCTCAGCAACGCTGCAATCGCCTGGAAAACGCTCTTACCGTCGCTTCCAGCTTAAGGTGCGGTTACACGCTCGCTCTGCCGCTGCAAATCGCTTTTGATTCCCTCCCTACCTTGCCTGCATTACTGTCTAGATTACAAAGATTGAAGCCCACTTCCTCATCTACTTTTCCTTCGTTTGCTACCAGGAGCGTGATTTTGGCGGGACGTCGTTACCAACCCCTGTTAAACCCGCCCAGGCTCGGCTCGCGGCACGTCGGCCAGCCCAGCCCCACAGCTCGGTTCAGCTCTTCCTCCGTGAATTGAGCTGGGTGGAAGAGAAGGGATAATTACTGTCCACAGCTCAGCCGCTGCCTACGTTTAACGAGTGTTAGTGCTGCACGCTGTCCTGATAACTTCAGCGCGTTCGTTATGTACTCGGTCCTCTCAGAGCCAAGATGCAGCACTTGATTTAAATTTTTGCTGTCAGATCTGATTAAAAATTAAGTGGAACACAGTTGTGGGAAAACTAAATTAACATTCTTTTTGAGTAATACCATATAATTTAATGCAACAATTAATACGATTGAGTCATGCAACTGCTAACACTTATCTGGTGGAGCCCAGGGTTGGAAGCAGGCAGCGCCATGTCGCTGATTTTCACTCTAAAGGGGTTCAGGCAAAGGTAAGGGCACAAACAAGGGAGCCCACTGTCATTTCAGTGCCCCAAATAGAGTAAAATAAACAGCATATTGGAGTTTACAGAGCTGTGTCTCAGGAAGGCAGTTCTCCTCCTTGAGACGCAGCTCTCTGCTTGCCAGGTGGGTGGAAATTCCCATCCTTACATTTATTTTAGGATTTTTGGAGAACATTTTAGAGTCAGCCGAACACCAGATAAGCCCCAACTAACAGAACCCTGCCTGTCCTTCTCCTCGTGTTGCACGTGCTCCCTCCAACAGACCACGCGTCCCGTTGAGGCAGACGCACGCCGTCCCGAGGGGGTGAGCGCGCAGTGACCGGCTGCCCCTCGTCCTGAGCAACCACACCGTGGCAGAGCCACCTCTCCAAAAACTACAGACAGTGGCAGCTCAGCACCAGACTGCAGGGAAGCGCATCCTGCCCGAGCCCCAGCTGCCACTCGTTCAGCTCAAACACCACACGAGTGATTTCCAGCTCGGAGCGCATCAGGACCACCAAACCCCATCCCGGTCGGTGCGTGAGCACGCGCGGTCCAGGTGCCTCTTCTACAGGGTGATTCAAGCCAGCAGCTGAGCTCGGTGCTTTGGAAAGGAGCGGCCTTCACACCCGATAGCGTCTCACAGACAGAGCCCAGGGGCAGCGCGGTGGGGCTCGGGGTTTGTTTCTTTTTAAAGAACTGAGTTATTCAAACACCAGTGACAAGTTCTCAGCTGTGACTGCGACCCTCCTGGTTCCCAAACAGGAGCTCCACAGCCCTGCCTCACCCCTGCCTCCAGTGCCATCTTTAACACACAGAGGGAGCACGGCAGGATTTGGCCAAGGATTGCTCAGAGAGCAGCAGGCTGTCTCTGTGGGGTTTTGATCCTGCCCTTCACCACCAGCGTATCAACTGCGCCTGTCCTCAGCTCTGTCCTCCAGCAGCACCTGCCTGATCTGCAACCCTGTGATGGTCCCCGAGGTTACTGCCAGAATAAGGAGGAGAACGTGCTACATGCACACTTTAAGACAGCGATAATTTAGTAACTCGTTCCCTAAGTGGTGCTTGAACCTTCTCAGGCTCCTGTATCGAAGAAACGGCTGAGAGGATCCGTGATCCAGTGGAAGAGAGGGGAGGAACAACCCGTTTGCTGCCTAAGGCTGCCCTGGCTGCGGAGGCTGGGCTTTGCCCATCCACGCACAGATCCACGCTCAGCGCGTCCCCGCAGCCACCCACGCTGCACACGCCGTGGCAGCGCCCGGGACCCCGCGCGTTTGACGGGTTGGGGCCTGGCACGCAGCACAGCACGACAAACCACCCAAGGCCACCCGGGCTCCAGGATCGAGCCAGGCGAGACACTCAGTACCCTCAGTCGCAATCCTGTAACCACAAAATCATCACAGCTTTGTAGCAAGACATAGTTAAAGACATCCCTAGAGAAAAACGTCCCTTCTCCCGGAGGATGAGCAATTCTGGACAGTTTCTATTTCTTTGCAGCTTTCACACTGAGCGGAGACAGCTCATACTCTGGGCTTTCAATACAAGGGCCATTTAGGAAAAATAGAGGTAGGTTTATATACAAAATGGGAGCGTTTCACAAAAACCGTCTCTCGCTCTCTCTTCATGAATTATTGTCCCTTATTATACTGCAACAATGGAAGGATTCGCTTCCTCGCTAAGGTGAGCGCGAGCAGTTCTCCTGTCGTTGTGCAAAATGGAAGAGGAAAATAACGTTGACCTGAAATCTGAGCTGCGAGGCCGAGGATGCCATGAAACGCTGGAAACCTTTTGTCTGCTGATCCTCATCCCTCCTCGCGCAGAAAAGCACCGGGGAGCGAGCAGCAAACGCACAGTGCGATGGAGGGGCTACCATTAGCCGAACTCCCAGGCGCGACTCCCCGTGCTGGCAGGACAGGATGATTCATTCTGTGTCAGGGGCTCTGTTAAACATGGCAGCAATTTTTGGCCATTAGCAGCATCCTGCAAATGTCATTCCAGCTGCCCATCATTTCTGTAGGTATTCTTGGCTCCTGTGAGTGCTGCAGCTCCTTGTGTAACCCACTCATCCCCTCGACTCGCCGCATCTATTTATATCCACAGCCACGCTGGCAGGGAAGGGTCTGGCTCCACGGACAGCCAGCAGCCAAGAAGTTGCTGGTCAACAGCCCATTGCTGCCTTCTACTTACCTTCACATACTTGCTATAAAGCAGCTTAAGGTTGGAAAACCAGAGACATGGTCTGGGCCTGGCACCCTTCCTTTGATCCCGCTGGATAAGACAGATTCAGCGATGGATTTGGGAGCGCTTGATCCTGCTCGGAGTTCCTGGCTCCAAGGGCAGCCAGGCAGGAGCTGCTCCCCCATTCCAGTGGGACTGGGGAAGGAAGGGCTTCCCGGGGGCCAGAGGTGCTGGCCATACCCTGCTGCCCCATCTGTTTCTGCCAGCCCACGGAAGGGAGCCAGCTCCCATCCCCAGCCGCAGCCTCGCGGGGCTGCGTTAGCGGGTCAGCACCTCGGCACTCTCGCTGAGGCCGATATGAAAATCACACCCAACACAGCTGGAGCATCCCGCCACAACTACCACGGGTGTCACCGGCTTCTCTACAGCCACAGAGCCAGGTGAGGATTGCCCAGACGGGACCAATGGTTTTGCAGGGTCCCTCTCACTCCCTGTGCCCCCCAAACAGGCGGCGCAGCAGGAGCGCGGATCCGGAAAGCAAACACTGCAGCAATGACTGGGAGCAGCTGTTTGGTATTCAAGCACCCGTCTCGCCCGTTAGTGACCGCGATTACCGCACAGGTCCCTTATTACGGGTGCCAGCAGCATCCTCCTTCCTACGCTGAAGGGCAGCGAGAGGTCCTACAGCACTAACGTACCACAGAGACGGAGCAGAAAGGAACCAGGCTTGACATCGTCACGCAAAGCATCCGCACCGTCACAGGATTGCTCGACAGAGAAATATGTGCAGAGAGATGGCAGAAACTGCTGATTTCTTTCCACACAGCAGCCATACCAGAGCTTTTAGATCTATTTTATGTGTAACTGGAGGCGTCTATATTAGCAAACACACCTGGAGCCTGCCAGCACACCAGTGCTGCGGACCTTCTCCTCAGTGGGCCAGCTGACAGCATTCCATCATGAGAACTTAAGCAAATTAAAAGAAACTAGTGAGAGATGGCAGCAAGAGGGGCAGAGCCGGGCCCCACACTCAGAGCTGTTATTTGGAGGAGGGAGGGTGTTACGCAAAGCAATCTCCATCGACATGCCCCCATCTCCAGCGATCGCACCACTGTGCACTGGAGCAGAGTGCAAGGAATTACCATGCTTCACCCCTAAACCTATAAAAGCAAACAAATTCTGTCTCTTCACACTCCGTAGTTGGGGTTTCAATGGGCAATTCTGCAAAATAAAGCTGAGGTGGGGTATGGGCCTGCTGGCCAGTCATCTGCTACAGAAAATACTTTACCCTGGATGCTTTCTACCTGTCAACTCAAATTCTGACTCAGCTTTTCCCCCACTCCAGAGGCTGCCAGGTTTTCAGATGAGAGGTGGCAGATCCTGTATCCCAAAGTATGGAAGATAATTTGGCCGGACAGGCCCCTCAAGACTGGTCCGTGCCTCAGACCTGGGGCAGCAGCACCCGGGCAGGGTTCCGGCTCTCCCTGCCTTTCTGGTGTTGGAAGTCACCTCCGAAAGCTCACGCATGCTGCGAGAGGCAGGGATGCTCAGGGCACGTGAGCTGGAGAACGTTCTTCCAGGGGCTGCAGCCCTACCCCAGCCCACACACCCTCACCAAGCCCCAGCAGCAGTCTTGCCTTGTCTAGGGCAGAATTTCTGTTGTTGGGATCCTGAGAAGCAGAACGGCTCCGTCTCGCCGTAACGGGTATTATTCATTTATCGCTTAGCAGAGGTGCTCAAATTTTTCATCCCTAAAATTAATGCCTGGCGCTCTGAATCTTGCCGAAGGTGTCTCACCCCATCTCCCCTTGCTCCTTGCGGGGTCTCTGCTCCAGAATATACCAGCCGAAAGTTTCTGCCTTAGGTCTTTTTAATAAGAGGAGTTTTGCCATAGCTTATTATCGCTAAAATTAAGTGTCACCTTGGGTTTTCCTTGCTCACTTTAGCACACTCTGCTGCTGTCTTCTACGTCTATAAAAGGAAACTTTATGGCTCGTTTCTCCCTGCTTCTTAAAAATTGCATGCAGAGAGAAAAATATCTCTTTTTAAAATATGCAGAAATAGTTTGTGTTGCATGTTCGTTGCACAGTGACCTTCTGGGAAAACTGCACAGCTGTTCATGATTGATGCAAACTCAGTTTTACAGCAGCAAGAAAAACACCGGGAGAAATGAAGATTCTTCATCGACTTCTCAGACCTCTGGGGTTTTGCTCCACCACTTCATAAACGAAGGCACTGTTAACCTATAAAGCATTTCAGCCTGACCTGCTTTTACTGCCTTAACCCTAAAATTAAAGGCATGATCTGCTGTTGGCAGGGCAGAGGGATCCCAGAGGCAGCCGCTTCGCTCTGTAAGGATACGGGAATGCTGCTAGACAAGCATTTCAGAGCAAGGAAATTTAAGCCCAAATTCCTTAACTGTTTTCCAGTGGAAAAAGTGTCTCATCCCGCAAGACCATGGAATTAATGTGCCTGACATTCCTCTTCTCTTTTACTAAGGTACTGCTGGAGTACCAGTGACCTAACACATTTTACTCATTCACTGCTCTTTGAAACCCAAGGAGACACTTTGAATGATGTAACATGGACTCTCCATAGATGCCACCGGGAATTCCCTGCCTCTAATCATTAGTGTCATTTCTACAACCTTAAAAAAAACCCAACCAAAAACCAAAACCAATAACAGACAAAAAAGTGCTAAATCATAGTCCTAGCACTCCTATCATAGAATGGTTTGGGTTGGAAGGGACCTTCAAAGATCATCCTGCAAGGAGCAGGGACATCTCCAACCAGATCAGGTTGCTCAGAGTCCCCAGCCAACCTCACCTGGAATGTTTCCAGCTACTACTATTTGCAGTAGTAGCCGAAGTGGATGTATGGAGAGAGAGTAGAAGGTGTCCGGTACAGAGCGACATCTCCCACTCTCCACCCTTCTAGCTTTGGCAGAGATTCAGGTCCTGGTCGATGGGGTTGCCAATGTCATCCGCTACCCATGGACCTACTCCCCCCCACCGTTAGTTTCATACTCCAGCTCTACAGCGTCCAACAGCAAAGATCTCCATACTCTGACCACAACTATTTCCCTTCATTTCACACCAGCTGCCCAGCAATGTCACTGGCTGCCTCTCCGTGGGACGATCTCCAAACCCAAACTCTCCAGGTTAGGAAGGCATTGCACGGGATATTGCTGCTCCCACCCTCTCCTTCCCGAAGGCAGCCTGGCTCTGCGTGAGTTCGGGGGCTACGCCCACCAACTGTGTACAGGCTCTCCAAATCAACAGTCAGATTTTCAGTGATTCACTTCGGGGAGGATCCCTGGGCAGCCTCCCCTTCGCCTGGGACCAACCCTGCCTTTCGACTGCTCTCAGACCCTTTCATGATGAGGGAACGCAGCTCCTTTCCCACAGAATAACTGGGATAACTTCTGAAGTTGTTTTGCCTGCATCCAGATCAAGCTGGGTCTGTTTTTAATGACATCCTCGTGCTTCTGTCACACAGCTACAAAGATTGTTTTGATACTTCAAGAATATTGGACTCACTAGTCAAAATAAAGTACTGGAAATTGAATTAAAACTGCCCTTGAATACAGAAATTACATATTAACATGAGCGCGTCTGTAGGGTACGATCGGGACTGACTTCCCAATTAGCTCCAATAGCAGAGTCGGCTGTTGGAGTCAACTGCACAAGACACAGCGCTATTAATTAACTGCTGCAGTTCTCCTCAGCTTTTGTCCGCTCCTAAATTGATTTATCTCTAAGCAACAGGGTCTGTGTATAACACAAGAGGGCAGCTGGGGAAAACAGGCAGCACTTCCTCACCCCAGAGCCAAAAGCATCCCCATGGTTTTGCGTTCATCACAAAACAGCACCGGGAATCACCTGCCCGCAGATCGTCCTTCTCGGGGCTGCTGTGCCCCGCTCCATCCTTCCTCCGTGTTCCGCGTAAAGCTTTATTGAGTTGTTTGAATACAAAGCCTAAGGAGCTAGAGTTTCAGGTTGACAAATTTTCCAAGAGATTTCATACGAAGCTCTGACCCTGCAGACATGGGGCTGTTACCAGAGGCACCCAAGAGGTGGGGAACGCCACGTTCTCACTGCATCCCGGCACCGCCAAGCCAGTCTGTCTCATGCTATTTATTATTACTGAAATGCATATGAATTGGTTCTGGGGACTTTGCACAATTTTTTATTTTGCTAAGCTGCATTTTCTTTTCCAGAAACCTTATTTTGATGTAAATCTTGTAAACAGCAGAGGAATTCGTTCAAATGCTGAATGCAAAGCTCTTCCAAAGAAGCAGATCAGAAGTCTGCTGTCGGCTTAACGAAAGCTAGGCTGGCAATTAGGGTGGGAAAGTCTGCATGGATCGTGGGGGGAAGAGACAGATGTAAGGGGTTTATTAATTGTCTGGGAGTACAGGGAAGGAGAGATGCAAAACAGCAAGAAAGGGTTTGGGGGATGAACCCTTCTTCATTTTTTTTCCACTCTAAACACCCTCAATGGAAAGCGTCCATTGTTAAAGCTCATGTGAAATGGCGGCACAAACGCTAAGTGCTGAGGCAAATAGAAAATTTAGGCCTTTAGAAAAATTGTTCAATATTTAAAGTGTGTTCTTTGCAATCAGGTGTACCCATTTTGATTTCTTTTCAATTTGTGCACCATTCCTGAAATGACTACTAGGGGATAATTACAGCACTTTTCAAAAATGAAGTACAGATGATACAAGGAAAGCAACCGAGCTGTCAATATCGCGGCAATAATGCACAGACATTGTCTTGCCTTGACACTGAAAGCATCGATCCTCCCTCCGCTGCCACCAACAACATAAAAGAAAACGAGCGGGGAGGATGCAGCTGCACTGGAGCGGCCCGCGCGCTGCGGGAGCGACTGGGTTTCGCGCGCAGGCAAGGCAGAGAACGCTCCGAGCTGAGGTTTGATCATCGCCGAAAGTTGGGTTTGCTTGGTTTTGAACTGTGAAGGGATCAGCCATTTCTTTTCAGGGCAAAACCAAACCAACAGACACACCCTGAGGAGCGTTCTGCGTGAAGCTCTGAGACCCCATCACTGGGTAAGGAGAAGCAAAACAGTTAATGTTGGAAAGGAAAGATGATCCTGCTTTTCCTTTTATCTCATCTTAGCTGGACACAGCAGATTATGCAGAATACCAAGGAAAGCAGCATAAGCAAGATCCTTCAGTGCTTGAAATTATCTTCAAAATAAATCACGCCTATTGCCCCTTTGAAGTTCTGTTACTATTTCTAATCAGGGAGCTGGGACTTGGCATTTTAGGTGAATTCATCAGTAATTTATGCTAATAGACTGCTGCGCTGACGCTGTGTGGTATCTCCATATCTGCCTAGATGCCAGGGCCGCGATAACCACAGGAACATCAACACGTTTACCACCAGCCCAAGTCGGAGCACGGCCAGGCCCCGCAGCACACACCCGAGCCCTTCCGGCCACGCACGTTCTTCCCAGAGCCAAAAACATCACGCGAGTGCTTGGAAAACCTAGAGATTTCTCTCTTCTTCCTGACAGATCTGCAGGACCTGGCCTGTCTATAGGGGAGCAGGTGTGGGAGTCGGCCCCGTGCCACCCAAGGGACCCCAGCGCTCTTCACCGCGCCAAGTCTGCTCCGCCAAAACTGGAGCT
>WHYT01017054.1:364961-384209 GCA_009806455.1 Tetrax tetrax
ACAAGAGGGCAGCTGGGGAAAACAGGCAGCACTTCCTCACCCCAGAGCCAAAAGCATCCCCATGGTTTTGCGTTCATCACAAAACAGCACCGGGAATCACCTGCCCGCAGATTGTCCTTCTCGGGGCTGCTGTGCCCCGCTCCATCCTTCCTCCGTGTTCCGCGTAAAGCTTTATTGAGTTATTTGAATACAAAGCCTAAGGAGCTAGAGTTTCAGGTTGACAAATTTTCCAAAAGATTTCATACGAAGCTCTGACCCTGCAGACATGGGGCTGTTACCAGAGGCACCCAAGAGGTGGGGAACGCCACGTTCTCACTGCATCCCGGCACCGCCAAGCCAGTCTGTCTCATGCTATTTATTATTACTGAAATGCATATGAATTGGTTCTGGGGACTTTGCACAATTTTTTATTTTGCTAAGCTGCATTTTCTTTTCCAGAAACCTTATTTTGATGTAAATCTTGTAAACAGCAGAGGAATTCGTTCAAATGCTGGATGCAAAGCTCTTCCAAAGAAGCAGATCAGAAGTCTGCTGTCGGCTTAACGAAAGCTAGGCTGGCAATTAGGGTGGGAAAGTCTGCATGGATCGTGGGGGGATGAACCCTTCTTCATTTTTTTCCACTCTAAACACCCTCAATGGAAAGCGTCCATTGTTAAAGCTCATGTGAAATGGCGGCACAAACGCTAAGTGCTGAGGCAAATAGAAAATTTAGGCCTTTAGAAAAATTGTTCAATATTTAAAGTGTGTTCTTTGCAATCAGGTGTACCCATTTTGATTTCTTTTCAATTTGTGCACCATTCCTGAAATGACTACTAGGGGATAATTACAGCACTTTTCAAAAATGAAGTACAGATGATACAAGGAAAGCAACCGAGCTGTCAATATCGCGGCAATAATGCACAGACATTGTCTTGCCTTGACACCGAAAGCATCGATCCTCCCTCCACTGCCACCAACAACATAAAAGAAAACGAGCGGGGAGGATGCAGCCGCACTGGAGCAGCCCGCGCGCTGCGGGAGCGACTGGGTTTCGCGCGCAGGCAAGGCAGAGAATGCTCCGAGCCGAGGTATGATCATCGCCGAAAGTTGGGTTTGCTTGGTTTTGAACTGTGAAGGGATCAGCCATTTCTTTTCAGGGCAAAAACAAACCAACAGACACACCCTGTGCTTGTTGTGCTGGACGCTGGCGTTGCGCTTGCTCCTCTTCGCCCAGCCCTGCCGCTGTGCAGGCAGGATCCTTTACGCTGCCAGGATTTCTACCACACACATAGGATCCAAAAAAAAAGCATTGCAGAACACCCGAGTGCAAGTAAAGCTCAACTAATCATCACTCCAGACCATCCTGCAGAAGCTTTGCAAGGAGCTATCACTGCCCCAGCCGCTCCACCAGCAAACACGCAGTTGCTGTGTCTCGTGCTGCAGCCCAGAGCGGGTTACTGGTGTGGGAACAGACTCACCAGCACCACAAGCACTTTCCAGAGGTTCCTGAAGAAAGAAAGACTGCCCCAATATTAGCAAGAAAAATAAATTGAGTATGGGAGTATAGAAAGAGTGCCACCAAGATCACATCGCTTTTATAAAAGTGGTTACTCCTTTTTGAGCCCGAGTGATAACAGCCTGCAAACAATTAGAAGCCTGATGAAATAAATGGACTTTTAAAGATGCCTGGCATACAGCAAAGGAGCTTTGGTAGTGTTTGTGTGGAAGGCTCCTTTGTATTAAATGTGAGTAAATAAGTTCCAGATAAAAATAAACAAGAACAAGCTGGAGCACCTCTCTCCTGTGAGGCCAGGCTGAGAGAGCTGGGGCTGTTCAGCCTGGAGAAGAGGAGGCTCCGGGGAGGCCTTGCAGCGACCTTTCGAGACTTAAATGGGGCTACGAGAAAGCTGGAGAGGGATTTTTGACAAGGGCATGTCATAAGAGGACAAGGGGCAATGGCTTTAAGCTGGAAGAGGGTAGGTTTACATTCAGTATAAGGAGGAAATTCTGTACTATGAGGGTGCTGAGGCACTGGCCCAGGTTGCCCAGAGAAGCTGTGGGTGCCCCATCCCTGGCAGTGTCCCAGGCCAGGCTGGACGGGGCTGGGAGTGACCTGGGCTGGTGGAAGGTGTCCCTGCCCAGGGCAGGGGGGCTGGAGCTGGAAGATCTTTAAGGTCCCTTCCAACCCAAACCGTTCTATGACTCTTTGAAGAACTATGAAGCCGGGCTGCCCTTAGTCAGGCACCCACACCACTGCTCCCCTCCCAGCCGGGCCACCCCAAATGGTCATACTGCCAACGCTGACCTAACCAGAAGCAGCACAATGCAGGAAAAACAAAAACAAAACCAAAACACCCCAGAAGTGCTAACGGGAAGCGAAGTCTGGAGCCAAGAGGAGCGTTCTGCGTGAAGCTCTGAGACCCCATCACTGGGTAAGGAGAAGCAAAACAGTTAATGTTGGAAAGGAAAGATGATCCTGCTTTTCCTTTTATCTCATCTTAGCTGGACACAGCAGATTATGCAGAATACCAAGGAAAGCAGCATAAGCAAGATCCTTCAGTGCTTGAAATTATCTTCAAAATAAATCACGCCTATTGCCCCTTTGAAGTTCTGTTACTATTTCTAATCAGGGAGCTGGGACTTGGCATTTTAGGTGAATTCATCAGTAATTTATGCTAATAGACTGCTGCGCTGACGCTGTGTGGTATCTCCATATCTGCCTAGATGCCAGGGCCGCGATAACCACAGGAACATCAACACGTTTACCACCAGCCCAAGTCGGAGCACGGCCGGGCCCCGCAGCACACGCCCGAGCCCTTCCGGCCACGCACGTTCTTCCCAGAGCCAAAAACATCACGTGAGTGCTTGGAAAACCTAGAGATTTCTCTCGTCTTCCTGACAGATCTGCAGGACCTGGCCTGTCTATAGGGGAGCAGGTGTGGGAGTCGGCCCCGTGCCACCCAAGGGACCCCAGCGCTCTTCACCGCGCCAAGTCTGCTCCGCCAAAACTGGAGCTGGCCCCGGAGCCGCTGCTGCTCTCCATCACGCTTACAGCCTCGCCCAACGCCAGCACCACTGCTTGTTTATAGACACATAAGAGCTCCCTATAAAATGTATTAAAGGAGAACATTTCTGCAGAAACCTTGGTGTAAAATAAAAATCGTAAGGAAGAGCAAGCCACCAGCCAGCAACACTGACACGGCCTTTGCACAGGCTATGCTTCGTGCCCAGAGCTTGTCCACTGGCACCGGCTCACCAGCGGCATCGCTTCCTGTGCTCCCAGGGGCAAAACGCATCCCCCCTCCAAACCTCACAATTAAGAGACACAATTTAAATCTGTGCATTTTGTCTTCTCCAAAAGAAACACTGTCTGAGGGCAAGGTCGCCTGTTCCCAGCCTAGGGAGGGGTCAGACGCCGGCCCAGGGGGGTATAAATGGCACGCGGTGGGGCAGGGTATGTCCCGTACGGGTATAACTATCACCCAATTCCTTTAGATGGAATTAAACAGAAACAGGCTCTTACGGTCACTTAGGGATGCAGTGCTGTGAACATTACCTTAGGGTCAATTCCACCCGCACGCCCACCACCCCTTTATCCGAATCAAAAAACAAATCCATCCAAACCCAATGTCCACATGTACAGAGGTATTTACCTGCGACATCTGGAACACGCAATGCCAATGCAATGATGTGCATGAAGTGTTATTTATGTATTTTTAAATTACAAACGAGCAGCTTTCAGGCCCAGATCTCACACATCATCATTCATATTCACCAAGCCCAGAAGTACATGCTCCACCTTAACGCCTGCAGATGCTCCTTACGTTTGGCATCGGCGCATGGGGACCAGACCCCGATTTGGTGGTGTTTGCATAAACCATGAGAAGTGAGGCCAGTCCTGCAGTGGCTGCCACGCGTCCGTCCCCCCACAAAGGGCTCAGCGCAGACCCCAGCCACCCGCCAACGCTTTTCCCTCCTTGGCTCATGATAAGAATCCAACATCTTGAATTTTTTTAAAAAATATCTATAAAAGCAACACCTCCAGGTGCTTTTCTGCTTTCATTGTCACTTGAATGTCACTGGCAGCAAACAAGGATTTTCCCCCTCTCATAACCAGCCTGGCATGAGGCCGCAGTATATTCAAGGATCATTGCATCAGGAGCATAACACGCTAATCCATTTAGCTCAAATTGTTTAGCCATATGATATATGTAAATCTGACCAATGTGCAGCAGCTTCAGGCCTTGACGCATTTGTAAGGAATTTTGATCCAGTGATTGTTTTGCAGTTTTGAATCTTTACTGTTACCTTAAGAGGAGGATCTGAACATCAAACCCCTACAAATCATCGCTTTCAGAGAAGCCTGCTCCTCCGGAGGGCTGAGCTGAAGCACGCCTGGTATTTGGAGAGAACAGAAACATGTAGACATTATTCTGGATTTGCCTTATTTACTTGGAATTTGATACCCACAGACACCCTGAGCATCAGCCCTGGATATGGCACCACACAACAGCCGTCCTGGCCCCAGTGTACAAGTCTCTGATAACCAGTATGATGGCAGACGCAATTAGCTCCCCTGAACTGGGGCCACATTGCCCTGCCAGCGATGCCAGGAAAAGGAAAAAGAAAAAAAAAAAAACAAAATCTGGTTTCACATCATATTTTCATTGGCAGAAGTTAAGTATTTTATAAAGGAAAAATAAACACTTTCAAAGTTTGCCTAAAATAACTGGCACTTGCTTCATGTTTTTGGCGCTGGGGTATGTTTGGTTTTGTTCATCCCAAACACCGTGGCTCTGCACGTCCCTCCAGCCTTACGGAGAGCTTGCAGGAGGCTACAAAAGCGGAAACAGGGCCTGGCCCAGGTTAACTCCTGTCCTGTACTCAGCAAACGCTGCCAGGTCCCAGCCCAGGAGCACAGCTGGCGTCTCCGGGACCGCAGTGCCTCCACTGCAGGTAGCAGCAGTGAGGAATCACTCCATGGCCCAGGGAATTAGCATCCCTGCGCCAGGCACGTCGGCAGGTACACAGACCAGCCCACTGCAGAGTGGGCAGGGGACCTTCCTTGTCCCACCTGCCTCCTCCTAACAGCAGGCACTGAAAACTTGAAGTGAACCAGTTTAATGTAGAATAATGCAAAATGAATCCCCTCGGAGCTCCTCGCCTGTGAAGTGTGATTACATCTCCTTCTCAGGTCAGAAGGACCTTAAATAATACTGGGTCTTGCAAGCTTTGCTGGTGGCTTTGAGAAGGAAGAACCGATGTGTAACCTTCATGGGTGAGGGGCTGTGTATTTATTATCTAGCAGTGGAGGGAGCAAATAGTTCTGTTTAGAAGAAAGCACACGAAAGGAATCACACCAGTGGAAGCAGTAATGCCACGCACAAGGAAACTCCCCCAGGTCAAATGTTTCTCCTGAGTTTGCACGAGGTATGAGCCTCACCCGACACAGAAATGATCGCCCACAGCATCGCGTTTGCCCGCTTCACCCAGCCAGGCGCTGGGAACAAGGACCGACTGACAGCACACGGCCAACACATGGCCACGGTCATGGCCAACACACCCCCTGGAAGCCAACACCTACAGCAGCACCACCCTGGTGAAGATAAGGGCATTTTCACGGAAAAGCCTATTGATCATTTGGGGAACTACACATCTGAGCTAGGGAGTACTCTGTTTGCAAATATGGGTCTAATATTCCACAAGGAAAAGGTTCAATGACAGCAGAGGAAGGACAGTAAGCGAGCAAGAATTGTCGATAATTTAAATATCCGGCAGAGGAGCAGAAATTATTTGGGAAGCTGGTGGTAGCACACCCTGCATACCTGCCAAAAAATCCATAGCCTCCAGCCTGTAAAATTCATATTGGACTCTGGATTTCTTTTAATTTTCTTCCCTTCTCTAGAGAACGTGTAAAACATCCAGTTTCAGTGGAGCTTGTGCCCTTTGGCATAAGCTTTCCCCAAGTTTCAGTTCAGCTCCCTTGCCTCCCCACTTCTCCTACAGTAACAGAAAGTAGAAGAGAAAGAAAAAGCATGAATAAATTCTCAATTAAAATAAAATCTCATATGCTACTGGAATTTGCTCAGAAGGAAAGAGAATCAATTGCAGCCTGTTCCCAGCTCTTTAAGGCAGCCTTATGATTTTGTTTCGTTAGAAACGATCAATAAGAAATGCTTCTTATGGCCCATTTTTAAAGCTCAATACCAGCTCTGCAATTTGGTTGACAATTACGAATGATCCGTTACGCCATCCAGCCCTTTCTCTGCTGCAGTCACGTATTATCGCTTGCAGGTACATCTTTAAATATCGGTTTGCTTTCCACTTTTCTATGATGATCATTCAGAAATAAACTGAATTTGCTGATCAATTCCATTGACTGGAAAGAAACAGTTATTAATGCCTTCAGTTTGTTGCTGGCTCCGAAACTTTTCTGATCCAATAGTTATGAGCCCTCATTGACTGAAAACACACACCCTCACAGCATTGTTTTTTCAAGGAAAAACAAAGAGCTTTCGACAGTCACTTTTCCCCAGGAGGCACAGCTCAGTTTTTAAAACCAGCACGAGATAATAATGTAATTTCACCACAATAACTTCCTTTGTGGGTAAAAACGACAAAGCTATTTTTGAAGCGCTTCATTAAACATGACTTCATTTTGTTTCCAAATCATGCATTCTCCTCGTTCATCTCCTGCTTGCATTCTCCTAGCTCTGT
The DNA here is from genome assembly GCA_009806455.1 of Tetrax tetrax. Classification (NCBI taxonomy): domain Eukaryota; kingdom Metazoa; phylum Chordata; class Aves; order Otidiformes; family Otididae; genus Tetrax; species Tetrax tetrax. The sequence continues at coordinate 371,658 of WHYT01017054.1, forward strand.
CCGCGCCGATGTGATGGAGCCGCAGCTACACAGTCGCAGGGCACTTCATCGCCGGTCTCTGTACGGCTTCCAGAAAGGCGAGAGGTGCGCTTGCCCCCCACACCAACACCCTTCATCCCCCAGCCCATCTCAGATAATCCTTCCAGATCAATAGCAAAGCTAGGATACATTCGTTTTGGAACACCACGGGATCAAATGCGACGCATCACCAGCGAAAACCCTCAATGAGCACAGCCCTGGCTCTGTCCCTGGTCAGATGGTGAGGAGGGCGAGAGAGGAAACCTCCTCCTCATTCAGAGGAGAGCATGAATTAGATGCCTGTCACTGTTAAAGTTGCTTTTCCTGTGAATTTGCCGCAATTACATAACACTGATTTATTTATTTTCCTTATAGGAAGATGACATTCAAGTGGAAGTGTATGTATTTAGAAAGACACTGTTAATTGGCGCAGAGCCACCGGATAGACTCGCCCAGTCTCTGAAGTAGGTCATAGCAAGTGCCAGAGTATCCCTTCAAATGTGTTAAAAATCCAATAAATCTAAAAGCCCCCCCAGAAATACATCTAATTTGAAAATCACATTGGCTGGGTTCAGTTCTGCAAGGCATTTAAACATGTTCTTAACTTGAAGCTAATGAACCAACTTATTGAAGTCAAAAGATACTTGAAGATCAAATCCGAGGCGCTCAGAATCTCGCCAGACCAAATCCCACGCGAGGTCCCATCGCTTACAGCAGCTCCTACGGACGTCCACGGAAATCACACAAGCACACCACGCAGACAGGATTGCACACCCCCTCGAGCCATTTCCATCTCAAATTTTACTGCCAGCTAATTCAAAAATAACAATTTTTAACTCTCCAAATTACAAACTTTGCCATTTTCAGTGCAGTTTACAAATGCCGAGAGCAATCATTATGCCCGATTTGGTGAAGAATGAAAAAAAAAAAAACAAAAACAGAAACAAAAACAAAAAGAAACCACTTGATAATTCTCTGGCAGTTAGATGCCCTAAATATATCTAGGGCTCCTGTGCTTAGAGCAAGTCTAACATCAGCTGCTTTTCCTTTCAGATTCAGATATTTCAAAAAATGTCCTATCGATCCCGAGAGAAGGGGGTCATTCGTTCTCCCCCAAAGGCTGTGCCGAAGCGACCTCGCTGACGCAAGTGAAACGTGTACGGCACTTGATCAGCACCAAGGGGGAGATAAACCTGCATCCAGACCTCCACACCCGAGCCCCGCGTCCATCCCCGCAGCACCACACCGAAAGTTGGGCGATGGTTCCCTTCTGTGGCTGCTGACATGGAGCATGGCCCGAGGAGGGACACGCTGCCTGCGAAGCTGGGTTTCCTCTGGGCATACAAAAGGGACAAGGATTTGGAGAACGAGGGGTGGTGGCAGTTGGGACTGCTGCTAGATAGAGGGGAAGCATCGATTAAAACTCTACTTAAGTGGTCTGTAATGGCAAATAATTTGCAAAGAGTGCAGAGGTTGTGCCTCATCCTTCTTATTTTACATTGTAAAAAAAAAAAAAAAAAAAAATAATTCTTGATCTGAATAAGGGAGGAAGAACCAAGCCCTTGGGGCTGTCTGGAGGCACACCTTACACTGCCAGAAACAAAACCAACACGCAGCACATAAACAAGGAGATCGCTTCCAGTTACAGGAAGCATGAAAGACACCTCACTGAAGCGGGACACAGAAAATCAGGACTCCAAAGAGGGGGAGAGCAGGGATGCTGCATTACGAGTCATCCTGTCAGCAGTCGAGGCACAGACCCTGCACCCGAAGCCAACCAACCCTCGCCTTCTCGGTTGTGAGCCAGCCTCCGCACCCACCGAACAGCCCGTCTGTCCGCGGGTCTACAACCTGGGCAGGCCAGCACGTTCTTCAGTGCTGGAGAAGATCACCGTTCAGGAAAGCAAGTCAACTCTTTTTGGGAACGGGGAAAGGAGAACGTCAGTATTTTTGCTTATTAATGGCTTGTGATCTGGAGCATGTGATGTGTGCGTGCCGTGGCAGACTGAAGAAGGAGGAATGAGAGAATTTCCCTGAAGCCATTTCTGCTTATTCTCCTTCTTGCCTTTGGAGCATCCTCAGAGATCGCACTTCTCACAGGGGAGCAGGGTTTGGAGGAGAAAGAGGGTGACACGTTCTCAAGGAGGTTATTTACAAGTGCTCTTTCCTAGAGATCAATGTGTTGAGCCTGGTGAAGAACGATTTCAATTTTGCCTTTAAAACTTGGATCAAACAATGCTGACAATGCAAACTTCCCCGGCATCCAGAGATTAAACTTGTTCTGCTGTTTTTAACAGCAGCCTGAGTGCATTGCTTGCCAGCGGGCTCTCAGCGCCGTGCTCCTTGTGTTTCAGCAGGCTGGGAGCGCAACGCTGCAGAAACAACCCATTTGCCTCTGCGTGTTGCTCAAGGTGCCTGTGATACATCAGGGCGGTGTCAGACCTGGGAGCACCCCGCAGGCCAGGACAGAAAAAGCATTCGGAGAAGCGGGTGCAAAGATGAGATAAAATATGGTAGTCGAACACACTGGATTTAATTCTGGATTACTACAGGCTCCTCCTATGACCTTGAAGGACTCAAGTGATTGAGGGCATGACGGCAGCGCGAGGACACAAGCATCCTGTGCAGTGTTCGAGTTTATAAGAGGTCTATATCCAAACATCCAAAGCAATTTATAGCAAGAGGTACCCTTGGCATACAGCATCCCCTGGGAAACGACTGTCTAGCTGAGGATGATCACCCTTGACTTCACCTAGAGCTGTTTACTCCCCGAGCCAACAATTAATCCCCATCTCCCCACCCCTAGGACTCAGCTGGTAAAAGCACACACCCAATAAAAGAAATAGGTTGCTGCTGAGGTGAATGACATCACTTATGTAGTGGTAGCTGCACCGGTCCCATAAGGTCCATTTTCCCCACCAGTGTAAAGCAGTCAGGCAACAAACAGTAAGGATCTGGTCTTGTAGTAATCACAGACCCCACTTCTGCTGTGTCTTTGCAAGGACCCCCAATGTATGTATAGTTCATTGCCCAGAAAGGGCCGGATCAGAACTCCAGCCTGTCCCATTAAGCACCTCCTGGTTGCATCACCACGGCACATGAACACAAGCCAAGTTCACCAAAGCCTTTTGTTTCGGAAAGTAAACGTGCTCCCACTGTTATCCTGTGCCTGAAAGACAGACCATAAGCCTCTGCTAGGAGGCCATACAAAAGGTGGATTGTGCTTCGATGTGAGTTACAGAGCGAGCAAGCAACGCTACAGACTAACTGCGAGGGAACCTCCAGCCATAGGAGCGGCACAGCACCGCGGCAGCTTTCTCTCCAAGGAACACTTCCCAGAGGCTTTGATGGCTTATTAGTCACTTCCAGCTAACTAACAAATGGCAGTGAGTAGGATGAGGTGCATTTTGGCTTTTTCCAGAAGAGCACAATTCCCAAATATATTTACCTTACTGCTTGCCGTAAAGGGCGAGTCTTTCCCAAGAAACTCCAGGAGCTTTTGCTTCCCAAGCTCATCCCCACTGCAGACCACAGCTGACCCATCAGTCTATGCCTCAGAAAAGTACTCAGTCTAAGCTAACAAACTAAAGTTATAAAGTTATGCATCCATCGTCTTATTTCCTGGCGTGTGGCTCTAAGCTCCTCCAGCAGCACGCAGGCTGCTGGCGCACTGGTCTGTGACGGTGCCAGCGTGTTGCTGCTCATTACTGCAAGACAAGTAACGAGCAACCACGTACGAGCAAAGCTCCAGGCTTTTCCCTTTAATCCCAGATGCCTACAGCATCTCCCTGCTTCAGTCAGGAGCACTCAGCCCAAAGTCAGTCCCTATTTTATGGGGTACTCTTCTTACAGCTGGAAGCACCAAGGCGGAGCGGGCATCCCCAGGCTCACCGCTCCCACCGCCGGCTCTCGCTGCAGCCACGGCTTGCGCTCGCTCCGGAGCCCTTGTCGTCACCCTTAGAGTCGAGGGGGGGGCAGCTCTCTGCTTCCTCTTCATTCAGCCTCCAAGTTGTAAAGCATTATTAAACTTCTCCTTAGCCACTTCAGAGCAGCAGACAAGGCTGCCACGCTTTGCCAGCAGCTGATTTATTAGTCAGTTCTGCAAGACTTTAATCTACTTGGAGGGTTTTCTCTTCTTTTTTTTTTTTTCTAATTCATAAATGGGTACCTTTAACCTCCAGTCAAACCACTTCTTACTTGATCTTTAATGGCTCACACGAGGGTACGTAACTGCATCTCTCCGGGTCACAGCAAGCGCCCAAACCCAGCAGGCGCTGGGAGGGCAGAGCCAGAACGCTTCGCTCTTGCCTGCTTCCAGGCTGTATCGCACCAAAATATGGGAATAATATATATATATATACACACACATATATATATGTTTTGATTGGAAGTGAATATAAAGACACCTGACTTCCCTGTTCCCCAAGGTATGACATGCAGACAGGTGCTAATAAATTGATTTTGTGTGATTTTAGCCTTTATTTATTAAAAGCAGCCACACAGTCAGCCTCCCCACATCCTGGGACAATGTAGGCATTGCCACAAGCAGAGTCTTACCTGCACTGAAGTGTCTTGGGGGTAAAATAAAAAGTAGAATTTTTACCAAACGAAAACTGTGCAGAATACACAATTTTGGAAAGACCTTGCTCTCCCTTCCCTCAGGGAACGTTCAAAAACAAAAATACAGTTTTGCAGAGAAATTCAGTTTTTGCTCTTATATTTTAAAAACGCCAAATATTTCTCTACATACAAACACTTTAAACAGCTAACGTTTAACAGACACAGTTCTGGTTTTTCCTTTACATTTGAAGAAAGCAAAAGCTTCCCATAGACAATGATGGAAATAAGCTGTAAGGAGAGGCTCATTACATTTCCTCAGGTTTTTCCACATCGGGTTTCAATACGCAAGTCATGTTCCTACCATGGGGCGGAAGGCCGCGCGGAGCAGAGATACAATCTACTAAAGATTTGGCATACACTGTCTGAAATAAAGCCACATCAGTTCTGTTTTACTTGTACTAAGACCTGCTTAAAAACCTTCTTCTCCCACCGGAGAGGCAGTGTCCTGGCAGCACCAGTACCACTGCCCCACAGCATGTCCATCACTGGGGCAGCTTGGAAGAGCTGGGAAAACCAGACAGCATCTTACCAGTTACATGTCGAAAACCAATTTGTTTCCTATCTTCTGAAATTCATTTTCTCTGTTTCCGTAACACCTTTAAAATCCCAAATAAACATCAGATTTTTAGAAGATAATAAAAAGCAGCATTTCTCTCTCCTTGTGAACAGGATCGCGACGCACGTGGGAAGCCTCCCACGCTCCCCTTTCAATCCATAAATACTACACGCCGCACAATCCCTTCTGACAGGATAAAACATGAAGCTGTTCATTGCTTGCTAAGCTGAAAAGCGCCAAAATTAACCTCGTGCCCAGGCACTGACAGCCACGAATAACAAGTATTTAACTGGCGCAATGGTCTGGTTTAGCACCAGTGTTCAAAAGGAGTCTCCCCATCAGCTTAAAACAAGGCCACTGGAGATCCCTGCTACGGAGGCACGGCGCAGATCGCACTCCCCGCAGCTCACGACCCCCAGCACTGCCAACAGCGGCCGATGGAGAGGTTTTACCTCTCGGATCACCAGTGTCCCTGCAGTGACGCTTGGAGCCAGGCAGTATGGTTTTCACTGGATCACAATTTGGTTGCAGGTAGAACCTGTGCAGGAATATTTGAGAGCGGTCTCCGAGTCCCTGCCCTGTGTGATGCGCAGGCGCTGGGCTCGCCACAGCCCACAGCAGCAAGAGGCAGGGAACGGTCAGGACGATGCATGGGTTCATCAGGTACCAATGCATTATTCAGGCAGGACAGTGGGAAAAAGTATGTTTTGCAAGAGTTAAAGCCTGGGGTTTTAAGCTGGAATTGTATGGAAATGGTCAGGGGGCCCAGGTAATGACGCAGAGTTCAGACACGCAGGTGCCAGATGAATACACGGAAAATCCCAGCCCCCCAGGTCTCTGCCAAGCACATGGCACCTCCTCCTTCTCCCACCCCCTGAGCCCCTTCCCAACGGTGGGATCACACAGGAGCTCAGGCCTGGGATGCTCTCTTTCCCACAGGCACGTACGTTTTCCTCCACATTTAACAGACCTCAGTCTCCCACAGCATCTCATCCATGGCCAATGCTCACTGCTACGGGAAAGCTGCTTTCTCCTGGAGATCCCATGCCAGGGACCTCCTTATCCCCCGGGACATCACCGAGAAGCAATGCCTAGTCATGCCTTAGTTCATTCTGGACAGGAACGGCCAGACCCCGTCACAGCTTCCCCACCCAGCATTTCAACTTTCTCCGAATGTGCCGGAACAACTGAGAAATTTGCTGTGAGTTGGAAACAGCCCTGAGTTTGCAAGGAGATGGGGAAAAAAAGACTGTCTGCAGCTGGCCAAATTAATTCCCAGCGTAACTCCAGTGAATCCTGATTTTGACAGGCATTCGAAATAACGTGCTCTTTTCTTGCCCTTTGCATGTATAAAGAAAGGGAAGGTATTAACTCATTCCAAATCTTTGCATGGGTAATTAGCCATGCGGGTAGCGAAGTGCCCCGCGCGCTCGCGGGCTGGCAGGGGACCAGCCTTCTGCTCAGCCAGTTGGTAAACTTCTGCAGGAGGAAAACGGAGACGCCCTTCCCGGGATGCGTACAATGAACCACACTCTGAGGCTGGCAGCTTGAAAATAAATCACAGGAGAATTTATCAGAGAGCCAAGGGCCATACCAATTTTTTTTTGTAAACTGGTTCCACGTAAAGATAATCGCAAGCAGAGTCTAATTCTGCAGGCTTTAAATTTTCTTGTCTGACTAAGCAGGCATAATTTACACCCATCAGTTGCAAATGGCTTCTCCCACCAATCCTAAAGATAGAGGGCTGTTTTTTTTTTTTTTAAAAAAAAAAAAAAAAAAAAAAGTATTATTTCCTACCTCTGCAGAAAGGGAATGAAAAATATATGCAAAGGCTCTCTGACACAAATACTTATTTCCACTCAGCCTAGTTCAAAAAAATTATACTGCAGCAGAGAAAAGGAAGCACTTGACGGAGCTGAGTGGCCAAAACAGCTTCTCCTGGCACGGGATGAACATGTGGTGTGATAAAGATAATAATTTAAACTGGTCTTACTCATTTGTTCCCTCTTGCCCTTTTCAGCCTGTAAGACACTCTGCAATTGTACAAACTCGCCTGCTGCTGTACAAGGCTGAGGAGCAGCCGGGGCACGCGCGGCTCCGCACGCCCATGGGATGCTTTCACCCTCTGCTCCCTGCTCGTGTCGCCTCCAAGGTGCCGGGCGACTCTCGGCATCTCCCAGGTTTCTGCCACCTTGGGTGGCTCTGCCGGAGCGGCGCTGGGAGGCACGCAGACTGGTCTCTCGGTAAGTACCAGCCCACCTCCAGGTTCAAAACCGAGATCACTTCAAAAGCAGCGGCTGATCAAAGGAGCCCCCGCCGCGGAGGTGCCCAGCGAGGGTCCCGCTGCATGGGGCTCGACACGAGAGCTGGCATAGATGTGGCCACCCCAGCATCGGTGCCCGGGTGGCTGGACCATCTCCCACAGCCTCCCACCACCCAACGCCACCCGAGGGTCCCGTGCTTCTGCTGTCCCCTCCCAGGCAAAAGCACCCAGAGCCCCAAGGGGCCGGTACCCCGCTATGACAGCAGCTGGGCGCTGGTGCAAGGACCCAGCTGCGTTCCTGCCAGGTATGCAACACCGCTGTGAGCCGGGGGGACCTTCAGGCAAGGAACACTCTGCCATAACTGGTAACTATAAAATATCCAGATTCCTCCCCTTGCCATTTTCTCACTTGAAGAGTCTCCATCAGCCTTAGTCAAGCCAGCTCCAAGCAGGACAGTCTGGCAAACATCTCCAGCCATCACTGTTTCACCCAGGGCTGCGTGCTGGCTCTCCCAGCACCGGCACAACCCTTGTCTCATGCCCCAGGCCTGCCCTGAGGTGCTGAGGACCTGGCTGGATGGGCGGTGGTGAAGGAACTGGTGATGCAAATACCCCCTGGGTAAAGGAAGAGCCGGTTTCTGTCTCCTGCCAGCCAGAGGACACCGGGGACAAAGCCTCCAGCCCGTTCGGAGCCCAGCCGGGCACCCGGCCCTTGCACCCACATCGCAGAGGGGGCTCGCACAGCGGCGGGCGATGCCAACTGCTTCACAGCCGGGAGCGAAGCACCTGTTGATCTGCTCAGACACATGGACCCCACACGCAGCTCTCATCAGTTTTCCCATAGCGTTAGCCCCCCGCAAACGCCCTGTACGAGAGCGGGAGCGCAGCACGCGGTACCAGCTCCCTTCTCGCTCTCACAGCTTCTGCAGAGCGTTTCTGCTCCGGTTTGACAGGAGCTCGCGTTCTCCCAGGGCGTTTGCCTGACTTTCACAATAATATATTCAGCAGAACTGGATACATTTCAAACCAGCTATTACACCACAGTATGTTCCAACACAAATATATGCAGTGTAGTGCAGCAACAACTCTTCTAGGAGCATTGCTCTGTAACACAGACCGCAGGAAAAACGCATTTCCCTGCCCGCTCCGCCTGCGAGGGCCTACGGAGCCGACCGTTCCGCGCAGGCACAGCCCCGGCAAGCCTGCACGGAACTGTTTAGAATAAACCTGATAAAAATTTAAGCAGCAGGAAGCCTCCAGACATTCCCATCATCTGTCCCGCAATATGTCGTACAAGATGAGGGTGGTTTCTGGCCCCTTCCTCAGCCCCTGGCCCGGAGAGCGGAGCATCTCGGCGCTGCAGCGAGATAAACCCCGGCTCGGGCTGCGGGCGAAGCATGGGAAAGAGATTTTCCCGTTAACAGATTAAATGCTGAGCGGGAAGTAAAAATTTTTCCTTTCCCCTCCACAACAAGCAAAACAGAACATAAAATTACAGTAAGCTTGTGGGGACAAGCGTGGTTTCTTGTCCTCTGCTTTCACAAGAGTGTGGGCGGCACCATCACCCGTCCCGGCCGCCGGCGAGGCCTCGGTGCCTCTTGCAGCGACGAAGCGCTGAACAGACCCAAACGCTTCGGGGTCAAGCTGCCTTCCCCCCCGCGGGCGCTGCACATACAGCTCCCAAACAATTATTTCAGAAAGAATCCTTACTGTATCCAAACGCGCCATTTCAAAAAATAAAATATTGTGGCACACGCGGAGCCAGCGTTAAAATCAGAGCGTTAAGAGAAGGGAGAAGAAACGAGCGCACAAGGAGATGGGAGAGGAAAGAAAGGAGGGATTCTTCATAACAGGTGAACCCATGACCTGCTGGCTTAAATTTAATTTAGCAGCCCATCAATCAAGCTGCTGGGTGCCACAGCTGAGGCTGGCTGGGACGGTTTCAGTAGAGGGCACTCCAGTCCCAGCAATCTGCGTTTCCAGCCCGGCTGTATGTTCTCTCCAGGATTTTAGGAGATGACTCCAGCACATGAATCTCGGTAATGGGAGCACTGGGCCTCATCACTCACATTGATTGTAGTTACGTTACACCTGATGCATATAAATCTAAACAAAATGCATGTGGATGTAGCTAATTCAAATGAATTGGTTTAGATATCATTAAAAGAAATAAAGAGAAGCCCCTTTTTCTTCATTAGAATGGAAAAATGCCATAGCTATAGAAATGCATATGTCTCTTTCTGCAAGGCTCGTACTTCTGCTGCTGCTCTGAAGCATGAATCTTATTTGAAAAGGTCCTTTGTCAATCATCATTTTTCCCCAGATATTAATAATTTCAACATTTTTTTCCACTTTTGCAAGCAGCTCCTTTTCACACTCAAGAATAAAATGCCTTACATTCATAGTCTTTAGAACATAAATACACAGCTTTATTTGTAGGTGAGAGAACTGAAATTTTTATGTAGATAAAAACAATAAAATGCATGTGAGTGTCAGAGTCCTATCTGTATAATAAATGGAGCTCTAAATACCACAGGTACTCACTGCAAAAAAAAGGCAGCAAGGAAGTCTCACACAGCCAAATACCCTCAGAACAAACCAGGAATAACCAAATGACTACACGGCACACTATGCTCCCACGTTATAAACACAGCAGAGAATTTGCACCAGTTGATACAGGATGAGATGACGAATTACAGCATTACAGCTATTTTCACAGCAGTTGTGAACTGGGCAACTCCCTTGTATTTTTAGCATCACTGTAACAGATCACAGAGGAACACCAAAGCCCTGCTGCTGCCTCTGTCCTTCAGCAAGGCGACAGCCACCGGTTCCTGAGCAAGACCCCGTCCGCCCCTCGCCCCCTCCCAGGGCACAGCTGGCAGCCCACAGCCATGCTCCAGCCTGGGTCACGGCACTCACCCGCACAGCAGCGCTGGGACGGAGCCCTGTTCCACGAAGCACTCCCCTGGTGCAGCACACAGATTCTCTTTCCTGCAGCCATTTTGTCTTTGCTGTTAATTACATGCTAACAGCCCAGCTCCACCACAGCTGAGTGGGTCTGGCCTGCCCAGTAAGGACCATTGCTTGCAGGTGTGGGGCCCAGGGCTGCGTACCCACAGGTAACACACGAGCTCAAGCAGTCTTTGGGGGCGGGGAATCTAAGGTAACTATGGCGCCACATCCAAAAGTAGTCTCCAAATACCCTCTTTTCTACCAGGACATGGAGCCACCTGGGAGCCCCTTGGAGGGCAGCAGGATGCTGCTGAGCCACATGAAAGGGACAGGGCTGTGGGATGGCATGGGAATTCTGGAACACAAGGGAAGGGAAGCACAGCCACCATCTGCTGAACGCACTCCCATTGCTTCGGGAAGGAAAAGCCAAGCAAACCCCAAGCAAGGAGACCTGCAGCTACAGAGCGCACCTCTGCCTGGAGTCTGAGCTGTGGCTGGTCTGCTTTGGTTTGGTTTGGTTTGGTTTCCAGCTTCTGAGAAATGACTGTTCCTGTCCTGCCCTTCAGAGCAGCACAGGCTTCTTCTCTGACCTACATACACGACAAGGACTGCTCATGACCTCCAGCCACCCATCAGATTCTACTCAAATAAGATAATAATAAATAAACTCTGTGCTGGCACTGCAGTAGGATCCAGGGGCTGAAGCAAAGGTTAGAACCTTACTGGTGCCAACAAAAAGACAGGAAGCAGCATCCTGACTTCAACAAACATGTGTCATCCTAGCTACACTTTAACTTAAACAATCCACAAAATCTGAACCTCTTGTCCAGAGTCTCTGGAAATCAAACCCTCTTCTCTACATGCTGGAGTCTGCAAAGAGTAAAGACCAGGCACAGAAGAAAGAGCCCTCTCTGCCCTGTCCCTCCCAGTTGGTTTGTGGGGCTTCTTTATCTCCAGGTGCAGAGATCCACCAGGTTGTGACATTTAATTCTATAACGAGTTCACAGAAACAGCTGTCCTTCATTTAAGCAATAAGTAAAGAAAATTTCTTCCATGCCCTTTTGCTAAATCTTATCCTTTTTGGTGTCAGGAGGGATAAAAATACCCTTATCATGAGACACCCTTTTCTGTAACTCTCTCTGACCCAGGTAAGAAGATTTCCTGCTGAGCGTCAGGGCCTCAACCTGCCCACACTAAACACATCTCTGAGCCCAAGCTGCACAGCGCTTTGAGGATGCTGAGCAGTGCCTTTGCCTCTCTGGATTGACTTTTGGGGGGCAGTAAGAAAAAGTCTCCTCCAGCATGACATAATGCTGGGAGCCCCGGTCAGGCTAGGGGTGCCTTCCCGTCACCCCAAGGGTCACACCCGCAGACTCTGCCAGCCTTTCCTTACAGTTCCTCGGTGACAGCAGCTTAGCAGACACCCCGGCCAATGCCCAGCTGCTCCCACCGCACGGAGGCAGCCGGGGTTCGGACCTCACTGCGATGGGCACGCAGGGGATCCCCGCGGGTCGGCCTCGCTGCAGCGGTGTGCTCACTGGGAGCTTCTCTTTGCGTTCTAGACCGATAATGATTTGGGTACATCCCCTCCTCCAGTTCGCACATCCAGGCAAAGGGAGGCTGGTCCGGGCTGGTCGCCTGAGCGCAGGACAGCCATCGGCTTTTCTCACAGCGCCGAGCTCGCTGCTGGGGAAAGCGACCGACAAGGAAAATTTAAAAGATGAACAGATAGGGAGTAATAGTATGTTTGTAAGAAAATTAAAGATTTGCCTTGCCGATGTTCCAGGCGATGTAGTTATCAGACAGCTGGCAAATGGGAGCGATTGGAAATGATGGAACAGATCAAATTATTTAAATGAGAAAAAATAAATTCGCCCCAGCTTAGCCCAGCGAGTTGACAAAGCAGCCTACTTATCCGCTGCCTGTGCGGCCCTTTGTCTCTGCCACCGAGGTCGTTAAACACCGGCCGGCCCTCCGCCCCCGGGCACCCCCGCTCCCGCCGCCCCAGTATCCGGTACCCGGTACCCGCCGAGCGATGCTGCCCCGCCTGGCCCGGCGCCCGGCGGCGGGGACAGCGGGACCCCGGGGGCCGTAGGGTACAGCGAGACCCCCGGGGGACACCGGGGTCTGCACGGGGCAG